>JAJLUU010000003.1:0-600000 GCA_030570035.1 Kodamaea derodonti
TCCCCCAAAAAAGATTGCAGCACGAGAGTTTCGCGTATGGTCTCCCACTACACTACTCGGTCTCGCTCTTAGTAGCTTAACTACAGTTGATCGGACGGGAAACGGTGCTTTCTACTAGATATGGCCGCAACCGATAGTTCCTCTTTCTTTCCTCTCCATCCCACAAAATTATCCCCCACAAATTTAAATATTATCAATTTTACTCGGTTTTCAAGCACACGCAATTGATCTCATTCAGTGGTTTTCTGTAGATTTTTACGTTCCTTACAAGTTTTTCTAAATAATTTGTAAACTTAGGGAATATTCAAAGACTTAAGAGGAGCAGAGTATTTTTGATTAGAGTAGTACCCACTAGAATCTTTCTTCATTGAAGGTCTCGACTAAAAAGTTTCGTATGTTGTTGTTTTTGTCAGCTGAGCCCACGCGACTTCGTCAGTTTTAGCATCACCCAAAACTTATCTTTTCTCACCACTCTTCTCCGAGTCTCCCAGCAGAAATAGACCTTCAGGTACCAGAGCGATACGTATCAGAGGGCTATTTCCTGCTGGTTTGGTTGCTTCAGCAGCCAAATTTCGCCCTGCGGGGCGGGAGAGAGAGAAGAAAAAAAGGGGAAAAAAAGAGAACTAGTGCATTGCATGCACGAGTTTGATGTATATCGACTCTTAGTAAAACCTCCCGAGGAGCGGAAGCGGCGAAGCCGGTGAAGCTCCGAGTAAATCCCCCGTTCCTACATTACAAACGTATGTTGTATATAGGTATGAGAAAGTCGCTGTAGCCAAGTGGCGAAACTATAGTCTTTTTTGCAACTTATTTTCATGAAACGGGTGTTCAATTGAAACGGTGGGAGACCTAATATACTTTGCGAAGGAATCGTAGTAGATGCGCTAATTTGCAACTGAAATCACGTGTCGAGGAGAAGAATATAAAAATGCTAGTTTTAGTTCTGAATATTTTTGCTTCTTCAGTTCTTCTAAATACCGCCGCCGTTCATTTCTTATACTTATTTTGGAAAACCAGGAATGTTCAATTGTGGTGAAATTGGGGTAGGCTCATAGAGATTTTGTTGCGAACATTCAGGATAATTCTGAATTTTTTGTTAAGTTGTTGGGTAATCAGTGGTCTTGCAATCATATCACAGCGATCTTCTAACTCTTTGATGGTTGCGAAATCATCACTTCCAATAGGCAGGTGGAAATGTTTTTAAGCTAAAAATATGAGCCAAAACTTTTAAAGCTTCATTTCAACCCCGGATTATGAGTAGTTTGGTTCAAACGGTGCAAGCAACCAGGAAATTGCGTCTGTCTCTCGAATTGTGGATTTGGTAGTATGACTTTGACAAAGAAAATGCAGTGGTATCAGTCTAAAATTGAGTATATACGAGCTCCCTCCCGAATTGATATAAATAGACTTCACCACCCTGCATTTCGTAAAGGCTACATAGGAGAAGTCGATCAAGTAGTTGTAAATCCAAACCACCCATAAGCACATATTTTCTTGCAAAGGAATGTACAGAGTGTATTGTTGCGGAGCAATTTTGAGAAGCCAAGGTCTCTACTGATTTCTGAAACTCGCTATTGACTGTGAAATTTAGAGTCTATCAAAGAAATTTGCAAGAAATGTCAAACAGAAAATTTAATCAAGTTTGAGCAATAATCACTATCTTGGAAGTTTCGTGATTACCAGGACTAGTCAGGATCATAAGGGTGATCTTTTGTGTCCAATTTACTGGCAAAGGTTTTGCTACTGGTTGTTGAATGGCCCTGCAACTAGCACCTGCTTTTTAGTAAAGGATTATGAGTATTTTGCAAAATGCTCAAATTTGGACCAAAGACTTCTTTCCAGAAGAAAACATTGGCTGTAGGGTACAATTATGGCCTCCTAAATAACATCAAATAGACATACCCAAGAATTTACACTCGAGCACACTGAATCACATATTCATGATGTATTTAGCACCTCTTTTTAAATCATTTTCCACTCCAGCACAATTACAATTCAACAGACAATTGCCTTGAAAGGCTTCCAAAAAACTCTGAAATAGCTAGTTTTACTGAATCCAAACTTAAGTTATTCTTCAGCCTTAACTTTTTCTTGCCAGCATCTACCATTACTTCGTGTTGAAGGAGCCGACAACTCAGAAGGAAACAGGATTACCACTCACAGCACGAACTATAACCTTTGGATTTCAGATCTTACGGAGATAATAATATGTATGCAAGACACGATTTAGAAAAAATACTAACCGCGATACAGTCGTAAAATATCCGTTGAGTGCGATAAGCGAAGATATAATGCGATTCCTTCTCAAGTAATTATTGAGCTGTATATCCCCAAAACTGAGTGTACATAATACATCTCAAGATTAAAAGCACACATCTTCAAGGAATTAGCAGTATTTACAATATTCCGCAGAAAATATAGTAAACTAGTAACTTGAATAGGATTAGCAGCCTTCAAAGGAATCAGAAAGTTGATTTCTCAGTCGTAGTCATTGATCTGGATTAATTTTTCATATTTTCCACTTCCAGAATTAGTTGCAAATATCATACTAGCCATGTTTTCCATGACTGCTAAGCGAGAAAGTAATGAGATAAAGTAAAGTAATATAATAGAAATGATCCGATAGTGGCTGAATTGTAACAGTCAATAAGCTAACAAGGGGTAGAATAAGTAATATGAGGTTTTTGCCAAAATCTGTAATGCTTTTCGCAGTGGAGAATACAAACGATGCACATCTTTACGGTCGCCTAATAAGTTATGGTGCATAGAATTAGTAATCGAGCATTAGGGGATGAGAAATAATGAAAGAGCCAATTACACCCACCAGTCCCGCCCCAATCATCTACTTTACAGTAACCAATACAGCTTTAACTTTGTGGGCCCTAAGTTTGCCAGCAAAAGCAGTTTAGGTTGGGTTCACGGCTGATGACAAAAAAGGGCCAAGAAATTTCCGTGCATATGCAAGCAAGGTATCGAAAAATCAAGGGTACTCCGAAACTTCACAGCGCATGCAACCATGAAAGCACCCCTTTAATAGCTAGCAATGCTGAACCCCCTTTAATAGCTTGCATAGCTGTACACCCTATAGTAGCAAAGTTTTCACCTCCTTGCATTGTTTAAGTACTTATTAAATTAAGGGTTGCAGACACCGCCAATATTGCAAGTAGAATATGAATACTTTGAGTAGAATCTTCGAGAATAACACCAATACTTTGAGTATTACAAATCAACAAGTAGTGTCAGGCATAAATGACCCATATCATTTAACAGAAAGTTTAATAAATGGTGAGTAAGCTTGATTACTTATTCAAATAATTAGTAATTTTAAAGTTTGAGAATGTTTTGAGCGCTTACGGAGAAACTATAAAGGGTCCACATTTTGCAATTGACTTGAAAGAATTATAGCAAGTCTATAAACAAGTAACTCATACTAGCTTATAACATCTCATTGCAACTTATAACAACTTATTTATAACAACCTTAACAATGTCAGGACAAATTATTTTCATTAGCGGTGGTAACCGTGGTGTTGGTTTTGAATTGGTGAAGCAATATTCTTCAATTAAAGAGAACACGGTTATTGCAACTACTAGAAGTGTTGAAAAATCCCCTGAATTAGTGGAACTTTCAAAGGAATCAGGAAATATCAAAATCGTCACTGTGGATATTTCATCTCAAGAAAGTATTGACGCCTTAGAAAAAGAATTACCTAAAGTCATTTCTACTGGTATTGATGTCTTTATTTCAAATGCTGCAATTGCTGAAACTTATACTCCTATCTTCTCGACTCCAAGATTTGAATTCGAAAGACATTACCAAGTCAATGTTTTAGGGTCCATTTTCTTAGCTAAGATTTTACATCCATATTTATTGAAAAGGGATACCAGAAAACTCATTTTCATCTCCTCACTTGTTGGTCAAATCACCGAGTATTTCCCAATTTCCACATCTGCTTATGGTCAATCAAAAGCTTCTATTAATTACACTTCAAAAGCTTTAAGTGTTGAATTGGATTCTGAAAAGTTCATTGTTTCTCCAATTCATCCAGGTATAGTTAACACAGACATGGGTAAATTTGCTCAAAAGAATGCTCCACCTGAATTGGGTACTCTTTTCGAACTGAATGGTATTACTCCATTACAAAGTGCCGAGGGAGTTAGAAAGGTTATTGATTCTTTGACAAGAGAAAGTAATGGTAAGTTCTATAGTTACGATGGTAGTGAATTGACTTACTAAAGGATCGAATAATTGCTGAAGTGATTCTTTCATAATTCTATTCACACAATTCCGTTTACTCTATGCCCTTGTATTATGGTTTCCAAAATTTATGCTGAATATTTTCCACCCTTAACACGTTGTTTAGTAATATATGACTTCGAATAATGATTCGTAGAGTTTTCGAGTATCCTCAATTTTCAAAATAAGCTTTAACGTTTTCCCGGTTTATTTTTGTAGGATGATTGCTGACATATTACTGGAAATATTTATTTATGTACAGCGGATAAAGTTTGCAACCAGAAACTTAATTAGGTAAATTTAGATTGATTAGTAAATTTGATCAACAACTTGAGAGTCACTGGGACAAATTTATGCAGAAGGCATAATTGTGTGAATGTGGAGATAAAAATTCAAGTCAGATTTAGTGTTCATCGAGGTTCTCCATGAAAATGAACCTCAATAAGAGTGCTACGATCCACTTTAATCTCCCACTCTAACTCTTCCAGATTACCATTCATCTATCCACTTTAAAAAGTAACTCTTCAACAATACGTACGATTAGTTTTCTGCTGCTTCGTGTGACTTGAGTCTCATTAAACAGAAGAATTATGACATCAATGTATAGATAAGCTGAACACGTTCATTCGTATCGAGAATTGGACCTCCCATGCAAACAGAGTAACGATGGCTTTGAACAATGCTTTGCTTACCCCTTGCTAGTCAATCGTGAAGGTAACACCTCAATTATAACTCAAAGTGCTACAATGATTCAGTTGATTAGTTATGTCATTTCAACAAGTATCCTTTCTTTAGTTGATACTGTCGCCTACAGCATGTAATACCTAGTCCTAGATTGCTGTGTATCTTATTTGAGTTCAAATACATGAGGTGGTACTTAGATATGTCATCTGACGCATCACCGGCCATGTACGCAAATGCTTAGTGTTTATTGTGACCGAAATGCTGCAAGTGAAATTAAATCTCAAGAGCGTCAAATTGTATTGAATTATGATTATTTAAACAAGGTGTCAACTACAGTACGGTATGATGCTTTAACATAATAGGCGTGGACACTAAGAGGTACTCCATGGATGCTGAATATCTGGAAGTAATCATTCATGTATTGGATTAGTTAAAGGGCATAGTAACTTTAAATGAATTACCTAAAATACATGCTTTGTATGTGGATCTTGATATGTAGTTGATACAATCAACATTCATCAAGCCAACTTGTTATAACTAATTTGACTTGTTTGGGCTAGATGATCATACCATGTCAATCCATTCTAGTTATTTGGAGAACGTTCTCAGCAAATAACAATTACATTCACCGTTAAATAATACGCCTGGTTGCATTGAAATGGCGATTAAAGCATGATACCAACTATGACCGAAGAAGTTATTCCTGACTTTATATCCCAGATAAAGTAAAATCGCTCAGATCACCAATATTGACGACTTTTACAGGGGAAGCGGGAGATTTAAGTCATTACTGCTTTGAAGAACATCCCAATTCAATAGAATGCAATTAAAAATATGCATGATGTGCAAACGTGGAGACATTTTCGTCTTGGGGCCATCAAATGGCAACGATAGGTGTCACTCTAGAGTGTGTTGAATAAATGACATTCTAGGGCTTTAGGCAGAGCATTAAGCACAAGCTCAGAAAGTGAATTAAATCTCCCCAGCTAAAGTAATTCTAGACAAACAGTCACTTCCTCTGTGAATTCTGATTCCTGGCGTCCCACACTATTAGTTTCAGGTTGAACCTACTCCATACATTGGAATTATGGCCTGGTTCGAATTTATCTTCAAGATTTACTCAGCAACGATGATTTCATTTGATTTTCACCAGTGTGATAGTTGACTTCATTCGGTACACTCAAAAAGCTTATACAAGAAGATACTCTTCAACGGATTTGCCTCAATCTTTGGATTTACCAATGAAGCTTGTATTGAATCAGCTTTTAGGATTCCTCAATGTGGTTTTGAAATCTACTATTTCCATCAGTACTCAATCTTATGTCCATTCTCGGTTTAATCGGCACTTTCTTCTTTGTTGCCCATGCATAGATTCTGATTATTGCATTCTTCTAGAACCCAAAATTCCCCCGAATGTCTGCATAACTTTTAGATTGGAGCCATGTTCGAACAACAAACATTTGCTTTGAACATTGAAGCCTCTCTGTAAGTTGGGTAACAGGATTTCATACATATGCATTCGCATTGAGATCACTTCCGGGGTCTGTACTTGTTTTAGCGACGTAACAGTTTTCACCAATTAACATTTTCTAGAGTAGATATGTTACTAATTTGTATCTTACATTTTAAGGTATTATGATTTATAGAGTCAAAATTAACCACCATGGCGACCCTTGGAATTTTCTGGTTGTTGATGCCAAATTGAGGAACAAAGGGGCGCTCTGTGGTCAGTTCCCACATTGTTACAGAATAGGGTCAATGAGGCTCAGGATTCCAACCCAATATTGATGTATTCATGAACGAGCACATATACTTGAGGGGGATCTCGGAAATCATTTCGTAATGGGATCTTGGCCATTATGTGGGATCCACGAAATCTCAATGATTCTTTACAGTATTAGAGAATGTACTTTTCCAAACCATTTACACTGATTGAACCTTATCTCTCGAAGGATTACACAATATATTATATATTATTTACTTATCTAATGTACCTTTCACACTTTGCAATATTAAGCGAGCTGAGTAGATGCTGAAGGCATGGCTCTAATATGTAGTTTACAACAGCACAATAACTTATGGAGATTTCCTTTGCTTCCTTCTCTTACTAATAAACATCAACTCACTGTTAACTGGTTGGTTGTCCTGGCTTGGTTCTTCTCCCTCCAAAATAGATCCAATTGTAGCATTTGTACCTGAGAAATAAATATCTTGTTCGATCAACTTTTCGCTACCCAAATAGATAATTTCCATCAAATTCAGTGTACATAAAATAACTGATTTGAATCCATACTTCTTAACACAGTTTATCTTATTGGTAATAATTGCACTTTCTGAAAAGTTATTTTTCGGAATTTGATATTGAATGATTTTTCCATCCAGAACAGTTACAATGAACCCGTCCCATAATTTGCCAACAGTTACAGTTTCTTCCTCTTGTTGTTTCACTTTCTTTCTATTTCGTAAGGATAGTAAACCACCATTATGAACCAAAGAATCAAAATCGGGTTTCTTGTCAACGATCTCTTCTACTTGTTCTCCAGGATAATAAGAATCATCGTCTATAGCAGATTTCTTCTTAATACCAATTATCATGTTTACATCTGTTAATTCCCAACCATCAACGTCATGGTACCAATGTTGATGTTCAGTCACAGCATTAAATCCAAGACATCTTATTTCTCTTGGATCTCTTTCAACTCTCAAACAAATGTTCGTTTTAGATCTCATATTTTCAATCTTGTAAGTTTGAACTATCAAAGTTGGTGAATAGAAATCCTCATATATTATCGAAAATGATTGAATACTAGCACAACCACAAAACTTACAATGTGTAGGTTCTGAATGTGCTACTTTAAAGCTTGATGGTTTAAAATGACCAACGTTGAATGTCTTCAAAACAATTCCTCTTTGAATATCAATCAATTCAGCGGTGGAATCGATGACTCTAATTATCATACCAACGAATTGAACTCCAGATAAAATGCTTTTATTTGTTTGCAAGTTTTTGAATCTGCCTTTGTCAAATTCATCTTCTTCTCGAATTGTTCTACCATTATAAACGGACCTAAAATCAAGATCTCCAACAAAAGAGCTTGATCTTGACAAAGCCGTTGGATAAATATACAGTTCTTGATTGTAAAATCCTTCACGAACAGTCAATGCTCTGAATTTCCAATTATTGTTCATAACAGTTGCAATGATCAAATCATGATTACTTGTTTGGCATACTATCCTATCACTTATACGTGGAGTCGAGATTTTCTCAATAGCAATTAAAGTTGAAGTCTTGTCATTTTCAAGTATGTTTACTGTTTTCATGGTACCATCGGAGCAAGAAATGACAACAAAATGACCTGACTCAAGAACCATTAAAAAGTCATCCTGAATAGTTGGATCATCATCATCTGGTTTGTCGTAATTATTTGATGATGATTGAGATGATTGAGGGAAGTTTGTGTTCCTGCTCTTCTTATTAGATTTCTTGGAAGACAATACCTTAGGAGTTTCCGGTCTGTTGACCCTTTTTAAGACTTCGTTAACGTCTTTTGGAGTCAATTTGACATCACTCTCAGGTTCATTTGTATCGTATGTATTCGTAACATCCTCTAACGCCTCCTCTTGTATTACTTCCACTTCTTCTACTTCCTCTGTTGCTTTCTCCCTCCTCTTGGTCTTCCTCTTGTCATGTCTTTGCTTTTGCTGAATCTTTCTAGCTAAAAACCCAGCCACAGTTCTTCTTCTGAAAAAGGAATCCAAAATCTTGAATTTCTTGTCAGCAACTAACTCGGCCAATTCATTTCCAAAGGGTATTACCCATTTAAAGCTCAAACTCTTTCTTTCAAAGCATTTTATCAAGGAGTATTTCAAGTTTATCAATACAATGTAATTACCATCATCACTTATGGTTATGTGATTTATTGGCCAGAATTCTTTTTCTTCATCATTCACAATGATAGTACTTGATATATTCACAGGAGGTTGTAAAGGTAAAGATAAAGGAGACCAAATGTATATTTTGTGATCCAAACCAATGGTAACAGTAAATGAACATTTTGAGTTTGTTGCAATTTTTAAGATATCTAAGTCATGGCCAGCATTACTTAAATCAATTGCATTGAATTGTTTAACCTCAGTTTCAAAATCTGAGGCCGATAAAATCTTTCTTGAGTTTTTTACTTTATTATTACTTGACGTGAAATCACCATCAAACTTAGTTACATTGAAGATGAACAATGAGGAAGCAGTTATAACGATTATTATCAAAAACAACTCAAGGTAATAAATGAAGTTATTGGTGTTTTTGAGAATATTAATACCACCTAAATTGATAATATCTTTTTTATTGTGAATGAGGTCATAAGGAATTAGAATTGCCCAATGAGCACAAGACCCCAATAATATTACAATATTCACACTCGCCAAACTAATCTGACAACAACTGAAATCTCCTGGAAATCTGATCTTAAGCATTTGTTGACCGATTCTATAACGAAGTGAACCTCTGCTTGGTCTATCTTCATAGCCATAATTTAACTTCAATAGGAAAGTTGAAATCAAATTCACTCCATTGTTTTCATTGAAAACACCATTTGAGATGGTACCCCCACTTGAAAGTTCTGTGGATTGATCTAAAAAGTCGGTCACGTCGAATCGTTTTCTATCCACTAATGCAATTCCCACAATGAATGTCAAATTAAGAAAGTATTGAATGATGAAGGAGAATAATATTGCCTCCGTTAGTCGGAATAACCTTGCACTAACATAAACCCTAAAATCTCCTTCTGGATGCAAACTCAAAATATAACTTGATATTAAATACGTTGACATCAAAGCAAATATATCAACCAAAAGATATTTGGTGATTATTGGAAATCCGTAAAATCCAATGTATAGATTATACAACTTCTTGTATAAATTCTTTTCTGAATTAGTTTCATTATTTAAATATCTTACTATCAAAAATAAGTATCTTGAATTGATTAGCAACCCTGAAAATATAAATGAACATTTGGTGAATGCAGACAGTGGTTCGAATATCACTCTCCAAGATCTATAATTATGAAGGTTTGTTATTAGATTAATTGATGAGGAATTTGATATAACAACCCCAATAAACCATCCAAGAATGATTCCGAAACTCGATCGTACTTTATGTTCGTTTGCAATTGATATATATATGTAAATCGTGAATAAGATCATGGAAGATATTATGAGCATTTCACTCAAATGAAAGAATACAACAGCTGGTAGTATTAGACCTTTTTGTACGAGATAATAATGAATGAAATCTTTGATGCTTGATAATCTGTTAGTACTAATGATTTGATCAACTTGGATGATGCCTTGATTATCTCCAAGGTATTCCTTTAACAAATGTTCTACATCCACATTCTTTTCATGTATGAGGTAAAGCTTCAAATTCTTAGCATAATTTATAAGATGATTTGATTTAACAATTTGATCAATATACAAAAATGTTAAAAGGTGATTTAAATCATAATTAAGATATCGTAATAGATACGGCTTGAAATTGGAGGGCGTGAGTTCCGTTGTTGTTGAGATTTCCTTGAAATTTATCTTATTAAGTGGGAAGTCCGTCAATGGGGAAATTATTCGGATGTTTTGGGTTGATAAGTATGATTGAAGATCGTATAATTGGTTGAAGAATTCAAAGTTCAATATGTTGTCATTGTCTGAATTGTATTGCATTTTTGATGCTTTGATTTGGTCTCTAGAGTTTGGGTATATTTGGTGAATTTGACCATCATTTATTTCTTTACTTGATGGGGTGGTTGTTTTAGTAATTTCGATGGAATTTGATATGTTCATATCAGCACCACTTTCTTTAATAGATGAATCCTTCATGGCTATCTTCCCTAAAATGGATACATCGGATTCCGTTCTATCTATACTCAAAACAACCTTAGTCAAAACAGCTCCCTCCTGAATAAAAAAATCATCAACCAATCCATCATCTTTGGCTTCGAAAGGTAGCCTTGTATATTGATCTGCAAAATAAGAATTAAGCTTCTTAATTGAAAAATCATAAGTAATATTATACGATAGTACAAATATTATTAAAGCTGGTAGGAGTATAATTGATTTCGGATAAGATATTAGTAGTGATATGCATTTGATGGCCACTTTTTGATTCAATGATTTGAATGTTTGAAGTTGCATCCTTAAAGATTCATGTGTTGTATTGTCTTGTTTGACCAGTACTAACAAATTTTGGTTTTCGGTTCAACTCTTAATCACGTGAAAGTAGTACAAAGTGGTTGATGTACTGCGAGTGACATAACAAACGTGCATGAAAATGTCTGCATAGTCCCTATGTTCTAGATACGTGCGACAAAGCCCGAGATCCGTTGGTGAAAGGGTATTTCCTTTAGAATGTTGATATGTTACTGCTTGAAATGTTGTCATCTGTCAAAACCAGATTGCCAGAGTATATCTGAGTGTCCTGAAAATTGGCTGAGAATCGGGGGTTAATTGACAACTACAACACGCCTTGATCTTGTGACAGGAAAATACTTGAACGAGCATAAGTCATGTCAATAGGACTTATAAGTGTCATTACTGAACGACTGATAAGTGCAATAAAACTTAAACTACTGAGGTGAAAGAGCACGAAGCCACCATGGTACTGCTACAGAGTGACGCTAATACCACACAAAATTGATCATTTAGGAATCACGATCAAACTAAGCCATTTTCGGTATATTATTCTAACACTATAAATCAAGTGTGATTGAGTTAGATCAGAAGTTCACCAAAGGCAACTACTTCACTAACAGTGAACAGATCCTCTTGTTTTTGCATTTCCAATGCACCTCGTATTTTATGTACAAGCAGGTGTGGGTTTTTCCGGCAGTCCGGTTATGCAATGGCGATGATTGAAATTATGGTAGGGCTATAATGGTATAGTTAATGTGATATGCTACTTAATATAAACTATCCCATCTCTTTCAATTTCGTCTCGTGTCAATTACTGACACGATTATGTTACTAGGTCACTCATGAATCCCGGTGAAATCAACTTTCACTGGTCTTTGGGAATGGATCCCTCAACTTATCGTCTGAAATAGCCATTTTTAGAGATGTCTAATTTGATTGTGTGGCTTTAGATGGGATCTTTGTGGATACAAGAGAGATAAGAATTGTTCCGTTGGGTAGCAGTCCCAGTCAACCGAACGAGATTTGTCAATTGAACGCAACCTATACAGCTATCGTCACAATCTACGATATTCACGTAAACAATCTGGGTTAAATTTTTACAACTGACCAAATGAATAACATGTAATAATATGTAAACTAATTCTTAATATAAGCACTTCATAAGAAGTCCACAAACATATAGTTTTGGATCGTGGAAAAGGATTTGTAAAGTGACCAGAAAGCGGTTGGCCCGGCATCCGGGAGGTACACTGAGTTCGGTGTTGAAAACTAGCCTAATACATATGTTTTTACCAACATGGGCTTTCGTTTTCAAACACATCAAAGTCAATTGGATGTTCTAGTTGAACTATGTTATACAATGCTAAGTCTAAAACGGAAGCGCAATTGGCAATATCGTCAGTATGTTCTTGGACCACCAGACTTCAAAAATGCCTGAAGCGGTATATCTAAACTCCTACAAACATACTGCGGAGTCAACAGCTCTTGGATATAGCGGCACATACGCTTACCTGGACATTTCTCCAAGCACCAACTTGGTTGTGCTCATCACTCCATTAACGGAGGTCTCAGACCCTGCGCGCGCTATTATCCTCGTCCCATAGCTGCAATACCCAACAGATTCATCTGTCCTATCAAATCATCAATCTTCCCATCCAATAACCCATTCGCATATTCATCTCTACTATTTTGATCCAAATATTGTTGAACTTGTGCTAACCTCGAATATCCCTCGGTACAAAACCTCAATTGAATCTTCACCAAACTCTCAAAGGATGGATCATAAAAAGGTACTCTTAAAGCAATTAATTGGGGCAATTCACTTCTTAATTGAGAATTCAATTCCTCGTATATGTCTTTTGCGATTGCTAATTCTTTTTCATGTCTTGGTAATTTACCTGCATCTTTTGCTGGATTATCAATCAATTTCCTTACTTTAGCTTTACATTGATCATAATCAACTTTCTTATGTGCTCTTTTCTTTAAAGCTTCATCAATTTCGTTGAAATAGCCTGTGAATTTTCCAATTGGATCTAAAATGGTTTCTCTAAATGGACCATCCATACTTTTAACGGTTTCTTCATCGAAATCCTTAACGCTTTGTAAATAAATACCACCAACATTGGCATACGACGATGTTCCACCTTTTGCATCATCATATAAGTTACTTACAATTTCAGCAATTGTAACCTGTGAAGCAGTGACTGCTCTTAAAGAATCCAAATAACCTTTTGAGGCCTTATGTAAATTCGTTCCAGCTTTCTTTAACACTTGATATCTTCTTTCTTCTACTTCAAAATCTTTATCGATGGTTTTATCAACCTCTTTTACCATTACCGATGCACCGGCACGATTGACAGCTTTTTTGAATCCACTCCAGGACATAATGAGTTGTTGATAGTTTGGTGGGGATTTGAACTTGCTCGGAAATTTCAAGAGTGAGATTTTAGGGGTGACCAATCGAGTTGTAAAATGTCAGCATTACTGAAAGAACAGAAGATAGACAAGATATTGGAGCTAAAGGGGAAGATTAATGGATTGATTGGTGATATTAGAGATACAAAGGTATTGTGTGAAAAGCATGGTGAAGAGAATGAATATATCAAGGAATATATCGGAGCTGTCAACAGAAAATGAATACCAATTGGAGATGAATTTGAATACATATGCGAGTCACACGTACGATTAATAAGCTAGTTGTTATATTGATTTAGTCAAGGAACTAGAATTGCCATATCAGATTGGCAAGTACAATCCCTCTTCACACCACCAATATTAGTGGCTGTGCGACTGGATCAGCTCGGAAGGTCATGCGCACATTAGGAATAAGCAATGGTGGCAAACCGTAGTATCAGGAGGTAGACAGCTGTTGGAAGATAAGAATGACTTGGATGAGGTGGCTAAACAACGTGGGTGGTGATCTGGAAGACATAATTTACGTCAGTGCGACCGGAGATCTTACTTGTATAGAATCAACCGGAGGTTAAATTATCCGGTTGGGAAGAATTTATTGGTGTCGTTTATACCGTTGAGAATCCCGAAGTGTCTGAAGAATCACCATAAATGTTGAGAGTGAGCGCCGACTCGTTCAAGTATAAGCAATTGGATAATTCCCATTGAGATAGAGGTACCTAAGGGGTATAGACCCTAGTAGAGTAACAATGAGGTATTAGCTTGTATTTGTTCTATTGAATGTACATTAGGAAAAGAATATACTTTATCGAATGCACGAAGGTATCTTGTAAAGAGAACGAAAGTGTAGTACCGTAAATTCATCTTTCATAAGAAATGTTGAATTCATTTATGGTGATGTATGCCCATATTTACAGTTATTTTTGAAAGAAGGTTTTAATAAAGGGTCTTGATACAAAGTTGTAGCTTTTACAAGACGTATGCATAAGGTTTATTGAAGTATTATACTTCTCCTAAAAGTTTGTGTAATCCCACTTTCCTTTGTACAAACCGCCAAGGGCATTGTCTCGTTTTTGTATTTCGCAGCCACTTTACTTTGCACACTTTACATCATGGAAAACTCTGACTTTGAAAATAACAGTGATTATCATAAAGAATTCAATAAGAATACCGTTGGATATACTTCTATTCCGTTCGATACATCAATTTCTAACTTAGCGCCAATCAAACTTATAAAAAATGGTAATATGAAATCAATTCCACTCCAACAAATAGATCCTAGGTCATTTGAAAATTCAAATAACGTTGTTGGAAATCATATCAATAAGAAACAAGAATTCAATGAGCCAGCATCTGTAAGTGAGTGGTCTGGAGTTGAAATCAAACTCTCAAAAACGAGGGATGAAAGGAAGGTTTCTGATGACTCTTCTGAAGTTACATTTTTTGAAGCATCTCCTGTTTTGGGTAACACGCCTGATGATGATCATAATAACCATGATAATGATGCCTATAATAACTTTGAAACCAACGAACTTGCCCAATTTAACAAGTCTATTTCTCCAGGTTTCGAAAATGGTAAATTGGTATCATATCCAAAATACCAATCACCATTATATACAGAATCGTATTGTCCGATAGTTCAGGTCCATATGACTCCACACATGACAAAACCATTACTCTCAAACGATGTCATTCTTGATTTAACTCCATTATTAGAATTGCAACCAATTAAAAGTTATGCGCCACTTGGGAGTTGTCATGAGTTCGATGATCATTCTTATGATCCATGTGCTATTCTTAATATCTTAACAGATGAAATGGAGAAGTTAGATATTCATAAAGAGGTAACGAGATTTCAATCTATTAAGAATTTCTTCACACCTAATGAGGATGATTCTTGGGAGAAGTATTTTAAAAATTATATTGGTATGGATGAGGGAGAGGAGGAGATTGAAGAAGGTGATAATGATTTAGATGATGTATTTGTATATATATATGGGTAGCTCTTGTGTGAACAATAATGGAGGACCAAAGCGAAACGCATTGTAGGTCTTTTATAGTTTGTGCCTCTGTCTTTCACATACGTCGTTAGTGTGAGATTATATGGATAGTATCGTGCTCATAAATTTGTAGTGCTTGATTCGTGTGATATCGTGTAGATGTGTATACTAGTGGTTTATGGCTCACGCCTTCGTCAAACTCAATCCACTAAGAATATCCCTCGTGATCTCAAGCTCTTTCCATTTCGACTTATCCTGTTTGACCAAAACAGTAGTTATATACAAAGAGCCTCCTGTCCAAGATCCTAAACTAATTTTCCCATCTGCATTTGGATACCTCTTTTTTAGCTCTTGCATTACTCTTGTTTTAAAGCCTGGGATGTTGCTCAAACCACCCGTGATCAAAATGTTCTCTAGAAGAATTGGCCTGCAATCTATAGATGCACTTTTGATGACGATGTCGATGATCTCGTAAAACTTTGGATTACTAAAGATCATGGTTTCGAGAATTTCGTGTTTGAGATTGTTCGGTACTTCTAAGTCTCGAACTTGGAAGAAGCCGTCATCAGCTTGTGAAGTAGAAATATCACCTGTCTCTAAACTTGGTAAAGTCATTTCTCGAATAATTTCTTCTGTCACTTCAAACAAATCCCCCCTTTCTAGTAGTGGCTTCTCCGATATATTTTCCTTTTCCAGTATTGGATTCTGCAACAAACTCTCCCTCCCTAGTAGTTCTAAAATCAACTTCCAATGAAGTGTCTCTCCATTAAAGTTATCAAAAACCTCCTTACCGCCGTTGATCAACCCTCTTAGATCTAAGATAGGATCTATTTTGAAACTCTCCCAACCAAAATCCAAGACTAAAGCATCTCTGCCACCACTACCTACAACACTTAATACCAGATCAGGTAATATTATAACCGATTTAACTTTCAACTTGTTAATCAAAATATCGAATATCTTGTATTTGTTAGAACTTGAGAAATGATTATCAATTAAGATGATCTTGCATCTTCTCGGAGAAATTATCAAATCGACATTGAAGATTTCATGTAGGAGCTTGAATAATGTCATTGCATCATTACTACTTAAGGTCTCTGAGTTCAATCGTATCCACTTGTGTTTATTACCGTTATACAATTCTATAAGTCTTGGTATATTGGAACCAGACTTCTCAAGCAAAGCTCTCTTCTGTTGTAGCGTTAATGATGAATCATTCACACCTAAAAATGATGGATATGAAATCCTAACTTCATTATATGGAAACAATGAAGAAGTGGGTTTTACAACCAGTGGTTTGGTCTCACCAGCAAATCCTACTTTAATGAATCGAGATCCTATTTCAATGATTACTGGGGTGTATTCGTTTGATGATTTTGACATGTTTCAATGATCAAACGACAGGATGTGATTAGGTAGCCCTGGAATATAACACTGAAGTGTTACAGCAGCTGGCAGTACTGATTTGACTTAAAGTTTAATACGCGCGTCTTCTGGAAAGTTGGTGGGGGAAATGAAAAATATTACATTAATGGTATATGATTCAGAAATTATGATGAAGACATTTCTAGAGCAATCTAGTTACTCAAACATCCTATAAGTTACCACCGTTCCAGAAAAATCAAGAGTAATACAAGGAATCTACATGAACATTCTCACAATTTTCGTACGTAAGACTAAATGAGTGGTACTTAAAGTTGTACATTTTCATCAAAGAAGATCAAAGTCATCCTCATCAATATCCATAAAATCATCAACCTCTACAACCTCTTCAATAACTTCGGCCTTCTTGTGGCTCTTTTGGAATTCCTCCAATTGTGCCAAGTTCCACACAGATACACCCTCCTGGTCTTTTGGATTAGCAGGTTGAGCTAAACTTCTCAAGAAATCTTTTGCTGAAGCTAGAGCCATATCCGTTGATAAATTGGTATCGGCATCATTCAAAGCTTGAGAAATCCATTTCGGTAACTGGCCCTTCTTTCTTGAAAATCTTTTATCTGCTAAAATCATAATACCGTAATCATCCTTTCCTCTCAATACACGTCCCAAACATTGAGCAGCATGACGCATGGCATCGAAAGAAAGAAAATCGTTTTCACGAATTTGTAAATGGTCTCTCATGAATTCTAACCTTGCTTTCAAAATCCTCAGCTCTGTATATTGGAAAGGAATACCAATCATTAGTACTGTTCTACCATATTGATGATCAAAATCAATTCCTTCAGAAACCTTCCCACGAGCGACAGAAAGTAAAATAGCTCCTCTACCGTTCGAGCATGCTTTTCTGTATGTCTCCAATGCTAAAGATGTTTCTTGAGCATCAGGAGTTTCCACCAAAATCAACTTATACTTCCAAACTTCATCCAAAACTCCCATATTTTGCCACATTGAAATAATCGATTCCATATACAAGTAGGAAGGGAAAAACACAACCATACCATCCGGAGTTATTTTAGCAAATTCTACTAATAACGAACCATAATTCCTTACCACTGAAGGATCATTTCTAATTTCGAATCTTGAAGAAATTGAAACTTGATCTGAACCTTTAGTAACTATTAGTGGTAAAAAGGATCTTCTAGAAAGTGTCATAGAATAGGACTCTTGAATAACAGTTTCAAAATTCATCATCTTAGGATACATATCCAAAGGAGAAATAGTACCGGAAGTTATAATTACTGAAGAAAATTTGTCAAAAACTGGTTTGATGGCTATGGAAGCATCCAAGCAAGTGAAATGTAAAATCGGGTTCGGTACAGTTGAACCTTCTGTCTCAAAAGGTTCTAAAATTATTTGAAATCCGGTTTCATACGTAGATACTAACGTAGCAAAAGTGGCAATATCTTTTAATGCATTGAAATCTTCAATATCACTCAATTCTAAAGTTTTTACAAGTAACGATAATCTCTCTGAACAAAACCTCAAAGGCTTTCGATCTATGAAGGTTAGCTCTTTTAAATGTTGTAGAAAACTAATAGGCGTTTCACTAATCACATGTAATACCTTCATTCTTGTCTTCAAATATTCAATAAATCTCTTTAAAAATGATATAAAATGATCAGCTTTTCGAATATTGCCGGGAATTGCTTCATCTAGTAAATCTTTTGACAATACAGGATTACTCATGAAAAGCTCTTCTTCTCTATCCACCTCCGCTTGTCTCAATCCTTCAACAAGCTTTTCGTATTCGGTCTGCAATTTTTCATTGTCTTGCAATTTCATTTCCGTTATAGCTTCATTAAGTTTATTGGCACCTCTAGTTGCTTTTTTCAACGTATCATCTGTCAAATCTAGTGACAAGGATTCAATACATACATTATCGATATTATGTGCTTCATCAAAAATAATTATACTATCTTTAGATAATTCTTTGGACACTCTTTCGGAAATCTTTGGATCTAATAAATAATGATACGAGTAAATGATTATATTGCAAAATGGTATCATTCTTCTGACAGTGAAATATGGACAAGTGCCTTCTTCTCTACAATAATTCATCAACGAATCAAATGAAAACACTCCCTTAGGGATCAAATCATGTTGATCATAGTCATACAACTTTTCATGGAATGTACATAATGCATCTTCGACTTCAACTCCTTTTGCAATTTTTTCTTTCAATTGCCCATTGGTGACTCTTCTACATTTTTCATCGACAGATGTACCCTTACGTTCTTTAGCAATTTCAGGATTTAAACACAAATTCTTTCTACTAGTCAAACCTAATCCTCTAAATTCTTCAGTATAGCCTAATTCCTGAGTACGATATTCCATTAATTTTTCCAATTCAATTAAAGCTTTTTCAATCTCACTCATGGTACGGGAACAATAAACTACCTTTCTATGTTCTGGATAATGCATCTGATATGCAACTGTGAGGGAAAGCAAGGAAATGGTCTTTCCAGTTCCTGAAGGCATCTCAAGTATGCAATTGCCTCCAACATCTAACGTTTTTTTGATATCACTCATATAAGCATATTGTTCGGGGTATATAAGGGGGTATGGGAAGAGGACCGGGAGGTCATCAATAAAGAACTTCATTGTATGCTAGTTTTGATGCTTGTGGTGATTTAAGGGTGTAGTGGTTGATACTCTGGTACGCGTGCTAGTTATTGATTTGGGCTACTTGACTGATTAGAATTGGAAATACACGTCCAATACCTTATTATAACTCCAAAAGGTAAACGTTCAATCGATTGGATGACGCTAAGTTGATTCTTCGCGTGCTGCACTGTTCAAGATCTTCTTGCGCTTGGTAATTCCATTCCACTATATTTGAATGAGGTGTCACGTGACATTTTCAGACCAAAGGGACTTTTATAATAGTGAATATATTGATTCTATATGCTGTAACTATATACAAAGTGCGGCTTTGTGAAGTGTGGTATTGATGGCAATTTGTGGCGAGTCTGAAGGGTCTCGGAGTAGCAATTTGAACAAACACAGTTAGCAAGATGTACGTATAACTTTTCAGGAGAATATTCCACACACATCAGAGCATGATCGTCACCCCAGCGTAAAGCTGGTCTTAAGAATATTCTGTACACCTGATTCAAATAACGTTTATGTGAGAATCCGAATTCAAAGAAATACGCCAAATTTATTTTATGTGTGATCTACGATCTCCAAATTGATCACCTACGATCTTGTTCAACAAGTTCAGCCAACTTTGGAAAAATAACATCGGAGGTATCTCCACTTACTTTGAACAAAACACCTTTCTTTTGGTAAAACTCTTTCAAGGGACCAATTTCCAAGTTATATTTGTCTAACCTTTTTTGAAATACCTCCTCTGTATCATCATCTCTCTTGATCAAGTCTTCTCCGGTTACATCATCTTTGAAAGGAACTTTGGGAGGATTGTAATCTAAATTGTAAACTCTACCACTTGGTTGATGTACCCACCTTGCTTTTATTCTGTCTAAAATAACTTTTTGATTAACATCCAATTCAACAACCAAATTCAAATTACTACCATATTCATCTAAAACCTTATCTAATGCAATTGCTTGTGGGGCGGTCCTTGGAAATCCATCTAATAACCACGACGAATTTTTATCCAACCAATTGGACAGTTTTAATTGATTAATAATAAGTTGAATCATCGTGTCATCTGGAACCAACTGTCCACTTTTAATGTATTTTGAAGCTTCTAGTCCAACATGAGTCTTAGCAGCAACTTGACTCCGTAAAATATCTCCAGATGATAAAGAATGAATACCAGAGAATTGCTTCAATAATTTGGTGGTTTGTGTACCTTTACCTGACCCGGGGGCTCCTAATAATAATAATCGAAGTGGTTTGGTTATCGTCATGGAAAAGAAGGAGAAGTGAAGTAGCAGAAAGTGATAAAGTTACTTTGATTGGTGTTCGTATTTTGGCGAGCCAAAATCTGGGGTCCCGGTGGTCCGAAAAAAAACCTAAAAAGGTGAGCGGGGAGATTAGATAAAGAAGCGTATGTGTTGATCCAGAGCTCAAAAATACGAGTGAGACGTACACGTAGCATATGCATTGTTCTTTATGAAGCAAGTCGCTACCTGATGTTGATCGAGTGGGGTAAAATCATCTGGTGCTAGTCTTGATTGAATAAAGGCGTTTTTGCTCTCCCGTCTCCATTTAAACAACTCATGCGACATGCTTGGCTGCATCTATTCGACTTCTGCTTCCTTGAATGCTTCGTGTGACGATAAGTTGTGCCTTGGTTTTGAATCTCGTAATTTCGTATATTTTGCAACCATAAAAAATTATGCAAGTGAAGCTTAAGTTATAACAATTCGGAAAGTTTTAACAAATTCGAGAAAAAGTGAGGATTTAAATTGCTGTGGGTTGATTGATGTTATCACTATTTATTGTCAAGTGATCCAATACGTACTTGCCATAGCGAGCCTTTGTACAAGCACTACAATGAAAACTGTATCTGTTTCTCATTGTGTGGCTTGTAAAGTTGTTCGGGCGATAACAGTTCGCATTACAATTCGCTAATGGCTACTTTATTGCCATATATAATATACATATTTATACCAGTATTAAGGCAGTCGACAAAACATTTGAGGTTGCAGAGTTTTTCAACTGTATCCGGCAACTTATTCAACTTATTCTGTTGAAATCCTTCAAGAACCACAACTGACCCTACTCAGAAATCCATTGCAAAGTATAGCCGTAATCGCAACTCAAGTTTTATTCGCTGCGCAAAATTGGAGAATTTAAGAAGACCAAGATAAACAAGGGATTCACTTGATATTCGATATTGATTCCGCAAAATCATTCCAAGATCAAAAATATGGCTACGCCCAACGTCCAAAACAAACATTCGCTTCGCTCATATTTATTATTCCTCCTCATCCGACTCGATAATCCTTCTCTTCTTCCTTATTTGCTCCTCCTCAACCTTATACTTTTTGGCTCCATCATCCTTTACCTTTTTCAACCTTTCAGCGGCCCTTTCATATTCTTCTTCGTCTTCTTCCTCGTCGTCTTCGTCTTCTTCTTCCTCTTCCTCTTCATCTTCACCATCCTTGGCCACGAAGTCGTCCTCTTCATCATATTCATCTTCACCACCATACGTTCTTGCGAATCTTTCATAAGCTGGTTCTCTTTCAATAGGTCCACCTCTACCTGTTGAGGAACCTGTACCTCTATCGACTCTCTCCTGTTGCAATCTTCTCTTGGCTTCCAATTGTCTTCTTAATTTCAAGGTTTTTCTTTCGTTTTCATCTGCAAGTCTTTGTTTTAATAATGGATCATCATCGGTGATTGTATTCAAAATACCACTCTTTCTTAAGTTATTGTTTTTGGCAGATAAAGTCAACTTTCTATGAGCAGATGATAAACTTGAAGTTGGCAATAAGTTCACCGATTTATTGATAGTACTGTCATTTTGTAAAATTTCATAATCATCATGGGTTTTCACCAAAAATGTATCAGTAATTGGTAATTCTTTGAAATCAAATAATTCATTTCCAATTTTTAATGAAATGGATCCATCATCCCATTGCACAAAATGAGTGTTGGATTGTTTTATAATTTCATCATTGCCGCTATTCGAATATCTCCATCTAATTGTATTTTCATTAATCAATTTTTCAGAAATTAATTCATCTTTAATTTGCTTCTCTGATAATTGGTTCTTCAATCTTTCATCGGAATTTTGTTGGATCTTCTCTTTAAATTCACTTGGATCGAATGGATGAGCTTCAACATTCAAGAATACTGGCATCTTAAGTGCATATGTATTTTCCTCTGTTTTACTGGATATAGCATGACGTGGTAATGATATATCTATGGTTTTTAGTTGAACCTCTTCGGCTTCATCTTCAGATGAGGCGTTGTCTGAAAGGTGCTTTGGTTCTTCTCCGAAGAGGTCATTATCTGATTGAGAATCGTCGGACATGGCGTTGGAGTATTTTGATGTTTGAGTTTTTTGGCAACAACTTAGACAGAATTTTTCTTCTGGAAGAAATCGTCGCCGCATTGTCAAGAATGAAGCGAAGTGCGTATGGAAAGTTGTACCCAAGAAAGTCATAACTCAGTTTAAAAGTCTCGACTGAAAATGGTCTGATTTACCTGTAGAATTCTGATTTGTGGCTTCCTGAGTGCCGAAGTTCGCTAAAATAAATTGGCTGCAAACTTTGGATCGTAATTGAGGCATCACGTAACAGCGGTTGGTATCTGTACTAACAAAGCGAAGTACCAACGAGAATAGTGGTGTAATTGTGTGGTTCCTTCTACTTGTCGTTTACATATCTTAAACTTTGCCTTCCTGAGTCCAAAATGTGTTAATTCATCTGGGAAGCAAGGTTCGTTCAACAGAAACTCAATCTAGTTAACCCAACTAAACTCTTCGGCCTACAAAATGTCTCAAAATAAACGTAAATACTAAATAAGACAGAACAAGAAAAATAAACGAGTGTTTGGACAGCTCCAACTCAACAAAAGTTATGTATTCAACTTTGACGGGAGGTGTTGTATGGGCGCAAGCTAAGCAAGCACTACGGTGCCAGCAAATTTAAATGCGCGGGGTATTATAAATCGAATTGACATCTAGAACAGTCGTACAAGTAATAGCGATATCATGGTGAGGGACGTGGCAACGTAAGTGGTCAAATGGCAATCTAGAACAGTTTCACGGTAACTTCTTGTAAGTATCGAGGCAAGCTAGAGCATTTCACGGCAAGTTTTTGCAATAGTTGTGGCAACTCGGTGCAGTGTGTGCTCAAGCGCATGGTTGCAAGGTCACTTCACCTTGAAAAATTGTCCTATATAGTCGGGTGTCTCTAAGGCCAATTTCTATATGATTGATGGAAGCGAAGCATTCTTGCCAAATGGTATATTGATATCATAAATTTTAGGTACATGGGATGGTGTCACAGGCTAATCACTATCTTTCTTAATCTGTGGTACCGCAGTACTTGAAGGAGTGGAAACAATGATTTCAACACTTGAGATAGGATTGATAGGAGGTCTGACGGAAGTCTCAACATTGGCATTGGAGTCGGGTTCTAAAACCTCATCAAGTTGCTCTTTCAAATTTCCGGTCGAAATTGTTGTATGTGTTGGTGTATGATGGACAGTTGTTGGAGAGGTTTCTTCTGTTGGTGTATGATTATCCGATTTCGGAGAAATTGGATCTTGTGCAAATTGGGAAGTAGCATGAAGTACTGGTGAATGGTCAACTGTAGTAGATTCAGAATGATTTAAAGTTGTTGCTTCTGAGTGAATTATAGGTTCATGATGAAGTTTTAATTGATCTATTTTAGTTGTTACTTCATCATCTACTTGTTTATCCACCTTGTCACTTGAAATATTCAAATTGTAACTTCCCAATTCGTCCAAATCAGAAATCTCATTATCATCATCAGTAATTTCATATTCATGATCGGAGTCAAGTTTGGAATCTTGATCATTACTGAATGGTGCTTGAGGTTTTTGTAGCGTAGGAACGTCAATCTTTGGTTCTTCCACTGTCTCTTCAACTGTTACAGGTACTGGTTGTTTTGGTAATAGTTTGTAAGCATATTGGATTAAAAACTCAACAACCAATTGTGATAATGCATATTCTTCAGGATCCATGTCATGATTGGGATGTGATAAAATCGATGGTTGGAAAATGGCTGCCAAATTCCTTGCAGACATCAAGTTCTGATCCGAGTGATTTTGAACCATAGCTAAAAGATCTAAAATGTAAAATAATAGTTGCTTAGAAGATTTTGGAAGCTCATTGACCATTTGTTTATATTCATTGATCGCTTCATGAACGTTTCTAGTCAATTTTTTATAGTTATTAGATTTCTTTGCCGATTTGGCAGCTGCGGAATTGATTTTATCTGGTTTGGATTTTCCCTCAATTTTCTCCTTGTCTGATTTTTCATTAACTTCAGCATTAGACTCAGTATAAGAACCAGCAGATGGGGATGAATTATTCAATCTATCAATATTTGCCTCAGTTAGAGGTTGTGAGGGTAGATTTGTTAAAGTCACATGAGAATTAGCATTTCCACTACCTGTTGGAGTATAACTTCCAGGAGAAATTGTTCCCGAAATATTATTTGGAGGTGATATGGATGCACCAGGAGTTGTTATTGGAGGTGAAATAATCGACTGCGATGCACCAGGAGTTGTTGTTGATTGAGAAGCACCTGGGGTTGTCATTGGGGTAGCCCCTGGAGTAGACAAAGGAGTTTCAACCTTTATAGATTTATGAGGATTTTCAGCTTTATATTTCATATAATTTATAATTCTTAGCCTTGTTCTTAAAGGGTCTCTAAAACTTTCATATAATTCCAAAGGTATCAACGGTTCAGGTAAAGCATTTAAATATCTTCTTAAAATAGAAGCAGCATCGTGAACGTTATACCCATCCCAGATTAACGTACGACCATATTCAGGTGCAGAATTGAAAACAGATTGTAACTCCTTTAATCTTTTAGAAGAACCACCAACTCTGAATATTCCTTCCACTGTTAATCCATTATTTTTCAAGTAAACCCCACATTTAGCAACAACGATTGGGATTTCCCCATAACTTATCCCTTGATCTGAAGAAGTATTTGTGTTTAAAATTGAAATTCTTGCAGATGCTTCGCGTATAGCATCATCTAAACTGACTCCAAAATATTTGCTATTTTCATCAACCAAAGGATTGTGTTGAAGAAACGAATCTCTATGCTGCCTTATACTAACTGATTTTTCTGATTGTGATAACGAGCTTGAACGAACTCTACTTACATTATTACTTGATCTTGACTTATGATGTAACAAAGGACGTAAAAAGTCTGAACCAGTTACATGACTATGTGAGTTGGGATTCCCCGGATTTGAGTTCGATGGGTTTGAATTCAATGCATTTCCGGTTATTGTATTCAGATTACTTCCTTGAGAATTCTGCGGAAGATTGTGATTCTGTTGGCCAAATGATGATGAAAAGTAAGGAGTATTGAAAGATGGAGAATTTCCGATAGGTATGTTTTGTGGCAATGATTGACCATTGTTACTATTGCCACTCCCTCCATAAGGATTATTAGTACTTATTGGAAATGGTATACTACCTGACGGGTATGAGTGTTGTGGAAATATACTATTTGAAGTTGATTTTGATGGGGACCTGGATTCTGTGGATAATAAATCATTATCTGAAGGAATCTCATTGACACTTTCATTTGACATCAAACTACCCCTTTTCAAATTCTTAACCCATCCAAAGATTGAATTTCGATTAGTTGGTGACAGAGAATGACTCATAAATGGTTAAATTTGGTACTTTTTTTGACTTGATGGTGTGGTATCCCAAATTTTGGTGATGTTTTTTTTTTTGATCAGCCTACCTTTGAGTAATACTTTAAAAAGGGCTGAACTTTAACGAGATAAACTTGCTTCTGAATGTGATGATACTACTTTTGTCAGATAAGATTTTAGAGTTGAGATATATGTAAGTTGTACATGATTTATAGATATATGATATACACGAATGATTTGAGGATGAATATGACGATTCATAAGACGATTCATAAGACGATTCATATGACGATATTTATGACGACAAATATGACGACAAATATGACGACAAATATCCGATCAATGTCACAATACAACGATAAATGACTACTATTCTACTTTACAACACTCTTCTTCAAGTAATCCAATCTACTATCCTTCCAAAACACGTAACTTGGTTGAAAATCATGTTCTTCGATCCACTTGAATGAGGTCATGATCTACGCGTAGATGCATAAAAACTGGGGTAGTTGAGAATGCATTGTCAATTCATTTAGAGGTATATATTGTTCTTGATATTAAAACTAGTAGAGGTATTGGTTGATCACCAAGTGGTGATGATTCAAGTGGTGTTCTATATTTAGAAAACCATTGTTCGTAACCCCAGCAAATTTGGTTATACTTACTTTTCTGGGCAGCTGCTAGGTGAGAAGTCAAATCAAGACATAATTGAAAGTCAGGACGGAATGTGATAAGGCACTACAGTTTAAGGCCATTGCACATGTTTCTGGATTATATTTAGTGGGCTTTTTTTTCAATTTTCAGTCCAAAATGAACGGATATTGATATAAAATTGACGAAGTCAAACATATGCAATTGTCCTAATTAGGTCATCTTGAGATGTTGAAGGGCGGAATTGAACGTGCGGAAGAACCTTAAATTGTGCGTCTTGTGAGATTGTGAGCCGACGGACCTGATAGATATGAAGTTCATCGTAGGAATGATTGTGATGACTGTATATGGTTGCTTTGACGTTTATAAGTGAGGATGTTTTGTCTAATGTCCCGGGAATCCCGAAGATACCATAACTGACAAGCAGTCATTCAGTAACTTCGATCACAAATATATCAATGCATGATCTTTAGATTGCTGGTGAACCTTATGCCTTCAACGGAAATAGTTGCACTGTGAAATTGAGCGATTGTGTCAATTTTGAAGCATTTCAAAGAATTGATAATCGGTTGAACGATTTGTCTAAGGGAGAGCATACATTAGGGACTATAATAACCTCGCTGTTTTCAGCCAATAGTATCTCCAGATATTGGCTGCAAAAACCAAGAAAAATATGTACCATATAACAATGACAAATGTTCGGGCTATGTGAATCGGGCTGTACCTAAATGGCTAGTTTGCTCTGATATTTCAAAGATAATATATACAGGTGGGCTGTGTATCAGGGCCAAACTGTTCTTAAAACGTTCTTATAAGCCACGTAATCAACTTGAAACATCTTGAAATTGGTCGTTTTGAATTCTATCTTGAAGAATCTGAAACTCCCTTTTGAAGAATTTTTCCCGGTGGCAGACTACACTTGACTTTGTTCGTATAGGGCAGAGACAGCACATACTTCTAGTATGAGTGGAATTGCCACTCAAACACTCAAGGATATATTCTCAAACGCAAAATGGAAGATGCACAACCAGACTAGCAAAAACATTGCCTCTGAATTCCAATTGATGGCTGATGTAGCAAAAGTTGTAATCGAAACAGTTGTGGCGTTCAAAGTAGTGGAAGTTTGTACTATTGCATTTTGTCTCCCATACATGATTTGTGGGGTAATAGCCGTTTTGATGCATTATAGGATGGTTGACGAATGTTGAGATAAATGTAGATCGGCTTCTGCTGGAAGTATCTTATGTGCCACTCCGGATTGTAGGAAAAGTTGATTTGGTGCGCTAGTACTAAGTTCTCAGAATACCTTCAAGACCTTGCTCTCACGATCACCCTTGAAGTGCTTCTCAAACCACCTTCAAAGAATACAATTTAGCTGTTGTGTAAGTATATATCGCGAATTGCAACTTTGATTCCTTAAGTTAAAGTCGGGGCCATTTAGTGGTACTGACAGAATCAGTCATCAATTAGAATTACAATCTACAATTGTAATAAGGCTTCTTTAGTCTTCCTGGGTGATATTTGTAGGTAAACTGTATTCGACTTCTCACTAGAATACTACCTTTAATAGCAAAATTAGCAAAATTAATATACTAATCCTGGTTGAATGCCCTCTTCAATGAAACAGTTGAATCCTTATAGTTTGTCAAAGTCTATAACGTGGAATTGTAGTGATAAATCCATACCCGACTAATCAAGAATCAATTTCTTGTGAAATATAACTACTTACCTTCCACCTCCCATGTGTAATTTCCTTTGAAAAATATAAAGTCCCCGAACACATCCTAATATCCGCAAGACCCTGTGAAGCTCCTCACTATACCCGTGGTGGCTCAATCATTGTGTATAAACACCAAAAAGGCCCAAACCCTCAACTTGGCCGTTTACCGATGACAAATGAAAATCGGACGCCACAATCTACCACTTTTGCAACCACATGAAATATTCATTTTAACCCCAGCTTCATACTTCATACCCCTAATATTGCATATAGACGTTGTGGAGTCAAATTAATACTAATAAGTAAGCTTCTGTGTGCAATGTATTTTTCATAACCAACACAGTCCAATTGAGCCATAATAATTGCTCAGGTGTGGTATTATTATATAAAGTCCATGAACTCCCTAACATTTTATCTCATATTACTACTAGGTTTATTATACTTATTAACCGAGAACATGTCTACTCAACTTGAATTACCAAAGTTGGATTGGGAATATACTGCCCTTGAACCTTATATCTCTGGACAAATCAATGAAGTTCATCACAAAAAACATCATCAGGCATATGTAACAGGTTACAATGCTGCAGTTGAAGCTTTGAAAGAAGCTACAATTAAAGGAGATGTTGAAGAAGTTGTTAATCTTCAACAATTGATTAAGTTCCATGGTGGTGGCTTTACTAATCACTCGTTGTTCTGGAAGAATTTGTCCCCAGTTTCTAAACACGGAGGAAAAGTCCCTTCATCGGATTCTCCATTAGGTAAACAAATCATACAACAATATGGTTCAATTGATAAATTAATTGAGGTTACAAACGCTAAATTGTTAGGTTTACAAGGTTCAGGTTGGGCTTTTATCGTTAAGAATAAATCCAATGGTGGGTTCTTGGATGTGATTGTTACTGCAAATCAAGATCCAGCTCCAGCACAATACGTTCCTTTGGTTGCGATCGATGCCTGGGAACATGCTTATTATTTACAATACCAAAACGTCAAACTTGACTACTTTAAGGCGATTTGGCATGTTATTAACTGGTCCGAAGCTGAGAAGAGATTCGAATAGCAATTAATAGACAGTGCAAGCAAGGCAGAACTGGATGATGTCAGCAAAAGCAGACTTTAGTAAGTTTAGCAAACACTGTTTTGATATTTGGTATACAAAAGCATGTATACACCTATTTGACTGCAAAAAGGGTTAAATAAATGCGTTCTGAGAAGTTTTGTAGTAAATGTAGATCCTTTGGTGATAATTGTAGTACCACTGATGCCAGACTATATCCAAGGTATATGACTGCAACCCGTAAATCAGAAACCCATCCAGCTCTGTAAAAACTGATCAAAGGAAGATGAAATATTAACATCTTCAGAGTTAATATCTACTGGCTGTGATTTGAAACGTCAGAACTTATTGAAACTCGGTATGTGCTTTGTGTGCAATTTTGAAATACAATTTGCAAAGTATTGGTTAGCGCCTATATATCCATATGCTCTCGTAGAAGTTTGTTTCCTAGCTTCACATCTTGCGTGGAAAGCGGATTCTAAACTAGAATACTCCAGTGTGCTTGTGATATATTTGTAAGCACTCTGTAAAGAAGTCGGAACAGGGACTAATTTCAACTAATGCAACTTTATATTGCGTTAAAATGATACAAATATAGTCTGCGCAATGTCCCCAAACCTTCTGACTGGTTGCAGATGGATAGGTTGCTCGGACAATAATTCTGCTAGTTGTCAACTCCCCGGTTTTGTCTCAAATTTTTCCGATAAGGTGACCCTGAATTAATCCGGATATATACCAATTTTCCGAAAAGCCAAAAAATTGCAAACGCATTCAAATTGATCTGAGAAGTAATCAATAGCTACTGGAGAGCCATGACCTATTTGTGGGTTTCACCGTGAGTGTTTTTTTTGCAATTTATAAGAGATTTCTTGAAGTCAACCCCACTAAGTTGTCACTTCAGACGAACAGGTGACCCTAACAGTTACTGACATAGTGATGATGATATGGTGATAACAATTAAGCATGTATAGTAGCGCATGTATAGTAACGCATGTATAGTAACGCATGTATAGTAACGCATGTATAGTAACAACCTTAAGATCGGAATCATTCATCAGGCACTGGAATTTTAGAAAGCATGCCTCAATACAAGTGAAATGGTATTTTCTAATTCAATCCCCAGAGGACATTATAAACGATTCAAACACCTACAAAATGCACAGTCATGAATCTCGTAAACCATTCGAACGTCTGTGACTTTCAATTGCCTAAAGTTGCAATGGACCCTCAAATAATATTGGCGCCGGTTAAAGTTCTTTATACGTTATGCTTCCGTAAATGAAATCGGCAATTATATCCTCCGATGGTAGGAACACGCAAGTACTCAATAATCCCAACACAAACCACAGTCGGTGTAAATGCTCAAGACCTGGTATTGCGCTACCTTTTGCCTTACTATTGTTATAATCGCCTTATTAAATATACGGTCCATGGTTCCCAATTGATATAGTGTTACAATGTTTAACTCTCTATCTCTTCGGACTTGGATTTTGTGCCATGTAAAACGATGATATTCCGTAAGAGACCTGAGGGGAATTGAAGGCTGCAGCAGAGATGTTAAGATCTTTAATCTTATCAATTTTTGGGGTATAGTGGGGAAGTAATCTGGAAAAGGGAATCGTTACGATATCTGGGTGATTAGACTAGATAATATCGAGCTTATTTTTAGATCGTATTCATGATGATCGAGAGCTTATTAGCCATCCAAGGGGTGTAATGAGGAGTAAGAATCAAGGCAATTTTGATGACGGGGTTTAATCTCCAATGAGCATTTTGATAAAGGCTTCACTTCAAGTTTATCATCTCTCATGGAAATTTCTTTAAGATATCTCCCAATTCAACCTCGTCAAGTGCTTCGCTCTTATTGTTGGTTTCCTTGGGGTTGTCACTCTTCCCTTCGGTTCGCTCAATACTCTGTGAAGAGGTGTAAATTTGAAAAGGTGGTACCCCACAATTCCCAAAGCATAAGTCCGTGCCTTTAACCAAATGAAATTACTGCGAGTATCGTCTTATCAGTTACCAATCAGCATCGACGAATAGCACGGGTCTACGACTTCTATGAAATATCACGAAGAGTTTGTATTTTCAAAACATTAGTCTTGAAGTGTTAGAGCACTTCGACTGTATTAAGTATTCAAATTACGTAATCCAGACTACCAATATTCCTACTAGCCTAGGGTCCATCAGAATTAAACTACAGAACACGTCTAAATTGCCCCACATTCAACCCAAAGCCACTAAATAAATTACTCTCACAAACATGAAAATTCACAAATCAATTCACTTCACGAAACCAATTGTTCTCCACAACTGATGTCATTCATTACTAACGGATTAATTGACCTCGGGTATTCCCATACTTTACCTACTTTGTGCCATGAAAGTGCAATACTGGTTAGAAATATTTTTTAGGCTCCCCCGCCCGCAGTGGTGCGGATAAATAGCAATAATTTTTCAAAGTGTCACAGAATACATATTCGCCGCTCCAATTGTATTGTTGTCACGTACGAACCTTCATTTAATCATGAAATCCCGATTGAGTGCATTCTCTTAAAAGATATAATCCCGATCAAGTGGGGTGGGGAATCTTTACAATGTACTAAAAAATACGCAAGGCTGGTTAAGTTGGGTTTCCTATTTCGATTATTTTTTCTTTTGGGGGAGCATAAACTGCAAAAATGTTGACAAGGGAATATTAACAAAGCAATCTAGCAATCCAAACAAAGTCGATGTCAATATTCATCGTCTTAAGACGATAAGTTAGCTCATGTTATGACTGTTTGTTTATATTAACCTAAGCGAATGGATGAATGGAGAATCACAAAATTAATTGAGCTGATGCAACTTCAAGCGATGCCTCATGCTTCACCTGTCTTGTAAATAAACAGCATACAATTCCTTAAAGTTAATTTTGAAACCTTAACCGTAAAAGAAAAACCAATTAAGCCCTCTCACTTCATCATTCAACCACCTGTCAATTGTGCCAAGATACGACCAGAAGTGATTATTTTGAGAGCAACAGTTAATAACTATTAGTGTTGTGATGATAATACTGACTATAAATTATGATAGTACTGACTATCTTTCCTCGCTCTTATTCTACAGTTTTGTAACATAATCATTATAGTATTAAACGCTCATGGATAGGCAATCACCAAATATGATGCCCGATCAACAGATGAACTATACAGATTGGTCTTCAATTTCAGAAACTCCTTCAGCTTTACCGACGGAGCTAATAGAGTGAATAGCAGAATCTCTGAAGATATTTTCAGTAGGAACGTAAGCACCAGATTGCCATGCGTGGTCAACCTTAATGTACATATCATCAATTTGTTCCAAAGATAAACCTTTAGTTTCATAGACCATGGTGTATACGAAAGCACCACCAATAAGGTTACATCCACCCCAGATGAAGAAAACCTTAGAACCCAAGTTGGCATTACCCTTACCTGGATCAACTAAGTATGGGGTAGCATAAGCAATAGCCCAATTCCATAACCAATTTGAGGCGGTACATAAGGCAACAGACTTTTGTCTAACATTAAGGGAGTAAGATTCAGCAATGACAGCCCAACATAATGGACCCCAAGAAGCAGCGAAGGCGGCAATGAAAATACAGATGAAGGCAACTAACACGTTATTAGCAGAACCAGAGTTCTTAGAAGCGGCAACACCAACAATGGCAACAATTAATTGAGATACTGACATAATAACGGAACCTCCTAATAATAACTTTCTTCTACCGATAATTTCAATCAAGAAGATACCTGGAACAGTAGAACCAACATTGACAATGTTAGTGGCAAGAGAGATAACGAATGGATTTTGTAAACCAGCTTGTTGGAAGAAAGTAGTACCGAAGTAGAAAACGAAATTGACACCTGTTAATTGTTGTAAACCTTGTAAGTTGACACCCATAATTAATCTCTTCAATTGCTTGTTCTTCTTGGAGAAAACATGTCCCCAAGTGGCACCACCGGCTTGCTTTTCGAATTCAAAGGCAGCCTTGATTTCTTCATATTCTTCAACTAAATCTGGGTGATCGATTGGTAATCTTCTTAATCTTCTTAAAGAATCTTTAGCAGCAGCTTCGTTTTCTCTAGAAATGTAGAATCTTGGAGTTTCTGGTAAGAAGAACATACCAGCTCCCAAAATAATAGCCCATAAGAATTGAACGGCAATTGGAATTCTGTAAGAACCGGAATCCTTTCTGTTGTGAGTACCTTGGTTAACACATGAAGCTAACAAGATACCAATGGTAATGGCGAATTGATAACAAGATACGATAGCACCTCTAATCCATTTTGGAGTAGTTTCAGCTTGGTATAATGGAATAACAGCGGAAATGATACCAACACCAAATCCAGCAATAGCTCTACCAGCACACAATAATGGGATGGCAGTAGCAGCAGTTTGTAAAATAACCCCAAGGTTGAAAATAACTAAGACAGAAACAATAATGGTCCACTTTCTACCGAATTTATCGGAAACAAATGGAGCAGCCAAAGCACCGAAAAAGGTACCAACAGATAAAATGGAAACAATCAAGGACTTTTCAGATGAGGTGAAAGTGTGACCGTTCTTTGGGAATCTTTGAGTAACGTACTCCATACCAAGAATACCAGAAATGGTACCAGTATCGAAACCGAAAAGGATACCACCAAAGGCAGCAAAGAGACCAACAAGGATCCCCATGGTGGTAGAACCGGATTTCTTTTCACCAAAGTTCACGAACTTTTGTAATAACTTACTATCTTCTATACCCATGTTTATAAGAATGTATTAGATTGTTAATGATAAAGAATAAGAATTAGTGGAATCGTGTTGGGTTTATATACTTTTTTGCCGCAAACCAAGGATGAGAGTTAATGCGGAGGATGTTTTACACTTGCATAGAGTTTCTTGGGGAACTGGGGATCTCCTGTATATGGAAAAGTCATGTTGTTAATTAAAAAATAATTTTTAATACGAAGATTGTGGGGTATAAAAAGAAATTGAAGAATTTTAAGGCAGTAAAAACAATGAATAAGTCCGAAAAATCTGGGTTTTGATCGTAGAGTAAATGGTCAAGCATTAACGACAATGATATCTCACCAGCGCCTTGAATTCTTCTTAGAGTAACGATTTTTTTCGAACATTCCAATTTATTACTCCACATACTTGCTATGAGCCGCGCGTCATGTTTGTTTACGGGAAAAAGTTGTTGCGGGGTGGATTATTGCGTGTTTATTATTAGCAAGTGCACGAATGTAACATGGGGGTAAATTGCATGACGAATGAGATTTCGAGATATTTTGTAAGATTTAACACTTGTTTAATACAGATTCATCTGATGATGTTTCAATAATATCAGAAAAAAACGGCCTACTAATCTAAAACTTTTTGAGCCGTTCATTTACTGGTCATTCTCATCGTCTATTTGGTTACTCTTTATTTATCCGCTTCAAGCCCCAAAGTTCACTTTGTGTTAAATAGCTTTGTGCCCCCAATTTCTCACGCGACCCGAAATTGGTCCTGCACTTAGAGAGAAAGTTTTTCCAACAAACTAGGGAATGTTCCGGTGGGTCAACTAGTTAACGATGATGTACTGCCGTTGTGCCGTTTACAAAAAGCGTTTGTTAAAGGTGGGGAGTCGTTACGTGGGGAGAGCAAAAAAAAAAAAGAAAGTGCAAGTAGTCAAGATTTGCGAGAAATTAGCTGGTAAGGCATTGCAAAAAATTTTCATTGATGATTTTTGTGCTTCAAAGGTTTGTCCGATCTTTGTGGGTATATTTTATTGCAGAAAGGTGTGATCTGATTCAATAAACTTAGTTTGACCTCGGTTCTAGGTTAATTGAATGATTCATTCAGCTGTTGGATCATTTTACTATGGTCACTACAATTGTATGGATTAATATTCTTCCATCGATATACAACAGGAACTATTACCCCGGTAAAATTAGTATTGTGTTGCCATGTATAGTATACACCTACATAATAATATGCCGTACTAAATTATTTTTTACTTACTAAGTTCCCCCACTCGGAAAATCGTATGCCCCACAACGGAGATGATCAGCAGATTGATCCGGATAGTACTAACTGCCAGTAAATTGGCGAAGGTTAAAGTTCTCTGAAGGGAATAAATGCAGCAAAGTATGGAAACGATACCAAAGATGCATTTGACCCTTGATCCCCTTTGATTTGTTGGGAAAGTTGATTATGAGTGATTTAAATTGTGTGCATTGTTAATCGAGGGAGGCATAGCAACTTAAGCATGTAAGCTACTTCTATTCAAGTAAGAGCTATAAAATTCATCTCCTTTTGATAATTACGAGCGATATCTTGGTTCTAGAGGTTTTTCCGGTATTTGAGTTTAGTGGTTTCATCTAGGAAGATCCACAAACAAGGCTTAATTTAGGCAGATATTGAGCCTCAATTACCAACCCTAATTTCATCAATTTACTAATTCTTCCCCACCATTAGGACTGTGCTATCATGCACTCCACAAGATTTTACCGAATGAAGAAATTGCAGCCGTTGAGCTATTAATCCACCGAAGACGGAATTTGAGGTGTTCACAAGCTCAGATCAGTTGGTTTGCACAATTTTCGAACTCGGATTATTAGTTGATGATATCCAATATTATTATCATCTACAAAGTTGAGTGTATATTCAATTTCATTGACTAATGATGAAAATACCTTAGAGTTTGTGAAAACTTTAAACTTTATGATCAGGGTTGATGTGACATATACTATTCACATCGGATCTGAAATGATGCTTGTGTAATGGTCTTAAATTGTTAATCTCGGTTAAACTAGATTTTAAACTTCAAGCAATCAACAATCGTCACCTTTAGCCTGGAATTCAATTAATTAGGATCAGGGCTTGCATGTTCGTTGGAATAGATCTGTTGAGCTTGGAACTACGAGCCCTTGGAATTTCTTATTGTCTGCAAACTTGTAGCGTTGCTGTCGCCAAAGCCAGTTCGTACTTCCCCACCTTTGCCCTGAGAATCATTCTCCTTACAGTCTCGTGAAGGCATACAATGGGCCAGTGCTACACAATTATTTCTTGGATTCTTGACGAAATATATTAATCTTAATAAATATTAGCTGAGTTTGTGAGACAAAATTGGAATCTCTATATCAAATGTTTTAAATGATTCCTCCAGGTATCCAGGAAAATACTTGTACGTCAGAGATGTTAGGAAAGGAAACTAAATCAGCATGACAAACACAGATCTTACAGGAGACCTCCATCATCGATCACCATCCGAAACTTTCAGTATGCAAATAAACTTCCTCAACATGGCCTCCTCTGATATCACCATTAAATACCAAACTTTGCAACTCACTGACCTTGTTCCCAACTTCAATCTTCAAACTATCACTTCCAGAAGTAACAATCATGTTTCTCCTACCGAAGGTTTTTTGTAACTTTCCTAATAAAACTGTCACGTTTGGTTTGAAGTTATATATATTAAAGTGAACATCATCAGAATCTGATTCTTCAACATCTGATTTCTTGATATCAATATTGGTCATTTCTTGATTTTCATTAGCAATGAAAATATCAATTTTGATATAATCTCCAGCTAATTCTTGACATTTGATTAATTCATTCCTAATCCAATCAATATTATCGGTATGTCTTACAATCCAAATAAAGTTAACACCTTTAGTTATAACTTTTTTATCTAGAGCTTTTGCGTTAGCAATGTTTTGTGATAAAGCTATAAGGAATGGTAAAGTTGCAGATACACCACTACCAGAAGCGATAAGAATAACTCTGTCAAATGCAGTATGATCTCTTGGAGATCCACCATACGCACCGTCAAGATAAACTTTCTTTTGTACCAGATCTGTTGTAATCAGATCATATAACTTTGCCGTTAAACCTTTCTTTGGAATAATAATAAATTTCATTGGAGCAGTTGGGTCGGATTCATTAATTGATTCCGTTGTAGTACAAATTGAAAATGGATGGTTATCTAAGACTCTAGAACCTGCGAATCTAAGGAATGCATGTTGACCAGGTTGCCATTTATAACCTACTGTATTTTCAACAATAACTTCAAAAGCTCTATCATTCAATTTTCTTAAGTATGCAACCCTTGGTTTTAAGAACATTCTATTTGGTTTGAAAGCAGTCTTCACTAAAATACGATACAATAATTGACTTCCCCAGAATGCAATCGCACCCCACATATAATCATCACAATTAAATGATTTATTGATATGCCAGATCAATGTACCAATATAAGCAATACCACACATCCAGTGTAAGTGATAAAAGGTTTCATAAATATACTTTCTTACAATAGCCTTAGAACCAGCACATAAAATAATAAGTAGAACTAAAGGAGGAATACCACTATAGTAAGCAAAATCTTTGAAATTAAGAGCCAAATTAGATTGACCACCTTCAATTAATGCTTGGTAAATAAATGGGATTGTATGAATAAGTGAAAGTACCAACGCAGTAACACCAACATACTGATGATATACATTCAATTTTTCATAACTAAATCCAGTTAGGAATGTGATCATGTTCGATTTTCCAGCAAGAACATAAATGAAAGGAGTCAAAGCAGTAGCCATAACACCAGCTCTAACCGCTAATGGTGGAGATCCAAATGCAGCGCAACCTCTTAACCAAAAATGTGGAACAAATGTATACATATACAAGTATAATGAACTTGTAAACATGAACAACACCGAACCAAACGATTGTGGTAAGGACGTATAATATGTCATATGTAATGGTAATTGTTTATAACCAACATACCTTGAATAAGCTATGAATACATTGATGAAATTGGTACCGAATCCTAAACCTCTTTGATTCTTACGATAAGAAAAATCTCGATACAATGTCCATAAGTATTTGAGAAGTGCTATAAAGATTATAACAACCCCAAAATATACCGTTACTTTGGCATACATAGCTTGATGCATCCATGCAACTTGTTTTTGAGACACCTTACCAGCGGCTGTCATTGCTGCTGAAGTGGAAAGGCAATCCATACCTTCAAACATAACACTTCGTTTCATACTCATACTTGGATACATGCTAAAGCCTACCAATCATCTGTAATATATACTTTCTTGGTTAATAATCGGAGCCATTATTGATTCTCGATCTGGATGGAAATTTGCTCATGCGCAAATTTCAAATCCGCAGTTCGACAAATCTACCACAGGTTGTTAAAGTGTTGTAGTGGCGTAGCGAGTGAGTACAAGTGGGATTGTAGATTACATGATACGTAGATTAACAATAACTTACACGTATGATTGAGATATCTGGTTGAAACTATGCTATGCTGTCCTGAAAATTTTGTACATCCTACATCCTTTAGTGGGGTGTTATTAGATTGTTAATATTACTCTAACTTGCTCATCTTCACTTCGTAATTAAACTGAAATTGGTTATGGGCGAATGGATATAATCTATCCGATCTATGACTACAAACCTTGTTTTGTAGCTAATGAAGATGAGCATATTTACAAAGTAGGCTCATTCATGAATCCAATTTATGGCGTAAATCAAGACTTTGCAACTTAAGAAATGTAACATAAGACTGCCAAAAAACATGTATAATGCATCTTGACTCGTCTAATCGCATGCCATATAATGTACATTAAAAATTGGTTATTGAATATTGCTCAACGGTCAGATCTATATTGTTGACCGATTATTTTCTTCGTTTATTAATATGCTCAACTGATCCATTTTGAGGTATATAGCTAGGTGTTCCGTATGGGGGGTGCTTAGTATGTGTCATCGTAGGGATATTAAGGCGCTTCGCAGAGCATAGCGAAAGGTTGGAGCTTGGTTGATTTTTGTCAATAATTTTCTGCATCATTCTTGAACTAAGCAAAGTGTAATTGCAAAACAGAGTCAAATTGAGCGAATGCGAGTGATCAACACTGGCAACCTTTGTAGGCAACTGGCATGTCCATGGACTCGTTCATGGACTTTGCAAAGGTATAGCTTGACTCACTCCAAAATCAACATAACATCTCCCCCAATCCAACACTCCATTGATACGCCCCCAATGTAAGCACAACCAAGACAAAACTAACGGCTATCGAAACAAAAACATATCTATAACTATCTCTTGTCTTCAACGCACACAATTCAACGACAAACGTGCTGATCGTGGTTAGTGCCCCACAAAATCCATCATCCATTCCGACAATCGCATGACAACCAATTATACTATTCAAAATCCTACCGCTCTCACCTCTTCTACCTCTACCAATGATATATAGAATAGATAAGATTAATGTACCACCAACATTGACAATGAAAGTCCCCAAAGGAAAATTCTTGATTCTAGCATTAAAATACTTTGACATGTAAAATCTTAATAACGCACCAGGAGGTGCAAATATAATTGAAAACATCCAACTTCTCCAGCTTTCCAAAACACCAACCAATACAAAACTTGTTATATAAGTTGAAACACCAACAATCATACTGATCAATTCTATGAGTTTATAAGTTTTTCTAGATATTTTTGGGACTTTTAAATCTACCATCTCTATTAAGTTCTTTCCAATAGTAAATCCAAATATGGATACACCTAACTGAGCTATTACTACGGACAAAAATTGCATTATACCATACGCAGCGTTAGGATAATTTGAATTCCCAATATTACTACTCTCTGTAAAAGCTTCTAAGATCAATGACAGGTATGAGGAGCATGTACCACAGAACCCAGTTGTTATACCGATATATAAGGGTATAGTACCCTTATTACCATTATCCTTAACTAGTTCACTCCAAACATTTGTACTATCAACTAGTATACCCATCACCACACATGCCGTGAAGTTTGCCCACACAACTCCACTGAGATATGACCCATCATAAGTTGTTAAAATCAATAGACCTTTCCTTGTAAGTACTCCCCATATTGCTCCGTTTATTACATTTAGATAGATTGGATAATACTTTAATGTTTTATCATATATTAGTTTATTCTTTGATGAATCAACATTTATACCTTCGGGTAGCGATTCTGAAAGTGATTTAGCTTCCAGTTCCTGATAGTTATCTCTAGTCTGTCTTCGTGTTAGTGACATGACATCTAATTTAATGGCTTATTTTGATTCATATCTTGCAAAGGAAGAAAAATTGGTCCGCGAATAAGTGCGACAAGTCCAGAAGTATCTGTGACATCATATGGTGATATAAATATTAAGAGATATGTAGCACACTGAATTGTGAATGTCCTCTCGCTTTCGGTTGGGTTAATTCCATTTTAAGAGTTCGTGGGTAATTCTAAATAGATACTTACTTGCACACAGTTTATAAGGCACTTGAATAGAGGAATATGAGAACCAAAGAGCACTACAGAGCAAATGAAGCACTTCTTCTAATACAAGAAAACACGACATCTTCTTATCGTTAAAGTATTTAAAATCTCAAGTGATAAATCAATACTATTAGTCATTTTCCCAGGTTTTCGGAGAATATTGAAAAATACTCAAAAATTAAGAAAACATCAATTAAAGCATATCATATAATACATTTACTACTTTTAAATATACTCCAGCTTTCAAAATTCTCAGAGATCTGTTCAAAAGTCGTATTCGGTAGATTTTGCAACCAATTTTTGTCAATTTTTAATGGCAAGCAAACCTAAATTTCATGGCACACTGGGAAAAACTTCAAAATTCGAGTTCGATTCTTAACAATGGAAAACTTGAAAAAGCATAGAACATACGTAAGGTGATTGACGAAAATGTTATAACACTTGCTACAGCAAAATGTTACCCAAACATGAAACTACATTATTGAAAACCCATAAAAACCCTCAGAAGACGTCATATCTAAAATTTATGGAATGCTCAATTAAGAGCCGGCGATTCCGCAAACGTCACATTTACAATACGTTCCCGTTAACTTTGCTCAAACTTATCCCCTTACCCTTTACAGTTTCATCCTTACTTATTCTTTTGGGTTGAATTGTGCCCACCATGATAAATCCTTGATAAATCCCTGCCAAGAATGATTTTCGGCTCCAACTCTCTATTCGGCTCTACTATACCTTTTGTAGCACTATCTCGTTTACACCACGTGATCAAAACACATATCTTTAGGTTTCAAGTTTAGCCTACCAAAATAGTTCTATTGCTTTGGTAACTGACCAAGATGTTACTATGGCTAAGTTTAATCTATTTTACAATGATGGTGTCATCGAGCCCAACCACAACAAGCTCAACATTACCTGCACCAACACCCTCAACCATAGTTGATATACTATCATCACAAGCTCAATATTCGTATTTCTTACGACATCTCCAAAGATATGGAATGATTCCAATATTGAACTCCTTACAAAATGTGACATTATTGGCTCCTATTAACCTGGCTTTTACGTTGAACAACACTGAACTATTCGATAATAATGAATTGTTAAGTTACGTCGTAAATCAAAAATTTAGAGTTGGTTATCTTAATGAAGATACTGTTGTCTTTGATACCCTTTATAAATATTCAAACGGATCTTATTATCAAATTGCAGTATCACCAGATTTTGAAAGTTTGGAATACGTGATTGATAACGTTTCGAGTATCGTCGAGGCTGATATTTATGCAAAACATCAATACTCGTTTATTCAAGGTATTGAGAATTTATTACCAATGAAGAAATCATTGTGCGACGTTTTGCTAGGAGATGATCGAATTGATGGAGAAGAGATTGGTTTCATACAGACTTTATTTAAACAATTGTTCCACCACCAACCTGCTGGTCAAGTTGGAGTGAAGGAAGAGTTTGAATGGCGAGTGGAGGATTCTGATAATGACCAAGAGTCTAGCGGTAAAGTCAATTATATTAATGATGATCAAGAGCTCAATGATGAAGTTGTCCAGACTGATCTCAGCACCAACGACATCGAAATCAACAAGCGGAAGAAGAAAAAGAAGAAGAAGAAGCCCTTCGAAATTCCACAAACATGCGCAAAGTTCTTACAGAATACCAGAACAATTCTTATCCCAACGGATGAAGAAGTTAAGCAATCCCTCCTGGAATTAGAAATAGCATATTTCACAAACATTCTTAATCCAGAAGTTACTACGAAAGATGCCATTCAAGAAATCAAAGGTGATATTGTAGACTTATTGCAAAGTATCATGTTGAGAGAAACAATTGGTGGTAGAAATGGTACTAATGGGACTCAAGTAACTATGAATAACCATCATCTCAACATCAAATTAGTAAATGATAAATTGTTAGTTAATGGGTCTTTGAAGAGTTCACTGATCGATGTCTTAGCAAATGGAATAATTCACATTTTCAAACCGCAAGAAGATTTCACACAGAATTCCGCCCAAGATTATAAGAGTCAGAAGAGTTTTTTCAAAGAATTAGGCGTCACTATTCATGATATGATTCCAAGAAGGGCCTTATATGCTTTGAAGTATACAAATTTTGTAAATGAACTTAAATTTAGAGATTTAGATTATTTGGTTGACGGTTCCACTTCCAATCAAACTATCTTCGTGAGCGTTGATCAAGATGATGAAGATGATGATAATGAGTTGTATGAATTCGATTTGAATGAAGGGGCTTTAAAATTGAGTTCTGAACTTGGATTGGAGAGTACTGTAGATCTTCAAAATGACTTGCACATAGACTCGCTTTATGAACCTTATGAATTTTCCAGATCCAGTGATTTCGTCTCAACATCTTTTAGTGCAAAACAATCACTCCTCTACCAATTCACAAACCAGTACATTAACATCAAAGATTCGATTGAAAAACGTGTTCTTCACAAACTTCTCGAATCAAAACTATGCATTAAAAAGAAAATCGGTGGATGCTATAAGTTAAAATTATCAGCCTCAATAAATGGTGGATTTTTGCGAGTTACCATCAATGATGAAATAAACACTGTAACATCAATGGGTATAGAGGCTGGTAATAATACAATCATTTATATTGTCAACAAAGATATTTCGGCACCACCAAATCTCAAACATTCACTTGGTGATTTGATATCAACTGGATCTATTCAAAGACACATCGAACATATTCAAATTGATAAAGACAGTTGTTTGAAAACTATAGGTTATTTGAACAAGTACGAATTGTTTTCATTAGATGATAATGGTAAAGGATATTCTGTATTTTTACCATGTGGTGGAACTTCATTATCTAAAGGAGGAACTTGGGGAGACCTTGGATTAGTTTTGACATACTTAGAAGATCGTCCTAAGATGTTCAAGGAAATCTTGAAAGGGATGTTCATTGAAGATCTAATTTATTCTGACTTTAGTCACAGATCAAGAACTTCTAAAACACTTCGTGGTGACAAGGTATTTTTTGAGGATATATCTTATGATGATAAAACCTCAAGTCATGTGATTAATATGAATCGTACACTGCTCACATTACCCTTAAATTCGGATATGTTATTTAATCAAGGAGTTGTTCATATTATTGATAGAGTATTAATTCCAGAGAATTTCCAAATCCCATTTATGGATTTACTTAAAACAACTTTGGATTCAGATTATCCGTTATTCTCAGTAATTGATTTGATTAATCAAGTTCCTGGATTGCAAAAGATTTTGATGGGCAACGAATACCCCCAAAAATTCTCCTTATTGGTCCCGACTCCGGAATCGCTTCATAATTTCAATATTACTAGTAGTTTCTCCGATTTGGTTAAGTTTTTCCAACTTCATTTAATTCCAAACGATCAGGTTGGCAAATTATTAGAATGTACTCAAAGTGTGTTTTATAATCCTTCATTTAACGTTTCAAATGATACTCAAATATCAACCAATTTATCCGAAGCAGCAATGACTTGTTATCGTCAACCGAATAATGGGAAGACTTATCTTAAGTTATTCAAAACAGAGGACGAACTTCAAGAAATGGGTTATAATAAAGATCATGAAGTGAGATTATTATCTCATGGTTGTACAACTTTCAATTTCAATCCAAGTGATGAATCTTGTGTTTTCTTGATTGAAAAACCGTTAAACCTTGAGTGGTTACATCCTAAGTCGGGTGATAATTTCCTCCATATAGATCTTGGATTCATTAGTGTGGGAGTTGGAGTGATACTAGGATTATTGTTATTTGGGGGTGTTTTGGTTGCAGCAGTTGTTTGCCTTGGAAGTAGTTCTAAGAAAATGATACAGCTTGAACAGTCATCTAATAGAAATAATTTTGTTTTCCCTCCTCAAGGTTCAAGCTTCATGAGAGTTACAAGTGATGATGAATTACAACCAAATCCATATGATCGTGGGTACGAAACAGATGTCGACGTTCTTAGATCAGAAAGTGATCAATTATTGCCACTATATGGAAGGAAGTATAGGAAAAGGGGATATGGTGCTGTGAATTCGAACGCAAGAGAAGAACCTAGCTCAGTCAGAACTGCCCCTAGGTTTATTAAATCAGGTAACGTTACCAAAGGTTTGAATAGAGATAGGAACATTCCGGGATTTTGACTTCAGCTCATGTTTGGATCACAACAATAACTTATAGCACAGACATAAAGTCATCAATGACTGTGCTATCCATTTTTAGGGATCAAATTAACTCATTAAGGACATAGACTGGGATTAACGTAGTCCAGATATCTACGGAATTAAATTAAATGGGAGTATATATAAAGTGTAGTCTATGCAGTTTAATCAGTATATGCGGTGAACAATCGTAGGACAGGCAGTCATGTGTTACTTACTAAATACATTGAAATATTGGTTGCGACTTAGTGTTCATTTTTTATGCAATAACTATAGAATTTGCAACCAAATATAACACCATTAATAAAAATTGAAGTAGCAATAAAATACCAAAATTGAATCTCTGTTCGCATATTCAGTAAATCTCTGTTGGGGTACACAAGCATCTGATTACTGGAGATATTGAATTATACTCAATCAATGCACACAAGGGTCATGAAAGTAAGACAGTAATTCTTAGGTCAAGTTACTCAAAGGTGAAGTGAGCTTCGACCCAGTTGAAAAGACATTTTCTGTTATGGGGTCCTCATATCTCTTATGGACAAATTTTGCAGAACATCTCAATTCTTCAGGAGTATCACACGCAAATTCAAACTCTGTTACTTCCAGCTCAATGGAGAGTATTCTGCCTCTATCTGGTATTCGTCTGCGGATTCAATCATGGGGATCTACGAAATCGCGTACTCATCTGAAAAAACCACCATATATATTCCACAACAAAATCATGTCAGAAGAACAATCTCATGAAGCAGATCAATCACAAATCTCCCAAATGGACGAAGATATTCAGATCACAACGACAACGGATACAAAGTCTTTAGATGATGAAGTTGCCAGATTGAAGGCCGTTCTTAATAGTCAAGAACCTGGACATCTTCCGCAAACCGATGAAGAGAAAAGAGACATAGATTCAAGATCAGTTTATATCGGGAACGTAGATTATGCAACGGATCCTTCTGAATTACAAAACCATTTTGTAAGTGCTGGTGTTGTCCAAAGAGTCACAATTTTGTTAAATAAATTTACTGGTCAACCAAAAGGATTTGCTTATTTAGAATTCCTGGATGCTGATGCTGTAAATAAAGCTGTTGCCACGTTAGACGGCTCCCTTTTTAGAGAACGTGAATTAAAAGTCAGTGCAAAGAGAACGAACATTCCAGGTTTAAGCTCAACTAATAGAGGTAGAGGTGCTAGAGGAAGAGGAAGAGGTGGATTTAGAGCAAGAGGCAGGGGTAGAGGTAGAGGAGATAGATTCAATCCGTACTAGTATGCGTGATGTAGGGGCTACCGATTTTGGATTCACCCAAAGTGTGGAAGTAATGAATTATTGGGGATATGGGTTACTAGCTCATGGTTCAGTATTCTATTCTGCAGTCCAACAAATTATGACATTACGAAGTTAGATACCTGGCGAATCATATTTGAGTTGTACAGAACTGATGTTTGAGTGGAAGAAGCGTTCAATGACCTGCTATGCAAACTAATAGTCATGGGCTCAATGTTTAGGAAATACCTCCGCCTTGGTGGTACGCAATTTCTGCTTTCTAGCAGAACCAATTTGAAATCTAGTTATAAAAGTATAGGCAATGTATTATATCAGAAATCTTGTAGAAATACCAATCCCAAGCAGAACTCTCGCCCCACGGTGACAATGGCTTTAATATAGTCGATCTTTCACCGCGCCAGACCGCGTACATTCCTATTGTACTTACGAGTGTCGGTCATAAAGGTTGGTCGCTGGATCATCGGAGAAGAGCTACCACTTGCTGAAATACCTGTTTTCGACAGCTTACGAGTATATTTACATAGAGATTCTACATTAATGAAGTCAGATTTCTAGGCTATTAATAAATCAAATTAACCATACAAGAGACGTATAACTTTAGTGACAGAAACTCGGCTCAATTGACCAGAATTGAAACAATATCCTGCGAGCTAGATTCATGTTTCAACATGATTTATCTTGAAACCATCAAAAATATAATCTTTCCGGCTGCAAAGCTGGTTACCGCGAAGACAATCTAAGTGTCTTTCACTCCGGAGTTAATTACCACATTTTCAGCTCTCATGGTCCTAGGTCGATTTAGATTTTTCGGCCTTTCTAATTTCAGTTCTCTCGGTGGTACTCTTCACCAATTCACTTACTTCGCCCTTACCATCAGCCTTCAAACCTTCAATAACCCCATCTACATCCTGCTTCTTCATATCTTGATCAAACTTGTATTTGCATTCAGTAGAAACGACTTCAATTTGTAAACCTGTAATTGCCTTTTGCTTTAATGTAGCGTAACTTTCTGGGGCATCACTTACTTTCCAGTCTCTACCGACCTTAGTTTCTTCTTGAAGTGTTAAATTGTCTAATTGAGTTCTTACATATGAAGCATCATCGATTACCTTTGATTTACCAGAAATGTGAACCGCACCGAAATCCCAGGTTGGGACAAACTTATGAGTTTCCTGCTTCGATGGATAATAATTAGGAGTAATGTAACTATCTCTGGATTGGAAGATTACCAATACATTATCATTGTCACGCCATGAAGGTAATTGAGGGTTAGCCCTTGCTACATGTGCTTGTAAATACGTCTTATCTCCTTCGACTTTCAAGTAAAAAGGGATATGATTTGCAACAATTTTACCGTCAACAATAGTGATTACTGTTCCTAATGGATATGTTTTGATGAGGTCCTCAATTTGTTGCCATTCTGGCTCATTGTACTTGGTTGGAATATACATGTTTAGTCAAGCTTAGAACCAATGGCCTAGATCCAATGGGAGAGCGTTCTTTTATAAGCAAAAATCCACATTAGTCATCTTCTTAGCGGCTGCGAATCCTAAAGCGGATCTGACTCAAGGACCCCTTTGTGACTCGCTGGTCGCACAATATAGAGGCTAGCGGTCAACTTCCGTATATATAACAATTACATTTAGTTATTCATCAAATATTATTACATTAATCTACGTATTTGGGATTTGCTTATACACAATTTTTTTTTGCTTCCCTTTTGCAACCTGTGCAATTTCCAAAATATTACATTCGCCAGTAATCAAGATTATAATCAGACTTGTAGATTCGAATACTTGAAATATTCAGATGTAAAGCTCGAACAGCTTAACCAAAACAATTCAGATTGTGTTGTAATTAAATAGAGAGTCATAGCCCCTTGTATTGATTGCGTGGTTACCTTTCGTCTTGATTTCAAATTGATTCTGGTTGTTTAGAATACTGGTTATTATTGAATGAAAGTGTGCTATTGAAAACTCTACGGTCTCTTGTTATTTGTTTGTGCGTAATTCTCGAGTGAGCCAATACCTATACCACGACTAACTTATCCACGCATTGTGAGATCTTTGTGATCTGTACTCAAACAGTACTTTGTGGGGTGAGAGCGATAACAGGCTGTTTCGAATCGAGAAATATCGCTAACACCACCAATGATAAACCCTCATATAAAACAGCAATGATGCAATGTAAACTTTCTCCTCAGCCACTTCCTGCTTCACCAATTCCAAGTCAATATCCCTTCTTCCAGTATCAAGTTCGATATCTTCCGAAGGGATGTATAAAGTCCAGTTCTTAGTATATATTTTATGGACAATGTAACATATAAATATAACTGGTACACTCAAAAATGCTTGAAAGAACGAAGAAGCATTTGCTTTCTTTCCAATTGGAAAGAGAGCTATCCAAAATTGGGAAATAATAATCAACACATTCATTAGGATACCATAATAAGCACCGTATATTCCGGCCTGAGAAACAAATACAAGTTCATTTGTATTTCTACCTTGCTTGATCAATGCAGCTCTGAATCTTATGAAGCTCAAATTAATTGAGCCCCAGGTAAATAAAGCAGACAAACCAGCAATTGATAACAACCAAGCAAATACTGTTTCTTCGTCTGGTGAGGCTGCAAGAAAACAAAGTAATCCAAAAACGAATTGGACTGCAATTGCAACAGATGGACGTCCTGCTTTATCAATGTAACCTAATATTTGCGGTGCTTGTCTTGAAGCAGCTAAAGCAGCTAGAACTCTTGAAGAACCAAATACTGCAGAATTCCCTACAGACAAAACAGATATCAAAATGACAGCATTCATAATTGAATCTAAAACATCAATACCAGCATTGAAGATGGCTATAACAAATGGAGATGCAGAAGTGCCCTTATTATGAATCAACCTTTCATCCGTATATTTCACTAGAAGTCCAACCAAAAAGACAGACACTATATAAAATAACGTTATTCTCCAGAAAACTTGTTTCGTAGCTTTCGGTACTGATTTTTTAGGATTCTCTGTTTCAGCTGCAGCCAACCCTACAAGTTCAGTCCCACTGAATGCAAAAGCTGCTGTCACAAATACAGAGCACATTCCTTTAAATCCATTTGCAAATGCTCCAGGGTTGTGCCAATATGAAGCACCGATATACCCACCATGAGGACCCCCTCCGCATATAAGAACAACTGAAAGAACGCAAAATCCAACAACTGCAACGATCTTAATTATTGAAAATATAAATTCAGCCTCCCCATAACCTCGAACTCCGAATACATTAATGAAAATTATGAATACATAAAATATTGCAACGAAGGCTGCTGGATTAATAGTATGATCCCAGTATTTAAGTGTAATAGCAGCCCCAACCAATTCCAAAGGTAGTGAAATTAACCAACCAACAGAGTAATTCCATGCCATTGCAAAACCCCATGATGGATCAATGAATCTTGAATTGTAAGTGACAAAAGCTCCCGCTACAGGAAATGTGACTGCCAATTCACCTAATGATTGAACTGTACAATACATCATTGTACCAATCAATATATATGCTATTAGTACTCCAGCAGGTCCACCACGCACCAATGCATTTCCTGAACCGATGAATAAGCCAGTTCCAATGGCACCTCCAATGGCAATCATTTGCATATGTCTGCTTTTTAGTGTACGACATAGTGGAGATCTCGCTGTCAACCATGCGATCTTCTCGACTTCTGATATATTGGGAGGTAAACCAAGTTCAGTTGGATCGGCACGTTTGAATGAGTCTGCAAATTTTGACCACCCTCTTAATTCTTCAACCTCCTCCTCATCACTTTTCTCCATTGAGGAGTCAGCTTCATTGGACATGGCGTATTCTTTTGCAACCATAGATCTCAAGGTAAATTCCACAAGATCATTAATAAGAATCAGTAGGCCGATATATATGATACCGATATTTTGATAGTGTCGCCTAATTAAGGGGGTCAGAAATGTCGGTTAATATAACTTCTCGTATCATATGCTAAATAATTTTAGCACCCCACCAAATTGACTTCATACCAAGATTGCCCAGGCTTAGACTAGTAAAGAGATCCATTTAAAAACACCCAAGGATACTACGCACTAAAAAGTGTAATCTTTGTTACGAGCCATTATAGCCCGGAAGGCATACTTAATTAAAGTACTAGTCGTTAATTTTCACTCTGCTAAGATAAAAATAATGAGGCGCTTAAGTTTGTTTTTGTTGACAATTGATTGGACCCTGATATGCTTCTCGTCCTGTTTTAGGAAAGATTGAGTTAGTGTCAGAAATTCAGATAGCGGACTCAGCTAAGCTAAATGGACTTGAAATAAATATGGGCTGATATGAGCGGATGTAAAAGTTGCAATTTGCAGCCGTTCGTGCATGAGCTCTTCAGGGTACACTTTTGTAACCAAAATTTCCTGAATAAGGTAAGAGCTTGCTTGAAAGTGCATAAGCAGAAGTTTACAGACTGATGGATTCTTGGTATTGCATAAACAGGGTTTGCAGCGTGCTGCATAGTTGACAGTGCATATAATTATAGACTATTCTTGGTTGTTGTTCACCATTAAATTAAATGGTTTTCGATTATTCTCACATAAAGGTTCAGCATCGAGACGACTGTTGATTTTAACAATTCCAAAGTAAGAGTTTCATGTTTCATACTACAATTCTCTACAAGATGAAGGTTTTGGAAGAGAATGAAATGCAAATTTATTTTTATGATGTAATTAATGTGTCCAGCGTACCAGGACAAACGCCGATGCATTGTGGGGTAGTATTGTAGTGGATATGAGTGTTTGCATGGAATCATTGCGAAGAATGTAACATCGATATCGCTTGATCTACTTTGAGAGTCGATGATATCTATCTCTTGCCGGGTATACGACTCAGGGAGATTTCTCGGGATCGTGTAATTACCTAAGATCATCACCAGTATTCAATTGGAATAATTAAATAAATGGTCATGGAGCTATGAGGGGTCTTTATTCAGGATTTGATGCATGCAAATTAACAGATTTGTTTCTCTTAAGTATCTCAGAACATAACAACCGCCCAAGTTCCAATCAAACTCAACCCAATACTACCAATAAGTACTACCCAGACAATAAATTTCTCAGCCCTTCCAACATCACATAACCTCAAGTAAAATAAACATGGCAAAATGATACAAACTAAGAAACAAATACTTGAACCCAAAATCCCTATGATCTTTTCAAATTCTGGAAACAAAATAGCCAAACCTACAAACAATGCATTCACTCCGACTCTTATGAGAAACTTTGAAATCCCTTTGAAAATAGATTTGCTTCCATCTTCATTTTCACCAAGGAGAACATCTAACGATGAGATGATTGGTTTAGCATTTAATGGAGTTTTAGCTAATGGAATCAAGCAAATCAAACCACTCAATAATGGATAACACCATTTTGGATAACCCGGATTCATTAAAATGTTATTTGTAATTTCGTTACTACATAAGTTACCATACATCAAAAATCCCAAGATAGCCATTGAAACGTCCGTAAGTAAGGTGATCAGATACGTTGCACTTAAAGTTTTCGTAAACTTATAAGGATGTCTCATATCACTTTTCAAGTTTGGAAATATAGCATGACCACCAAATGGTGCCATTAAGATACCAATTGCTAAAAGTAGATCTTTTGTTGAATCCGGCCAGATATTTGTTGGCATGATTTCAATCAAAGATCCAGGAGAGTCAGATTTTAAAAACCCACAAATAAGAACGAGTGCGGTGATTGAAATCGTAGATATAATACCAAATAACGAAAATATTGACAAGACAGGTAATGGTAAAAACGTAAATGGAGTCAAGATAACAAAACTCAACAATTTGAATCTAAGCTTCGTCCAAACAACTTCATCACCTAATAAGGCATATAAAGAATCACTAAACAAAACTATCAAAGCTACCCCAGCACCTGTTAAATCAATTGAAAAAATTAATGAGATTAAAAGTTTAGCAGTTGAACCGTATGCAGCAAATCCTAAATCTGCATATGTCATAATAGTATTATCAGTATCCATTGTCCTTGATAATAATTTTGCGGTCCAGTAAGTCAATAAACCACAAACTATCAAAAGTGGTAGTCCTAATATCCAACCAGCTTTTAATAATCCAACAGGTAATGCCAACAATCCAACACCAATCAAAACATTAATCGAATTAAAAATGGTTTGTGGAGCTGTTGATTGACCAGCAACTATAGTAATAACATTACCATTTTTATCTTCTATTTTCTTTAAAGTAAATGCACTCTGAGAAAGGGAAGTTCTAATTGAAGAAAATGAAGCAGCATGAGTATTTCTTCTTTTTGGGAAATAATTAGTATGAACGGAATTTTGTCTTGATCTGAAATCATCATGAAATACGGATTCATTATTATTTGTATTTCCATCATAATTTAAGAACAATTCATTTCTATTATTAATATCATGAATAACAACACTCAATCTTTCACCCCTACTTGAAGGAATCATCAATTCCGGATCGAATAATTCATCTTCACCATCATCAAAACTGTCATCGAAAAATGATCTTTGTCTATGAATATCATTATCGATTTGTGTAGCAGCAAATGATTGAGCTCTTGTAAACGATGTAGCGAAATTATGTAACGAATTGACACCTTTGAATGATCCAATTGGTATATCTAAAAATGAGTGGTGGTTGCGTTCTCCTATTAAGTAGGTGTTTTCTTCATCTGGTGAGTTCATGGCAAGAACAGTTAATAAAAGCTCAACAAATGATGCACTTCTAGTAACTCAAACTCAACAATTTGATATACTTCTCTCTAAACTCGAGATACTGCTCGATGATTGAATTAATAGATATACTAATCCAAACCTTGATTTGAGGGAAAATCTGACTTGACGGTTGATTATTTTGAGTTGGACTGTTTGGAGATACGGCTTTATGATGCATTGGGGGACCATGCAGGAGTAATAAAAATGATAAGCGATTATGAAATTGTTAGGGCTCCCGGAAGTGCAGGTGTGAGCGATGTGACATTGGAGATGTTTATTATCTCATCAGTGTGTTATTTGAGGATCGTATCAATTCATTACAATACATTGATCACTTAAATTAAGGTTTGATTCAAAGTGATAACCGAGGACGGAAAAATTGGTTATTGAAATAGGTTGCAAAATGAGTTATACGAATGGTGAATACGAGTAGGGGTGTGAGCTCCGAGGATTGATTAAATTGACGCAATTGGCATTTTAGGGAGTATGGAGCTAATCTAAGTAATAAAAGCTAAAGTAAGTAAAAAAAAGTCTATTAATATTGTCTATTTACATGTCTTCTCACTGGACCCTGAGTGAACAAACCTTTGTTTGGGATCACCTCTAAAAAATTCTATTGTACTATGAATTTCTTCCTCGTCAGTTAAGGCTTGATGAACCTATTGCAATCTGTTCGACGCTTATCAATTTGGATAAACAGGCTGTAAAGTGCAAATACGTCTCTACATAAGTGTACAAGGAGATATGAACAACTTCCAACTGATACTTCGTAAAACAAACACCCAACCCAATAACTGAGTGACACTCTCCTCTCTTCATTAATTTCAGTTGAAAATCTCAAACACTTTCTGGGAACTCATATCAATCGTTGCCTCATCAGAAAACTTCTGATGGAACTTCTCCCTTGGCCCTAACTTTTCAACCTCTTTAAATTCATCCAATCCCTTGCTCAACCTGACCGACGGATCACAGTATGCAAGGGTAGCTAATAATGTATAATAAGCATCGTTACCTGCGTTATGTAGATAAGCATGAGGAATATCAACATGACGTAAAACTCCACGTAAAGTTGCACCTGAGTTCCTAGTCAAGGAATAGATATCTTTGGTATCTACAGTATTGATATCATCTGGTAGTTGTACATTCAAGCTTTTAATCCATTTTATATCTTGAGCAACAGAATGGCCAACTATAATCCCATCTTGTTCGATGATATATTTATTCACAATCTTTGTAATGAGTTTACGAGATTCCTCCAAAGTTAATTGGTACGAAGTCCCCCCCATGAATCTTTTTTTATTATCTGGGACATATTTCGAATTGTTTAGTTTGATATTTTCACTAATGATTATATGAATTGGCTTAATGTGAGGGAAAATAGTATTTAGTTGTGGTTCATAAATTGATATACCTATTTCAGTGACCTTTTTGGTATTTCTTTCATATGCTTCCACATCAATACAAATTAATGGACGCTTTCTTGTAAATACTAAACGTAAGGACTTTTCCCAAGTCAGTCTTGCTTTCAGAGGATCTCCGATAGGATTCATTAAAGTGGTTTCATTAATATACTTATCTAGTATTTCGTCATACTGATTTGGAGGATATTCTTTGGGGATTCTAGTGGGTGGTTTTTTATTAATTATTTGCTTTATTAATTGGTGGTTATCACTTGATAGCCTTCGTATAGATGTTCTGAGCATCTGGTTGATAAATCTACAATACGCATCACTTGAAAAGTGCATTTGATATCGCGACACTTTTGCGACAACTCGCGAAACTATGTCAAACACATCTTAGTTACAAGAAAGATATGGACCTACTAAAGAACAAACCGACTCCGGAAGAAATAGAACAAATTATACGAGCGCATTCAAATGCATCTGAATTACTACAATTGGTTACGTATCTTGTGAAATTTACAGTACCTGAAACTTACAAAGTACTCCCAATCTCAACTCAAAATGCCATCATTAAGGTTTTACAAAGCGTTGTTGGTATCGGAAATTTAACCATTGCCTTGAAATTGGCTACTCCAGAATTGGTGGGTTTATACTTGGAAGTTTTACTGAAGGTATTTGACGAGAAATTGTCAGTTGTTCTAACAGAGAAATCATCACCATTGGTAGTCAATGAAATAGACAAATTGATCTTTAAGGGGAAAGCGTATTCGATTGTAAATGAGGTTTCTTATGTTGATGGAAATGAGTTCAAGCATACCAAAGATGTAGCACCATTCAATGCTTATAATGAATATTTAACTCGTCAATTAGTACATTTGTACCAATGCAAAATTGATTTGAAAATTGTGAATAAGTATTTAAATTCCGTCCTAACGCTTGATACAAACAGTTTCAAGGACTTCTTTGATGTCATATTGACTGAAAATAATCTACCATATTTTGTAAAGTCTTTCAAAGTAATGTCAAGATTGGAAAGAAAGAAAGTGATCCAACTACTCATCAAATATTTAAAAAATCTGAAAGACTTGCAAGTAATGGTATACTTCAATTTGCTTCAATTTATAAGTGAGTCAATAGAAATCTCAACTGTGGAGCAAATTATACGATGTTTGAATTATGACTTGAATTTGGTATTTTGTCTTTTAATTGCATTTTCTTCTACATCAACGAAGATTGTCTCACAGCTATTGAATTCTTGGTCTGACGAGCTGTTGATGAAATCTGAATCCATAATCATCCAAGAATCAAGAACACATTTCCTAGTGAATTTACTTACTTATTGCAATCAAGAATTTGTAAGTTCATTGATGAGCAAGGAGGTGTTTTTAAACTCTATCTCAAATCGATTACAAACTATGTCAGCGAGCTTGAAAAGCTTGGGTGTGTTATTAGCAAATCATGTTTGTAAATTAACAAATAAAGATCCGATTTTTAAAGACGATGATACTTATGAATACTTGATAAAGGAGAAGTTGGAAGTTGTTTGGTTAGAATGGAAGGCCTGTTGGGAGAAGATTGACGATAATTCAAATTTGGAGTCACTTTCAATTCGAAATAAAAGCGTCAGTGATACCACTAAGGCGGTGGTTTCAAATTCATCTACTATTAAACCAAGTAGTGAATCCGTAGAACCAGTTTTCGACTCAGATGATGACTCCGACGATGATGACCCCACGACAGTCAAGCAAGATAAATTGACAAAGCCGATTTATATTAAACAATTATTGGAGTATCTTACAGATAATGAGAAAGATGCAAATGCATACGACAAAAAAAAAATAGCCTTGACAAATGGTTCAACTCTTATAAGACAAAAATTTCATCAGGAAATCCTGTTTTATGCTGATGACTTATTGACAAATTTGGTTGCACTTTCAACAGACGATCAAAAGCAAAATGAATACAGATTGCAAATGATGATATCAATACTTGTTAAAATTCCAGATTCGGTAACTCATCTTTATAAATTGTTGCTTACTGGAGATTATTCTCTTCAACAAAGAATGGTAATATTGACTTCAGTGTCTTTAAGTATTCGCGAATTACGAGGGTATACAGATGGATTGGTGAAGTTTGAAGAAAAAGACTTTACCACAACGAAGTTACCTTCAAATTTACATAAGTTTTATTTGGAGCTTCCATTAAATTCAATCCAAAATTCTATGATGGATAAAATAAAAACTAGTCAGGGACAAGTAGTCAGAAAATCTTCTAAATTAACTAAAGCAGTGATTTCACAAAAACCTATTATTGACGATTTTTATAAGACTATTATTAACAAAAGATACTACTTTCCTTTGATCAATATATGGTATGAGTCTGGAGAAAATATAGATATTGGTCATTATACCCCGATATTTTTGGCCCAGTATTTATCTACCCTTAATTTGGTATTGCATTGTGCTTATCCTTCAGCATCAAATCTTAGAGAAATGATTCAAGAACATTTATTAGTTGCAACTTCTATTTTAAAATTATCAACCTTAGATCATTTACAGGTCATAGAAAGTGTGATAACTGGAGTGATGATTGTATGTGATATCTCAATTGTTCAAAATAGTTTCGTAGAACCACTTCAATTTGTACAGAATTGGTTGGTTCAGAATTGGGAAGGTATTATAGATGAAAAATTGAAGAGTCTATGTGCTGGATTGTTGTTGAGGTTGAATGATTTGGAAAGCGATTTGTTTGAGACAATATAGACAGGTTTCCCATTGGGTGTAACAATATGTTGGCGGTCTCTTTACTCTAATCCTTCGTGGCTTAGCTTTGTTTTGGTCTTTCCATTGTGCTGGGTTGCATAGCACCTTTTCTTGTAAATATTGGCACAGCAGAATTAATACAACTACAGCTTAAAGTTAAATTATATATTTAGTTTTCGAAACATCATTTCGATTGTGCATAATTTCTCTAATTAAACCGGTTAATTGAACTTAGGTAAGTATTAAGTAGTTCAACTACTATTATAGTGATTGTGAGGTTTTTGCGTTTGAGTCGAACGTATTTTATCTAGTAAAGTCTGGCTACGCAAACATCTCACTCACTAATTCCTCTGCTGAAGTCTCCACGTTCTCAGCCAAATTAGCATCGCTGACAGACTTTTGCTTCTGTTGACGTCTTGATAAACCGCTCAGTTGTACAACCATTCTCGGTTCATCCAATGCGTAAAGAAGTCTACAGTTTGGATCGCATAATTTCATGGCCAATAACAAAGTATAGTAAGCATCATTAAAAGCATTGTGTAAAAATGCATACGGGATATCCACTCTTCTTAATGCTTTCTTTAAACTACTACCATTCTCTCCTTGAGTTAAGGAATATAAAAATTGAGTGTCAACTACCTTTAGTTTAGGAGGGAATGAAATACCCAAATTAGAAAACCATTTTATGTCTCCAGTCACTCCATGACCTACCAAAGCTGCTGGAAAGGACGGTATATTGAAATAGTAATCAATCAAGACTTGGACGAAAGATACTGTTTCTTTTCTGGTCATTATATATGAAGTTCCGTTTATTGAATTTTGTGAGTGATCTGGGACAAATCTTCCATTAAGCTTATTAAAGTTCTCTCTAATTCTAATATGAACTTGTTTGAAAGAAGGAATCATTGAAGCAAATTGATTTCTAGGATCATAGATTGAAATACCTATTTCAGTAACAAAATCAGTCAGTCTTTCCCAGGCTTCAACATCAATGGAAAATAAAATTGTCTCTTTGCAATAAACACTACGTAAACTTTTTTCAAATTGCTGTCTAGGAAGAGGGTTTGACAACTTTGTTTGAGGGGAAGGGCTTAATTCTGTTAAATAAGTCTTCAACACTTGTTCAGATACATCCGATGTGATTTTTTGATATCTCTTAGTATTGCTTGTACTGATTTGTTTGGTCGAAGTTAATTCATTGAGTAATTCTTTACGCTGAGAATTTGTTAATACGATAGGTTCTAATCTACTATCTTTATTTTGGTTTTTAGGAGGGTATGATCTACCATTATTTGGGCGGCTCATGGAGTTGGGAAATTCTTGTGGTTTTTTCTGATGCGTGGATACTTGGAGGATGAGTTGGAGGCCATACAATATAGAGATTGGAATCACCTCGAACGTCTTGCAGTTGACTGTATTGAATATTGTTTGAATTTCATTGTTTTTTGCTGTTGTCAAGAATTAAATTAAGGTGTTGTTTATATGACTCACTTTTGTTTTCCAAAGAACCAGCCTACCAGAAATATACTGATGTCTCTGACTAAGATTTGTAGTGATTTGTAGTTAATGTTAATAAGATATTGTCATGCTTTATGGATATCACTAGGCTTGTGCATTAACTCATGAATGGCTGCAAAATGTTAAAGGAGACAAAAATAGAATTTCGCCTGCAGAATAAAGTTTGGTGCTGGTCTGCCATGAGTTGGTTGGATGCTTCCTCCAATCCCTCATAATGAGCTTTATGAGATAGATGTGGTATGTATCAGTCCTTACACTTTGTGTTTTCCGGCAATCTCCAACATTGAAACTTAGTGAGCTTACGTCGAATTCACGCTTGGATGGATTAGATAAAACCAAGGAACTGAAATTAATTCACGGGTGTATTATGAGCTCTAGCTACAACCCCTACGACTTTTCTGAACTACACTCATGTCATAATCATAAAACATTAATAAATAATATATACTTATAATACATTCAAAGCTAAACCGATAGCAACGACACCCCCTAATACAACACCACGCTCCCACGATAAATCTTTAGCAAAAGGATTGTTATTTCTTGGAGCCGTGTTATTATGTACTTTTGATACTGATGGAATAGAAGCACTAGATGATCCTGATGAAGCTGAGCCAGATTTGACACCCGAACTAAGAGTGGTGGCCTCCCAAACGGATTGAGAACCGGTAAATCCCCATTGATTATATGTTACACCATTGCTAACTAAGCCTGATTTGGTTGATGGAGGTGCTGTATCAGCTGTTAGTTGAGCAGTTTGAGACCCTTTAGCAGAACCTCCATCGGTGGTTCCAGTGGCGGCCTGAGTTGATGCTTTCCCATTTGTTGCACCAGTAGCACCAGTTTCAGTTGTAGCACCAGCAATTGTAGTTGCCCCACCGGTTATTCCATCAGTATTAATTTGTATACCCGCCACAGAACCAGTATTTGTGTTAATTGCAGCCACTGTATTAATAGCATTTGTTGTAGCAGCAGCATTGGTTTGTTCGTCAAGACCACCGTTCGCAGCATGAGCTACTTGAAAGATTGCAAGTGTGAGTAGAAGTTGGGCAATATTAGACATATTCGATGGACTAATGGAAGCTTAATTTACATGACATGTAACGGTATTTATATTATTCTAAACTTCATGTCAAACCATAAAGAATATGTCATACGTAAACACGAATCAACCAGCAATGTGATTTATACACAATTGTAAGTTAAAAGCCGAAGTCCACACACTTAAGACCTTGCGTTTTCTCCGGCTTGAAGCATATTGTGTTTATGTAGGTCGGTTCTTTCATCGAAGATTCGGTAGATTCGATTTCCTATTTGAGCACAATTATAAACAATCCAGCTCTCTTTGTACTTCATGAAGAATAGAAATACTTCTAATTTTTATTCTGAGGCACATTTTTACGCTATCATCTCTAGAACAATCAACAGTTAGAATTTGAACAAAGCTTCGGAGATGAAAACGGGAGCCTAACCAATGTTATGAGAAATTACAAGAATGGTAATCGTACGCTAAATAGTTGACTGAGTTTAGAAATGGATGACTATAATGGCTAGGAAAAGCTATGATGTTTTGATTCAGAGTTAGCAGGGATACATAGCAAGCATTTATTTTCTGGCCGGAACAATATGCACAACGAGACCCCTATAATTGATTTCATAGTGAGCCTCTTGACTGCTCCATCAGCTTCGAGACAATGAATACTCCGCTTCCTATTAAGAGAGTTGTCTACTTGGATTCATAAACGTTGTATATTCGTCTCATTAAAGTGTGCTTGTAAATCCTGCTTTGAAGACAGGGTTCACAAGAAATGCTACATCATTAAATCGCAATCGGAAGGATTGTAGTTGTGCCCTGGTAGAGCCCCCAGTTCTATTTTCATTCAAGCCTAAAGGGTATTTCTTACGGTCGAGAAGAGAAATACTATTCCCCAAATTAATACCAAGAAGTATTCCATTCTCAGTTAAGCAAGGTTCTCACACGAATAAGTATCTGTCTCCTACAGTAGACTGAATGCCAAATCGTCGCAGTTCACGTCCCCTAACTCACGATCATAATCAAATACCATACAAATCAATTTCAATTCATCCACTAAAAATTTAATATAATCTTGATAATTTGAATGGATTTGTCTAGTTATGCTTTCTAGTCGTAAGGAGCTCGTCAATCTTGGGGATTGAAGCAAAACCACTTCGGAATTCAATCCTCTTGATAATGCATATGCTACAGAGACAGCACTCATCAAAACAGTCTTAGGCTCTCTGCTGTATCTTGCAATCCTTAACGAATTTATGATCTCTAATTCGATGTGTCTTCTAATATACGATGGATCTCTATCTGGAGGCAGAGGCATTAATGGAATATCCAAATACATGGAATTGGAAGAGTTTTCTGGTGAATAATAACTTGGTGGTCGGTCTTGTACGAAACTTGCTGGACGTACTTCCGAAAGCTTAGTGGAAATAGTCATATCTGTAAGCTGCTCGCCAAACCAGGTTACACCATAATTCAAAACTGGCAATTCATCAGGGGAATCAAGAGATTCAAATAGGTTGTTCAAATCTAAGTCGTTCAAATCCATTTTAATTTTGATCATGATATTCCTCTCATTATGAGGTAATAGATCTTTCACTATAATCTTGAAACTGTCTAACTTGTTCAATTGAATGAACTGTCCATTCACCTCCAATTGTGAAAATTGCATAAGTGACTTCGTACGAATATCTGAACTTAAATCTATAATCACCTCCGGAACTGCAATAGATTGAAACTCTGTAATCAAATACTTCAATTCCAGGCCAAACTCTTTGAACGTACTAAAGCGAAGGAGATTCGTTCCGAAGCAAAACTTGAATTCTGCTGGTTTCGCTTGAGAATATCTATTCAACGAAGACGAAGAACCCTTCTTCTCCACGGTTTTAACCAAATTTTGTTTTGTTTCCTCAACGTTAGGATTCCCAATTAAATTGCTAATTAGTCTAACGCCGTCGGTGTAAGTATCACCAATCCTTACCAAAGTGATTGATAAAACATCAAGTAAACTATTGATCATCTTTGCCAAACCAATCGTTATTTCTTCCAAATCATCGGGTAATCCAAAATCATTACAATTGAGAATTAATAACTTGTTAACAACCTTTGGGTTTTTATGAATAAACGGATATAAATCCATACACTTTTCAATGCTGATTTGTAATTCTTGTAAGTCGTTGGAGAATACTGGGGAATATCTTGTGTCGTCAGAAGATGTGCTTGTTCTTGAATCGTCGGATGTTATTCCTATTCTTGAATCATCAGAGTGCTCTTCTGATAGTGCTGAATATCTTGGATTCAAGAATGCGTTTCGTGAACCTTCAAAGCTAGCATCCAAAGAATTCCTCTTATTTGAAAAGACTTTCAAATCTTCGAATAATCTTTCCCACCCATCCCAATCTGCCTCAACGCACGCCATAAAGGAACCTGATCTAGAAGATTTTCTATTGCCATCTGTTCCAACGAATATTAATCCCATTTTATCAAAACTTCTTAAAGATGATTTAATGCATCTAAGCAGCGAAACAATATTGTATTTGTATTCATAATCAGAAAGTTGAGTTCCATTCATAAGTGGGATTGAAACTATCAAATTAATAGGTAATGCATGTGGTTGTGGTACAGCTTGGATAAGGAACTTTTCTGGTAACTGCTCATTATTACTTATATATTTTGAGAATTGTTCCATTTCCGAAGGGATCTCCAATCCATTATCAATCAAATATGGCCAGCCATTTGTTGAAAATTGGAATTTATTCAAATCACCAAATTCTTGGTGCTTTATTATGTTATCAAAAATTGATTCCCATTTTGTTATGATTAATGGATTTTCATGTTTAATTTGTAATTCAGGAATTGTTTCATTTCTTAAATTCAAGATTATGCAATTTCTAAATTTATTTATACTTGAGATGTCCGTGTGAATCAAAACTTGGCCAACCAACTTTGTTTCTTCAATCAAAATCAAGATCTTTTCAAATAAGAAACAACCGATCAAAATCCATTCTAACCCATTGGTACTGATGTTCATAAAATCAAACATAACCAATTCTCCAAGACTGTCCAAGGAACTAAAATAATCCCGCCAATTTTCGATATTGTTTTGAAGCATTCGAGTTATTGGAGATTTATCAATCAGATCCTTATCATGGGATATCTGGAAGATAGGAGGAGCTTTAATATTTATAAGATAATTTAAATCATAGACATTTTCCCTAGTTAATTTCAACTTATCAATATCTGTGAAGAAGGAAACATTTGGATTGAATATTTCCAGTTTTATCGAAACTTCTTGTAATTGAAGATTTTGAATTGAGTCTTGAACTTCAGGAATAATCTGATGTAATGGAGTTATTGGATTTCTATTTGAGTTTCTTAAAGATGATGACGAATTGAATGGTAGATCCAATTGAGCTATGAATGGTTGTTCAAGTGCTAGGGATGACGGTTTAATAACTTCGGATGGTCGTTCAATCACCTGTGATTTAAGGATTTCAGATTTTGCAACATCATCGACGCAAGAAGTTGACTTTTTACACATTTGACAAAACGGCTGTTCTATCATGATTCCAAGACATTCTCTATGACAATAGTGTGAGCATTTCAATTCTAATATTGATTCACCAGGAAGGCTGATCGAAAGCAATTCTTGACAGATTGAACAGATACTTTCTTGAATGTTTTTGTGTGTATGATCATTGTGTTTGTGGGAATTACTATGTGAGTGAATATCTGAGTGTGAACTTTGAGTTTCTGATTGGTGAACATCTGAATAAGGAATCAAATCAGAATGATTCATGTTAGAAATATTCTTATCGACGAAATTGGCCTGCTCTTTGACGCCCAAATCAACATTCAGATCTTGCATTTCAAGGTTTTTTAAATTATCTTTTGTGATTGAGTCAACTTTAATGTTTGACAAGCTTGCAGGTAAACCAACTCTATTTAGAATTCTCTTTGGAGAATCATACTTATTGGTTACTTTCTTGAATTGACCAGGAAATGTGTTGGAACCTCTTCTTTTAAAGGTGATTGTATCTGTTGCACTCATGATTAACACATGAATTATTAAACTTTGGATTTTTCAACCTTATATAACACAATCTCGAGAACACAATATACCAGGGTTACACAGTGTCAATATAACTAAAACAGGGTCTTGGTGGAAAAAAAAAACATCCGCATTACGCGTGGGTGCCACTTTGATTGATAAAGACGAATACTGAAAACAATACGAAAACTTGATATCACGAGTAATATATGCTTAAAGGCTAAAACAAAGTTTAAATTATACTTTTATAGTAAATCTTTTATACCCTAATACATAAGGATTCAAATTGCAATGTCATAATATATGAGATCCCTTTAATTTAGCATTGATTGTCATCATCCCTGAAATTTACGCGATTATTGTCCTAAATTATTCAATGGAACGGACTTTCCCCTAGTTGGGACAAAGGAATGTAATTACATTGTTAATCGAGTTTTTGTAATTCAATGAAAGGGATGTAGTTAAGAGAAAACAAGTAAAGCATCTTGGTCTTTGATTCGTTTCATGTGAAAGTTGGTATGGAATGCCTTCTTCCCCTTGTTTTGTTTCTTCAAAATTCGAATTTGCAACCAATGGGTGCAAATCACACACAATATTCTTAATTTCTGTAAGAATTTTACCAATAATTGTCTATTTTAAGGGATATGAAAACTTTATTGAAAATAGTATAAAAGGAAAGGGATAGTTGCTAAGAATCGTTTGAGCAACAATAATTTGATTGTAATAAGTATGATGAAAGGGATGGGAGAGATTTTCGAGGTTTTTCTATATTTATCTTTGATCAACCTAAACAACACTTAGATATAAGGATTGATTTTTGGATCCAAATATGACCTCATAGTACAATGGCGAGGACTCTTTTTTTAGATAATTTTTTCCCACGCTCGATTCCTAACACTTCCTACTGCACTCCTTCGCACTCTCGCTTTATCATTTTTTTTTAAGATGAGATGATTAAAACTAACACAACATGGTCAGATCAATTAACAAACCAAAACTGAGATTAAGCAAGCTCAGTCATGCTAGAAACATGGGACAAAAGAAGTCCTTACGTGAATCTAAGACTCCACATACTAGATCTTCATTAGGAAGATATTCAGATAAAGCACTTACTGCACCAAGACCAACCGATTCAAAATCTATTGCTTTATATACTGGAGAAGGTCTCCAGCCAAACAACGTTATCACAAACAATCTCTTATCAAAGAAGAGAGCTAAGAAATTAGACAGAAACCAAAAGTACATCAACCAAAGAAATGGTGGAGATATTGACATGGAACCAAAAACCAGACAAGTTAAGGAATCTGAATTAGATCAAATTAAAGCTGCCTTGTGGAACGTTGTTGAAAACAAAGATGTTTTTAAATTAGATGGAGATGTTGAGGGAACTACTTTGGGTGTGCAAGCATTTTAATCGAGCAATTAGATTTGCTAGCGTAAATTGAGATTATACAATGTTGATTCTTTTCCATCAAAAATCAGCCAGATTGAATATACTCTCTTGGCAGCTGAAAAAGGTATTGAGTATTTTTACTTCGTAGCTAGATTGTGACTTGCAGTCCTTCTGATTCTTGTATGGGATAGTTGTTTGGTAGTGATTACCAGGATATACTCGATCAATTATGAAGAGTCATTTGGCTATCTCCCGATAACATGGTAACTAGATTTATACTTAAATGGCTTTTAGTACCAATTTAAGTCAGCATAACAGTCCTAGATGACGACGCAACAAGAGAATGAATTTATGTTGCACTATTATTTCTATATATTAATGAAGGTTTACAGTATGAATTTGTAGAGAATGATAAACTAACTTCTCTTGAATGTAAGAACTAGTTGAATATTAGTAAATTCGGCAACAATCAAGTACATTATGTATTCGCGCCTAATCTGATCATTTTATTTTGCAACCAGTGAGCCGCACGAAGTTCACCATTCCAAAGATTTCAACTAGGTCCCTCAGCGAGCCTACAATATACTCCTCTCGATTTTTACACATAACAGTTTAGATAAGGTATATTAAAGAAACAGAAAGAAAGTGAACCAGTCACGAAGACAACTTACGCAAGAAGTATTCTAAATTAACATAGCAGCAACGGCAATTAAAGCACCAGCAGCTCCAGTAAGCTTAGAAGCACCATTTAATTCAGCAACGGTTTCAACAGGTGGAGCTGGAGCTTCGGAAGCGGATTCACTTTCAACAGGTGGAGCAACAGCTGTAACGGTAGTAGTTGCAACTGGTGGGGCAGCAGTTGACTCTTCTTCTTCTGTGACAGTAGAAGTTTCAATTGGTGGGGCAGCAGTTGACACTTCTTCTTCTGTAACAACTGTTGGTACGATGGTCTTGGTCTTGGTGTAGTGACTCCAACTGGCATTATCGGTGATGGTGTATGTAATTTCGTGAACTGTGGTATGGTGTCTTGCTGGACAATCAGTTACGGTTGATTCACATTCAGTGATGGTAACAATTTCCGTGGAAAGGTTGGTTACAACAGTTGCATTTTTGTAGGCAACAATTCTGGTGGCCAATAAGGTTAAAGCGAGTGACTTGATGAACATTTTATTAAAAGAAGATAATATAGAGAAAACTATCGAAGGGACTCTCGGCCGTCTTAAATACCGTGCAAATGTGGAGTTGATGTGTATGGTCAACAAATGAGGAGCAACCTTTCGTCTTGAAACCCCAAATGGAGCAAAATGCGTCGATATGTGGAGCACATATTTTGTGTTACTCGTACGTACACTTTGTAAACTATCTATTTTGATGCAGAAGGAAGCTAAAAAAAGGCTTGAAAAGTAGGATTATCACTCTGAGTAGGTTGAAATATGGATCGAATCACTGAGCTTGTTAACTTATAAGTATTGTTATCCACTCTTCATAACTAAATAAGTTGAAGTATGACAAAATTGAGATATGCATATTTTGACGCATCCAAGAATTTTAGCTCGATTGCAAACATCCAAATCGGAACGACAATCAACACAGTGATGCAAGATTTCGCGTTTGGAATTGCAGTAATGAGTAAGCATTGAACTGTGTAAGGTGAGAGGAAGTGAAGAAAGGGGAGGATAACAATCACGAATACAGTTAAAAGTACATTTACATTGGACAGGTAACTTCACGGTTTATTTGTATAATAATGGCGAAGATCTAAGACGTTGAAAGTTCTAGAAAAGTTCCAACTGGCTGCTCAAGATTACGAATTCTAAATTAGAGTTGGCATCATATGGGGTCTACTGTGTTTTGTGTGGCGTAAATACAAAAGTAAACAGAAGCAAGTTAGAACAACACTAAAGCAGGTCCCCCAATAGATATTTCTCGTCTTATCTGTGTTTCCATCATAAAAACAATGCTGCATTAATCGAATGATAGGTTTCCATTCGAAGGCGGGTGTAAGTTTCAAGAGATAATGTTGAGACACCGCAGCATCCGCGTTGCCAAATATCTGATATCATTATGAAGTGGTAATTCTCGGGCATATACTCGTGCCCATTTGGTCCAACATCTTGTGAAGATTTAAGATTATATTATTATCTTAAGGGTACACCAGTCTCGTAAATCTTGCAGCAGGAATCATTATATTTTTTACTCTATGTCTTGATAATGCGCATATGCGTAAACACAGATCTCATCCACAATATTCAATATGCACATTTATTTGACCTATAAAGAATCTTCGTATAGAAGTGGTAGCTGGAATAACTGAGAAAATGAGTATAATTTGGCACGCGTTGTTGTAACCTGCTGTTTAGCAGGTATTGACAACTCGTTTATCCAGTTGATAACAGACATCCCACTTATACCTGAATCATACTTAAGAGGAATAGGTGACACTAACACCCATTTAAGGAAACCATAAAATCACTACGTCATTCAAGCCGATGACCTTACAGCGATAGAGTTTACTACAGCAGCGTCCAAAAATTTGATAACCTCAGCAGGCTTTTCAGCCTTGAAGACAGAAGTTCCAGCAACAATAACATTTGCACCAGCAGCAGATGCTACTTCAATGTTATCTTTACCCAATCCACCATCAACTTCAATATTCAAATTTGGGAATTTGGTTCTCAATTTTTCAACCTTCTCCATCATTTTAACCATGAATGATTGACCACCGAAACCAGGTTCAACTGTCATAACTAGAGCCAAATCCAACAAATCAGCAATTTCATAAAGAGCTTCAACTGGAGTATCTGGCTTTACAGCACAACCAACTTTCATACCTGCAGCTCTAATTTGTTTAATTAAAGCTCTTGGATCCTTGGTTGCTTCGATATGGAAAGTATATTGGTCACCACCAGCTTTGGCAATATCATCAACCCATTGCTCAGGCTTGGAAACCATCATGTGAACATCAAAGAATATACCTTGTTCTCTTGTAATCTCCTTTCTTAAAGATTCAATAATTGGTGCACCAAATGAAATATTAGGTACGAAATGTCCATCCATAACATCAATATGTAACCAATCAACGCCAGCTTTGATTATGCTTTTACAGTTTTCACCCAAGTTAGCGAAGTCGGTAGCTAAAATAGAAGGAGCAATATGTGATTGAATGGCCATGATAAGGATACTTATTATATTTTATCAGAGGAGCTGACATATTTTGCTACAGTAAGATCTGCCACGTGACCCAACCTTAGCACCGAGCCTCAAAAAGTCGTGAATCGTTGGACCAATATAGCCACATACACCATGAGTGCCGACACCATTCAAGAGAAGACTGCGTCTACTGAAGGAGCATCATATCCAGAACAATTATTAGAATGTGCCAGAAGAAATAATACAGAATTACTATTGACAATTAAAGTCGAATTGAATAATGATAGTGCTGTATTAAGTAAATTAATCAATACCACAAAAGAAGTTATCAGTGATAATTCAGTTTTACATGTAGCAACCAAATTAGGGAATTGGGAATTCATAGACATTGTCTTGGACATTGAAGGTGTTGAAATTGATCCAAGAAATTCTGAAGCTTACACACCTTTGCACTATGCTGTTTTATACTGTAAAGAAGAACCAGATCATGGCAGATTTGTTGTTGATAATTTATTGGATGCTGGTTCTGATCCAAGATTAACTAATAAATTCAATTTAAGACCTATAGATTATGCTGACAAGGAAGATTCGAAGTTAAGGGATTTATTGGAAAGTGCGGAATATGCTGTGGCAATGGAAATAACGGATGTTGAACAACTAGAGGAATTCCAAAACGACAAAAAGGGTCAAGAAGAACAATCTGACGGAGAATCTGAATAGAATGAGTGAGAAGAGTAATTACCAAAGATATTCAAAAAGTCCGCATAGTTGTTATCGTCGTCATGTATAGATCAGTTAAGCAAGAGCAGATACATGCGAATATACCACTTACATTTATGTGAACATATTCATGGTGTAATGTCTCCAGTGTCCACATAGAGGTGTTTGATACCCACATAAGGACAGTCGGCTATACGCTTATGCGCGTACATACGTTACAGAGTCGACAGGTGACAATGTCGTGTGAATAGAATTGAGTATTATCAACTCGAATATGAAGAATAGACATTACCAAGATTACTGTACTTATTTATCTTCTACACAATAGGAATTCAATACAGTAGCTCAAAGTCATCTTTAGCACCACTTATCCAATTGCCTAATATGTCTTTCCCTTTAATTTTCAATTCTTCTCTTTTAATCAAAGATCTCTTGAACTCGTCATAGGTCAGACCAACAATAAGTGACTTATCATTCTGTTTATTGTTTACATTCTTCAACATCTCAAATAACCTCCAATTACAAGCGAAACTTTCACCACCAAGTTTTGGGCCTTTATTTTTAATAAATGATCCGTTTTTGACTCCATTGTTAAGGACTTGTACCTTTTTTGTTGGGACTATGCATAACAAGGACAATGGACTAGGTACAATATTCTTTTCAATTGGCTTATGAAATGGGTAAATTGAATTATTGAATGTGATAACTTGAAGAGTACGCGACTCTTGTAGATTGAATCTCTCTTGAAAGCATCGGGTAAAGTCAGATTCCCTATATTTTGTTTCATCTACAACTAAATAATCCAAAAATACAGGCTGACAAAGGACGGATGTGATACTGTTATTTACGCCAGTTAGTTGTTTTAAGCATAATTTGTCTGAACATGATTTTGAATATGTAATGGAACTGTCTGATCTTCCTGGTTTGGTTCGTACAAGTCCAACCTGATTAAAATGTTCTCTACCTCTGATTAGTTTTCTGCGTTTGTGGATTTCGTCTGGATTTTCCCATTCAATTCCATCATCTTGTATCAAGCTCATCGAGGCATCTCCGCAGGGTGGTTCACTTATGAATAATGCTAGTTTGATGCCATCTTTTAGCTTGAATGGAGGACTGTTTTGGTCTCCCAGTGAATTGATATTGCTAGAATTCTCAAATAATAATGACAGCTTACCCTCTATCAACCTGGCGCATTCATCAATTAAATACCAATTGAATAGTCGAAGACACAACATCTCAGCATGCATATCATGAACAAATAATCCCCTAGAATATTCTCTAAATTTGTTTGGTAATGCTTTAACACCTGTAGCTAGGCATATAACTTTTTCTTGTTCGTTTATCTTCTGTGTTTTGCCAGTTTGGTTTCGTTGTTCGTGGTTCGTATCAAGGTTCTGCTCTCGTACATCCAACTCCACATTCTCAAATATCGCAACAATACCAGCAAGAACAGTCCATTCTTTTATACCATTACTTCGCACTGTTGGCTTTCCTACTTTAATCTTTTCAAACTCGTCAAATACTTTTTGAAAGATTTGATTTCCATTCATGCTACATTTTTTCATATCCATATATTGAGGTTGACTATCAAAGTCTATGTATCAAATAAATATAGAAAAGTCACGAATGTGATATAAAGAAAAGTCATGAAGGCGATAATCAATAAAACTATAGAGGTAATTGGGAGAACTATTGCACATAATCGTTCGCCTATTCACCGCAAGATCCATTTTGGAGTCAAAAACTCTACATAGACCTAGCCTGTTTGATTAAAATGCCTAGTCAAGTCAAATTCCTGAGAACGTCCTAACGATCCGGCATTGTTGAAGTGCAATTGAATCAAACCGCAATGTATCTCTAACACAGTTTACAAGTCCGGCGAGACCTTCATGAATGAATACAATCTTACAATGAGCCCACTTTAGAATTCAAAGTAATCAACACGGACACGGCTTGACATTCCATACGGTACACATGACTTCGATGCATCACATTTATCTCTTCTTCCTTAAGGCCGCAGCCAATAACCCAACACCTACAGCAACAACACCACTGGCAATTCCAATCCCTATCAATCCATCTCTAGTAACTTTATCTTCGATTGCTTCCTTCAATAGAATTGCTTGCTGGTTGTGACCTTCATCCTTTAGTAACAATTCCACATATGTCTTTGCATTTGAATATTCACCAATCTTAAATGAACTCAAACTCAAATAGTACAAGCATTCTCTTCTCATTGATGGCACATCTTTGTATAATCTTCTCAAGATGATAATTCCTTCATGTTGCTGTCTTGATTGATGAGATTTAATCAAAGCCCAAGCGTAATTGAATAAAGATTGAGGAGATGGATCAGGGCGTTCTGAGTCAACTTGATTCTTTAACACGGCTAGTTGTTCTGGTGCAAGTGCATCTTTGATCTCTTCTAATGCTGCATAACTCATGATGTCTGGTAAGGTATTTTGTGCGCCTCCGGGGCATTTTCTATCCGCGAGCACCTGGAAAATCCTAGCGCGTACCAAACAAAAAGGACCAACAACAATGTCAGTTGTAAACTTGATAAGTAATCAGAATAGTCCTGATAATAATGTGCGTACGTCGGCTGAACTAGAATTCAATCAACTATTAGCAAAGAATCCTTCCGATGTTGCTTACACATTAATTGAAGTCGCAGTTAATGAAGATTTTCCAATTGACATTAGGCAAGCATGTCTACTTCATATGAAGAGATTGGTACCGAAATATTGGTCCATTGCATTCCAATCATTCATAGGTCCACCAATTAACCAAGAGTTGAAACAAGCCATTAGAATGAATTTGCTTAAGATTTCAACATCTTCAACTTCGACAAAATTAAGAAATGGTAGTACTTATGCTATTGTTCAAATTGCATCTGCTGATTATCCTGAAGAATGGCCTGATTTATTGAATCAATTATATCAACTGACATTGAATTTTTCAAACGAAATTTCAGTTATTGGTGGATTGAATGTCTTGAATGATTTATTTGATGATTTGGTTACAGAAGATCAATTTTGGGAAGGTGGGATTGGTAATGAAGTTATAAATCATATTATGAAGATTTTGTCTCAAGAAAGCTTGAGTTGGGATGTTAAGTCTTCGGCATTAAACTTGTATCAGACTGTTTTAACTATTTTGCAATCTCCAGAAGCCTTCAATAGTCAAAGAAAGAATTTCATTTACCAACATATAAATGAGATATTCCCTGTTCTTGCAAACTTATTAGATACCAAAAATACTGAAGTGGACAAGTCTTTATCGGTGTTGAATCTTAAATCATACGTTCATAGAACGTTAGGAAATTTGATCGGGCATTTTAATAAGAGAATATCTTCCGATATCAAGAGATTGTTTTTGAATTTATCGTTGAAGGATTTTTCAATCTACACTGAAGCGTATAGATTAATGATTAGCTCCGGTTCCAGTATCGAGTTTACTACTACACAAGAACTTCAAAACCCCACAAAAATCCTTACTTTCCTCTTGAAAGACATCTTACAAACCATCTTAGCCATTCAACATGGTATAAAAATATTTTCTGAACAGAATGTATTCATCGAAAATCTCGTCAGTGCATCAATAATCCCAGATGAACTGATTGAAGAATTCGAAAGTGACATTAATGTTTATGTATCTGAAATTACAGGATTAGCTATAAAACCTACTGTTCGTGATTCAGTTTACGAGTTAATTTCAGAATTAAACGTCGAAGATGCACAAGTGCTTTTCACTTCAATACTCAGACAATCCCAAGCATCTCAAGTATCCTCATGGAAACTTCAAGAGGCACTTCTTTTCATCTTGGAAGCACTTTTTGTAAACGAGGATTTGGATGTTGACACAAACTTAACCTCTGTTTTACAATTATTGACTTCACCCATCTCAGCTCAAAATTCAGGTTACATTGTTGCCAGATGCTTCCTTGTATTACCAAGATTTTTTGAAAAGTTCCAATCAAAAATTTCAGTGAAGACATTTGGTATTAAAAGTTTTGTAGATATGATAGAGTTTGCATCAACTAACAAATCCCAGGATTCTTTCCAAGGTGAAATCGTCAATATTACTGCCTTGGTCAGTAGTACTTTATATAAAAATTTGTTCGATATTGGACAATTAGTACAACCCCCACAAAAGAATGAAATTCAGCAGAGAATTTTTCAATTGATTTATGCTTCAATTGAGGATAGTGAAGACGATGGTTTACCTATATTACTCGAAGCAATTTCAAGTTCCATCAACATCGACCCTGTATTTGCTTCGACATTAATTGTGGAAGCTGGGGTTAGCGTTATTGATTTGATCTTTAAAATTTCATTCAAAGACTCTTCAAACATTCAATTAACCATAGACGCCTCAGAAAGTTTGGGTTTCTTATTGGAACAAATTGCTTATAATGATTACCTTATATGTTGTGAGAAATCCTTACCATTTATTATTAATTTAGTTCAGAATGAAATCCAAAAAGGTAATGCTGATTATTCTCCTGATTTGTATTTATCATTGGAATTGTTAAGTATTATCATAAACTCTGTACCGGCTAGTGATGGAACTACAGTTGAATTCCCTTCACAAGTTTTCAATTATACCTTCTCTGCTTTGCATAAATTATTACTACTCACTTTGGATAATCAGATTTTACAAAGCGGAGGTGAAGTTTTCAACAATATGTTGAAGAAGGCATCCAAATTATTCTTAAACTATGTTGATCCAGAAACAAAAGAAACTGGTATGAATATCTTATTAACAATAGTTTCAAAGTTCTTGTCACCTGAATTATCTGATAGTGCTGCCTTGAATTGTGGTGATATAGTAGCTTCATTAATCGAACAATTCCAAGCATACTTAGGTAATGAATATTTATCCCAAGTTCTAGAAGCTACGGTCAGGAGATTACTAATTGCCAAAGAAACAATAACTATTGAGAATTTGATAATGGTTTTCACCAAATTGATTTTGAATTCTCCAAGTGAAATGATAAACTTTTTAAGTGAAGGTATTACGTTACCGCACCCAGTTACAAAAGTTCAACTGAATGGGTTACTGTTAGTTTTACCTATTTGGTTTGAATCATTTGAAGTTACCAGAGGTTATGAAAAAATCAAGCAAAATACAATTGCGCTTGCTAAAATCTTCACATTAAACGATTCTAGAGTGAATTCAGTAATTGTGAATGGAGACATTATTCCTTATCAAGGTGACTTAATTAGGACAAGATCTATAACAAAATCAATGCCAGATCAATATACCCAAATCCCAGCACCTCTTAAAATTGTTAAGTTGTTTATTGGTGAATTGGAATTCCAGAGTCAACAACCGGCTGCAGATGATTACTTGCCTGAAGAAGCTGGAGTCGATGGAGATGATGGAGAAGGTTGGGAAGATATGGATGATATTGGAGTACCAAATTACGAGAAATTGAAATCTTATGTTGAATCAGATAACGAAGATGAAGGAATTGATGATCAAGGGGATGACGATTCTCTAAAGAGAATCTTGGTTCAATTCTTCAAGGAATGCACCTCTAAAAACTTAGGCGACTTTGAAAAGTATTATGAGTGTTTGTCATTGGAAGAGAAGAAGATTGTTACTGAGAATGTCGTTTTCGATTAAGTCGAAAACTTCTATCATCGAGCACATTCTCACGTTAGTTGTACATATAATTTAATTAATAGGATATTTCGTTTGTATACAATTCGTACTAACTTCTTAAGGTAAGTGTAACATTAAAAGTGCTGCAAAATTCACGTGATTAAAATTTCAAAAAATTTGAGATGATCTTCGGGTATGACAAAGTCTAGATTCCTAGCGCATATTAGAAGGATGAGTTTTGATACTAAAGTATTGGTTGTGAATCCTGAGACGATTCACTTTGACCAGAATGGGAAATTAAATATAACGGATGCTGAAAGCAAGAAGAATTTGACATTGATTGCAAGAGAGCTCGTGGAAACGAATAATGTTATTGGATTCCCGACAGAAACAGTTTATGGATTAGGTGGTTCTGCTTTAAGTGACGATAGTGTTCGTGCTATATTTAAAGCTAAGAATCGTCCAGCAGACAATCCTTTAATTGTACATGTTTCTTCAATTGAACAACTCCAACGTAAAATATTACCATCAGACTACGAAATACCTGAAATATACAAAGATTTAGTGACGAAATTTTGGCCAGGACCATTAACAATACTATTACCATTGCATAAGGGTTCGCCAATTTCAAACTTGGTTACCGCTAACCAAGATACATTTGCAGTTAGAATTCCTCAAAATCCAATAGCGAGAGCACTTATCAGTATAAGCGACACTCCATTGGCAGCACCATCAGCAAACGCATCAACAAGACCAAGTCCTACCCTAGCAAAGCATGTTTTTACCGACTTACAAGGTAAAATTCCATATATTATAGATGGTGGGGCATGTAATGTAGGAGTCGAATCTACAGTTGTTGACGGATTAGTTGATCCACCAATGCTTTTAAGACCTGGGGGGATTTCTGTCGAGGAAATCAAGAAGATCAACGGTTGGTCGAATGTTGTTTTGGCTAAGAAAACAGCAGGGAAACTAGAACCAGTAAGAACTCCAGGAATGAAATATAGACACTATTCTCCAAATGCAAAGGTTGTTTTGTTTGTTAATTGTGGAGATGGAAAGAATGCTGTTGAGAAGTATCTTGTATTAAACGAAATACAAAGCAAGAAGGATAATATTGCCATCTTAAGATCAAGACACTTTTCAAGTGGAATATCGAATATCGAAAGGGATTTGGGGACAACAGGGCTGGAGATTTCTCAAAATTTGTTTAAATTGTTAAGAGAGGTTGACGAGTTGAATGTTAATTTGATTTTAGTAGAAGGGATAGATGAAAACGATGAAGGACTTGCAGTGATGAATAGATTGGCAAAAGCTGCATCTGAAACAGTTGATGGGAATTTGAATGATAACTGATAATATCTACAAACGTACAACATATATTTATTCATGATTACCTTATAATCCTGAATCAATGAATGCAGCTTCCGCTGTAATACCAATAAAATGGCAACTGCTTGGACGTCAAGTAAAATAGATTTTAATGAAATCGGTACACCTGATTTAATATCACTCAATGTTCGATAAATAGCAATAATAATACGGTAATATAATAGAGTATAATTGTAAGCCATTGCATAAAGACTAGCACTTGGTACCATCGTTTCGCATATAATCTTGGCACCATACATACTCAAAGACAATCTTTTAGTGCTGTTGCATTTTGCAACCAATATTAAGAAAAATACATCAAGTACAATTAATCAAAGTGTGGAAGAATCGTTGAGCATTTGTACAGCTCCAATAGCTTACACTCAATATTAACTAGTACAAGTGCCCTGATCCTCAAACGAAACCTTTGCACGTTAGACATATTCGGAAAGCTTCGGATGGTTGCTCAATCCGATGCAGCCCTTGTAGCTGCTGCGCATTTACCTTAATTACATCCCTTAATAATACAGATCCTCTGATATACTCCGCAGATTACAATCATTGTTACATATTTTCTTGACTACGCATATATCTATACTCATGTTTTAACGTGTTGATTATAAACTTGCAACTTAAGTAAGTTAAAAAAACTTATTTACATGAATTTCCAATATTATGATCTTATCTAACTTTCCGTAATTCGCGTTGCTTCTCTCTCGAATTTGAAATTTCGCTGTTTGATTTTTTCGATGCATCCAACTCGTGTCAAGAACTTTCATTCACAAACCATGAGCGAAAACCCATTCGACTTGAAGAATATAACCACATCGACTCGATCCAATACCCCATCCGCCAGGTATTGTTCAATTCCAGTTGAAAATCTTGTAAATGACTTTCAAACGGATTTAAAATTGGGATTAATCAACAGTCAAGATGTATTACAACTAAGATCAATCCACGGTTTAAACGAATTAACAGAAGATGAAGAACAAAGTTTGATACTAAAATTTGTAGCCAGTTTTTATGAAGATCCACTTATTTTGTTGTTGATTGGATCAGCAGTAATCAGTTTTTGGATGGGAAATACAGATGATGCTATTTCAATTACTTTAGCAATAACAATTGTTGTATCCGTTGGATTTGTACAAGAATATAGATCCGAAAAGTCTTTAGCTGCTTTAAACAAGTTAGTACCAGCAGAAGCTAGATTAACAAGAAATGGTTCCACCTCAACTGTTTTAGCCTCAAGTTTGGTACCTGGTGATTTGGTCCATTTCAGTCAGGGTGATAGAATTCCTGCTGATGTTAGAATTACTGAGTCCGTTCATTTAACAATCGATGAAAGTAATTTGACTGGAGAAAATAGTCCTGTCAAGAAAACTTCAGAGCCAATAATAAAAGTTGAAGATTTACCTCCAATTTCTTCAAGAGTTTCTGTGGCCCATATGGGTACTTTAGTTCGCGATGGTCATGGTGCTGGTATTGTTATTGGTACTTCATCAAAGACCGAATTTGGTACTGTATTTGAAATGTTGAATGAAATTGAAAAACCAAAAACTCCCTTACAGAACGCTATGGATAAATTAGGTAAAGAATTGTCTGTATTCAGTTTAATTGTAATTGGTATTATTTGTCTAATTGGTGTTTTACAGGGTCGTTCATGGTTAGATATGTTCCAAATCTCGGTTTCTCTTGCAGTGGCCGCAATTCCAGAAGGTTTACCAATCATTGTTACTGTTACTTTGGCTCTTGGAGTTTTAAGAATGGCACGTCAAAAAGCTATTGTAAGAAGATTACCAAGTGTTGAAACTTTAGGAAGTGTTTCTGTGATTTGTTCAGATAAAACAGGAACTTTGACTCAAAATCATATGACAATCACCAAGATCTGGACTACAGATTTACCAAATGGTCAACATTTCTTGAAATTAGAAGAATACGATAGCCATCATTATCACGCAATCCAAAAGAGACATGAACTAACTCCAAATATCGCTCAAACTTTAGAAGTTGGTAATACTTGTAATAATTCGAAATATTCTACTCAAAACGAGAGATTTGTCGGAAATCCAACTGATATTGCTTTTGTAGAAGTATTGGCCCATTTTGGTTTAGAGGATACTAGAGGTTACAAGCAAAGATCTTATGAATTGCCATTCTCCTCCAATAGAAAATATATGGCAATTTCGCTGCATACTGGGGATATCGATAAGTCCGAAACATTTGCAAAAGGTGCTACGGAAAAGATCTTACTGATTTGCTCTAAGTATTTGGATGCACACGGTGAAGCTAAACCTTTAACAGAAGATATGAAGAAAACCATCTTAGAAAAATCTCATGATTTAGCGTATGAAGGTTTGAGGGTTTTGGCACTTGCGAAGAACAGCAAGAGACTCGTTGCAGTCAATGAAGATGACGTTGTAGAACCTACCGAATTAATTTTCTGTGGTCTTGTTGGTATGAACGATCCTCCTAGACCAAACGTTGCCAGATCTATTGCCTTATTGATGCAAGGTGGAGTCCAAGTTGTCATGATTACTGGGGATTCTCCAACAACTGCAACAAGTATTGCCAAACAAATTGGAATTCCAGTAATTGGAAATCACTCTGTAATTACTGGTGATCAAATTGACAACATGAATGAAGATGCTTTCGCTGCTGCCATCTCAAATGTCTCTATTTTTGCTAGAACAACTCCTGAACATAAGGTTGCAATCGTGAAAGCTTTCCAAAAAAGAGGTGATGTTGTAGCAATGACAGGAGATGGTGTGAATGATGCACCAGCATTAAAATTAGCAGACATTGGTATTGCTATGGGAAGACATGGTACTGATGTAGCAAAAGAAGCTGCCGATATGGTTTTGACTGATGATGATTTTTCGACTATTTTGAGTGCAATCAAGGAAGGTAAAGGTATTTTCTACAATATTCAGAATTTCATTACTTTCCAATTATCAACTTCCATTGCAGCTTTAACTTTAATTGCTTTGGCAACTTTGTTTGGATTACCAAATCCTTTGAATGCGATGCAAATATTATGGATCAATATATTAATGGATGGTCCTCCAGCCCAGTCATTAGGTGTTGAACCAGTAGATCAAGAAGTCATGGCAAAACCACCTAGAAAACGTAATGCTACAATTTTGACAAAGCAATTGATCAAGAGAGTATTACAATCTGCTTTTATGATTATTGTGGGTACTTTATATATATTCATCAAGGAATCCAAGGATAATGAAGTTACTGCTAGAGACACTACCATGACATTCACATGTTTTGTTCTCTTCGATATGTTCAATGCATTAGCCTGCCGTCATTATTCTAAATCCATTTTTGAATTGGAACAACCAAACCAAATGTTCAACTTTGCTGTTGTCGGATCTTTACTCGGACAATTGTGTGCAATTTATGTGCCGTTCTTTCAAAAGATTTTCCAAACTGAAGCATTGTATTTCAGTGACTTGGTACAGTTGACTTTACTTTGTAGTACTGTATTCATCGGTGATGAGATTAGAAAGTATCTTTTGAAGCGCAATCAGGGAATGTCCTTCAATAGCTATGGTGTTTAGCTACTTTATATAGCCCTCTGTAACGATAGAATAATAAAAGCCGAGAGCATAACACAATATGTAGAAGATCTACAATGTTTCAATGTACGTATTTACTACATGAGATATCTTGAATTGATTATATACAACTTGCCGCTTAAAATATCTTACTCGAATGTATTTCATCCAATGAAACTATACCGTTGAAATATGGATCACCCAATTTTTGATACATTTTCAAAGCTACTTTCTCAGTTGAAACTGGTGGTCTAATTAGATCGTTTAAAATCGGCAATGAATCACCGATCGTGATTTTTTTAGCATTATAGCCAAATTTAATTAAGCCAACAACAATATCTCTTGGAGTACTTGCACCTTCATGATCTTCAAACATAATCCCTGGTCTCAAAAGTACGGCTCTTAAATCTTTCTTACAAGACAATTCAAATTCGGCTTCTCTTTTAGTAGTCAAGTATCCAGAAGGGATTCCCGGGGGGCATCTGTCAGCAGAAACGTAGACAAACGAAGGCTTGACTTCTTCTATTTTGGCATCGTCACTTTCCTTACTTTTTTTAGCATCTATAAAAGCCTCGGCAAGGATAACGGCAGAATCACGTTGAATCGATTCGTAAGTTACAAGTGGAGACTTTTCCATTGGATTAGATCCTTTTAAATTGTTCAACAAACCTTGGAAATCATTGAGAGCCCTAAAGTTACTATTGATTGATTTCTTATATGATTGATTTTCAAACATGGTTCCTATGCTATGGACCACCACATCATATTGAGAGAGTTTGTCTTGGAAGGTTTTTGGTTCAAGAATGTTAGCTGCTTCCCAGTTGACATTATTGGCCCAAGCAGACGAGATTGGCGGTGCCCCAGATCTCAGAAATGATGTAACATTCCAACCTAACTTAACACCAACTTCACATATCTTTCTTCCAAGGAATCCATTACCTCCAAATACTGCAATTGATTTTGACATTGGTAGGGAAATTCGCAACCCAAATATTTTGTTAATAAGGCGACAACTGCGGGACTTGACAAGTTTAAAACGTCAATTACTACAAAATAAAGCGAGAGAGAGAAGATGGCATTGACTCAAGGAGTCAAGATAGGTTACATGCTTATACTTTAAAAATCAATTATTAGGTTACACACTATTATACATTACCAGCATATACTAGCTTACTCATCACCAAACTTCTTTCTGATCATCACGTACAGTTCATCTTCGACATCTTCAATAGTTGGCAGACCTCTTGATGGAATCTTTGGAGATGCAGGTGCAGAGTCGGTCACACTTCCTTCTGGGGTTTCAACTTCAATGTCAGAATGATAACTAGTAGGTTTGATGATTTCTTCACCATCACTAAAAATATCACTTTCGGATTTAGCACTTAAAATATCATCGAGTTCTTTTCTGTACTTGTCTTCAACTTCTTGACGAATTTTAGCCTCCAAATCACGGAGGCTTTGCTCATGCTCCTTTCTGACTTGATCTTCGATTTCCTTTCTAAGTGAAGCGGTTGCAGATGCAGCAAAGTCCCTGGCTTGTTGTTCCGCAGCTTCTTTAGCTTTATCAGCAGCTACTTGTTTGGCTAACTCAGCCGCTTCAATAGCTTGTTGTCTGATTTGTTCAGTAGACTCTCTGGCTTGTTCAGCAGCAGATTCAGCGTCACGTCTAACCTTTTCGGCAAGATCGATGGCTTCTTGTCTAGCTGCTTCAGCAAGATCCCTAGCCACCTGTCTAGCTTCTTCAGCGGCTTCTCTGGCCTCTTCTCTTGCTTTATGCGCAGCAGCTCTTGCCTCTCTTTCGGCCTCTTGTTTGGCATCAGCTGCCTTTCTAGCTTCAACTTCGGCTCTTTCAGCAGCTGATTCTGCTTCAGACTTAGCCTCAGCATCTTTCTTGGCTCTTTCGGCCATTCTTTCCCTGAGCTTCTGTCTGGCATCGGCCTCTTTCTTGGCCTCAGCTCTCTTTTGTTCCTTTGCCTTCTTCTCAGCTTCTTGCTGACGAACAGCAAATTGACGAGCTCTTTCAGATTCAATACTGTCTGCTTGGGCTCTTCTGTATTCTTCTACCTTAGCCTCTTCAACTCTGCGAAGTTCTGCAACCTTTTCCTGTTCGATCTTTTTCAACTCAGAATAGTTTGATTCTTGATCCTTTTCGGTATCCTTGGAATCATAGTTTACTTTAGCTCTCGATTCTTCCTCTTCTTGAGCGCTTTTCGCAATAGCTCTTAAAAGTTCATCTTCATCACTGAAGGTTCTTAAAAGGGCATCAGTTTCTGGAGAAGTTGAACGAGGAGGATATTGGCTTGAAGATTGTTGTTCTTGCGTGTTTTCTTGAGTGTTTTCATTTGTTTCTTCAGTGTATTCCTTTGGAATAAATGCATTGATCAAGGCGGCCAATGGGTTAGAAGCAGTGTCGAATTGGACTGGTTCCCCACGTAATTGTGAGGCAACAGTAGAAATGATATCAGCAAGATTGATTTCATTTTGGTGATAAGCTGGAGCAGCTTGAGCAGGAGCATGTTGTGCTTGTCTTTGAGCATGTTTAGCTTGTCTTTGGGCTTGTTGATGGGCTTTGTGGGCTTGTATTTGAGCCTTTCTTTGTTGAACTCTTTCTTGTTGAACTCTTTGAAGTTCAGCTCTTTGAGCTTGTCTTTGACGTTTACATTCACCTTCACGTTGGGCAACATTTATATTGTCTTGGAAGAGATGCTCTCTTGGATCACTTTGGCAAAATTGAGGACCTTGAGCGTTTCCACTTGAACCACAACCAAATTGGAAGAATTGAGGACCTTGAGTAGGTTGAGGACCTTGAGAGCCACCGAATTGGTAAAATGGTGGTCTCGGATCGTATTGTTCTCTTTCCTTCTCACCACCTACTTTGAAAGATGAAGCATCACCACCAAATTGAGCAGCTAATGCAGAGATAATATCAACAAGATCATTTGGTTTTTGTTGTCTCTCTTGCCTAGCTTTTTCAGCTCTAATGGCATCTTCTCGTCTAGCTTCTTCGACTCTCCTGGCATGTTCCTGCTTAATTCTTTCGACTCTGATAGCTTCTTCCTTTCTAGCCTTCTCAGCTCTAACCTTTTCTTCTCTTCTTTTTCTTTCTTCTCTAACTCTTTTTTGGTGAACTTCTTCAGGGTTTACCCTTGGAACCTTGATTACCAAAACTCTACCATGTAATTGTAAGGAGATATTATTAACATCGATATCCTGTACCAAGTACATTTGTTTAATATCATCACCAGTGATCATTAATTTAATATGATCTTGGCTTTTTACAACTGTAACTTCATAAGAATTTGGGTTGATTGGGTTAGCTACGAAAACATCGTAGCTTTCTACACTTTCCCTAATTGCAATAGTTGGAGTGATAGATTGGGGAGTAATTGCGAACATTACTTTAGCTTGATTGTTTATTTTGATTTGTTTTAGTTATTAGTATTAAAATACTGATACTCAATAAATGTATGGAGACATAATCACCTTATATAGTTTCTTATCTGCTATTATATTTCGCCACCAAATTTCATGCACTAGAAAAATCTGGAACCTTCTCCGAAACTTCTTTGGGTGATTAGAAATTCAAAATGCCTCCACATTTTTGCGCAGGTTACGGAAGTTATAGAAGATAGGTAACATATACATGTGTTAATTCCACACTATTTAACAGAATTAGGGAAATATAGGTAAATGGCCCGTTAATCCTTTTTACTCCTCTTTCGAGGAACTTCTTGGATTGTGGGGTCATATTAATAGGTGTGCATTGGTATGAAGTATATAAGCTAAATACACCCGTGTGTAAGTTTGTTAACATAGTTTAGACCCTTTTGAACTGACCTTGGAGTCTACTTCTATGATATCAGACTACATGACTAGTACACAAAAACACTTTTTGCATGTTAGAAATTGTAAGCAGCCAAATATTGCAGGTTGTGTGAGAAGTGCTTTATGGTGTATGGAACAATCCAGTAGCTTTCTTGTTTTCCGTATATTTCGTTGTATTCCTTCGGGGTAAGATTTATAAGAAACAAAATACTCTGAATTATGTGTAGTTTCGTAATGCTTTTAAGGACTTCAGTGGTCTATCTGATAATACAAATTCACAATAGATAACTCGACCTTTAGGTGAGTATATTAGTTTCTTACAGAGCAACACTTGCATAAACAAGTTTGATCTGGATCCTAGATCACCCGTCAGGTAGTATGGGTATTTATACTATTGATGATTACCTACACTACTACTACTTTTACAGGACTTATGAGAAATAATAAGAAATGCAATGCAAACCTGGTGGTTTACGATTTGCTTTGAATTACAATAAGGCATTGTATATATTTAAGAGTCTCGTACATTTGAAGTACAGAGTTTAAAATCTTACAAATAGACTCATTTTAAAGACAACTTCGTTCAAACCACCTAAACCATCCTCCGAACCATCTTGAATATTCTCCTGCAACTATTGTATGTATTTGGCACAGGTTATGAGACTTTTTTGCAGCAGGTTTATATTGACAGAAAATGGAAGTGACCTTGTACAAGCATAATACGCTAGAAGTGTCACTAAAGGATGAATTCACTAAAGGATGAATATTTTATACGAGCGCTGAAAGTCACAATGTAATGTACAATCAGAACTTACAATGAACAGCTTAAATTCTCCACTACTGGATATCTCCCAATTGTATGTGCTTGTGGTTATTAAATGCCATCGATATTGATCTTTCCAGCTCACGATATGTTTGCCACAAGAAGGTCTTGTGCTATAACAAATTTTATACTTTAACCTACTTTACACCTAGTTACAAAATATCACACCACAATTAGGCACAAAAAGTTTCGAGATGTTTCACCCCATTAATTTCCAATCCGTTATATTTTTTTACAAAGTCATCCCCCTATCACTAACTATCTGTTCCAAAGAGTCTATCTAAGATTTTTTGTTACACTGTCTTTCATAAATTCCCTTTCCTAAACCCATTTTTACTACATTCCTAAACCACCTAAGTGACAACCTCCTACAACTACCCCAAAACAGTCGCTTAACGTCAACCTCCTTTGATGTAGGACACAAAATTGGGGCCAAAAATTTGATCCAGGCCTGCGCCTTTAACCTTATAAATCTATCCAGTGTGAATGATCTTAATGTATATCTACTACAAAGGAGATTTTTGAAGAGGTGTTTACCATTCGATTTTGCGCGTATAAGGTTTATTATCCTCTATCATCCTTTTTCCTTGTCTTTAACCCACATTGTTACTAAATTGACGAAATTTAACCACGTCTAAAAATAAGTAAAAAAAGATTTTTATAAACAACAAAATTCTTTAAACACCATCACACTCTTTTCTAAATTAAAAGATGTATACCCCAATTCCTAGTGAACCAAAGATGGAGAAGGTTGAAGCGATGGATAAGAAATCTGCTTCTACATCTTCAATAAGGAAGTTCCGTATCGCAGTTGGTGGTTTAGTTGTCAGTTCCTTGGTGTTATACTCATTATTCCACATGAGTTCATGTAGTAACGAACATGGATTATTGATGGGAAATAAATCTGGCGATGCTGATCAATATGTTGGAGATGAAAAGATGAAGAAACCAGATTGCCATGAATCTATAGGAAATGGAGATGGCAAAAATCTCGATGAAAATCGTGTAAACGACAGTGAACTTCTTTCAAATACACATGAACATAAAGAATCTCATGAAGAACATCATATCGATCAAGATAAAGAAGATAAATCAAACTTAGTAGAGGCCACTGAAACTCAAATTAAATCAGATGAAATTACTACAACTCAAGATGGCTCAATTGTTGACCTTTTGAAAAGAGCAGACAATAGTTCAAGTATTGTTTCCTTCCCGTCTACTGCTCAAATTCCAACGACTCCTGTTGTCGTCTCAAGCTCACCTATTTCGATTTCTTCATCATCAAGTGTATTCGTCCCTCCGAGCTCGAGTTCAGTTTTTGTTCCTCCAACTACTTCAAGTTTGACTACAAGTTCTAGTACTTTCGTTCCAACTACTTCTTCATTTGAAGAAACTTCTAGTTCAGTTGACACTGCTCCACCTTCAACAAGTTCGATCCCAATAACTACAAGTAGTTCTACAACTTCAACTTCAACTTCACTGACTCCTTCGTCGACAGAACCACCATCTTCAACTACCCCTGAGTCATCACAATCCCAAACTTCTCATCTGATTACTACCTATTCGTCAATTGACAATGGTAAAACAGTTATCATCACGTCAACTCAAATTGTTTCTGGCCCTGCAGCTCAAGCAACAAATGGTGTAAATAAAAACACCTCAGGTGGTGGTCTTTCAAAGACAAATCAAATCGTAGTTGGTGTAGTCGTTGGTGTCGGTGGCTCAATTTTAATTGCCATCGCCGGTCTCTTCTTCTATTACAGAAAGAGATCAAACGACTTGTATACTGGCTCTGGTGGCTGGACCTTCTGGAGAAAGGGCGAAAAGACTCAAGATGACTTTTTGAATGGTGAGTTAGGAGTAAGAGATAGAAATATTAATACTGGGTCGAATTTCTAAAACTGAAGTCAAGCCCATGTTAAAAACGCGAATTCACCGAATTGTATAGGTTGTCGCATTAAAAGTCTTCAAAGTTCATGTTTGAACTCAAGTTTCCGAATCAAATGGATGATCATGACTTGGTGATTACTTTGAGATTACTCAACTGATAGATAAATAGTGAAAATTAATAATATTCTGGATTTACGTAGAGCCAGAGCAACAGGCATTTTCTCATCGGTCAGCCCAATTTTGACTACGCAGGATTCAAGGCTATGTAAACTTGAAATTTGGCCCCTTTAGGAATGCAAAGCCTTTAAATGTGTTTGGGAATTCGCGACAAGTTAAGTTTTGGATGTTGTGTTGATCGCATGTGTCAACTTTGCGTTTGTAGTAGAGTTTCTTCAGCCACTGTATCTCGTGGTGGGTCATGTAGCAGCGATTGTGAGGCTACGCTATTGTGAAATTAAGTTGCATTCGGAGTAGATCTAGATTTTGAGTGCTTGAATCACACAAAACTACTGACTTCATTCGAGGTTCTTCAATTACGAAAGTTCTTTCGGATCTCCCATGGGCACAATTGGCAAGATTGCTCTGTCAAGTCCACGTCTAACTAGCTACATTTGTTCAAATACATTTTTTAATATTATACTTACCGAGCTAACCTGTCAGCTACAGTGTTACCTTTACCTAAACACTCAAAGAAACACTTTCAGTGTTAATGTGATGAGAAAATGGAGCTAAAGCCTTTGCAACATCATTCTTAATGAACTTTTCAGTTTGTTGTGGAGCTCTACCAACAAAAGTAGATGGATCCAATAAGGAATCCAATTGATCCCAAATTGGTTCGAAATATTTAGTTCTTCTAATTCTATCAATTAAATCATTGTCACCACCTTCTTGCTTTACGACAGCACTTGCTTCATGTGATAAAACTCTGATTTCTTCGTGACAATCTTGTCTCGAACCACCCTTTTCAACCATAGCCATGATAATATTTTCAGTGGCCATGAATGGTAATTCGGCCATAATTCTACGTTCAATAACCTTTGGATAAACAACGAGACCACTTGTGATATTCAACATAGTTGATAACAAAATATCGGCAGTTAAGAATGCTGAAGGAAGAGAGATTCTTCTGATAGCAGAATCATCCAAGGTTCTTTCAAACCATTGAACAGAAGCAGTTTGAATGGCATCGTTCAACAATCCACCCATATGTCTTGATAAAGAACAAACACGTTCACATCTCATTGGATTTCTTTTGTAGGCCATGGCAGATGATCCGATTTGAGATTTTTCAAAAGGTTCTTCAACTTCTTTCAAATTGGCTAATAACCTAATATCAGTACCGAATTTGTGAGTAGTAGCACCTAAAGATGCTAAAGGAGATAAAACATCAATATCGATTTTTCTTGAATAGGTTTGACCGGTGCATGGGTAAACATGTTCGAAACCCATTAATTTGACAACTGTTTCATCTAATAATTCGACTTTGTCATGATCACCATGGAATAAAGATAAGAAAGAAGCTTGAGTACCAGTGGTACCTTTAACACCCCTTAAACCCAAATCATTTCTTGCTCTGGTCATGTTTCTTAAATCCCATAATAATTCTTGAATCCATAAGGTTGCTCTCTTACCAACAGTTGTTAATTGAGCTGGTTGGAAATGAGTCCAACCAAGAACTGGTAAATCTTTATATTCTAAAGCAAATTGACTCAATCTGTCAATAACATTTACTAATTTAGGAATCAAAACGTCATAGGCATCTCTCAAAAAGATCAAATCAGCATTATCAGTGACATAACAAGAAGTAGCACCTAAATGAATAATTCCAGCGGCTGAAGGAGCAACTTGTCCAAAAACATGAACATGAGCCATAACATCATGTCTAACAATAGCTTCTTCTTTAGAGGCAGCAACGATTTCTTCGTCTGTGATTTCTAAATGAGCTCTCATTTCTTCAATGGCGGCATCTGAAATGATGGTTAAACCAACTTGTTGTTCAGCAATAGCCAAGTTTAACCATAATTTTCTCCATGTAGAAAATCTGTTTCTTAAGGAAAAGATCTTAGACATCTCAACAGATGCATAACGTGAAGATAATGGTGTAGAGTAAGTATCGTTGGACATATTTGCTTAAATTTTTCACTATATGGGGAAACTCTTCTTATAAATATAGTCGCACTTTTGACTCTGAGCCCATCTTATTTATTAGCATATTGATTGCATGAAAGCTGCAATCGCCGGGCAATGAGTCAGGTGGAATTTGAGAGGGAAATGGATCGAGATCATGAGATTATAAGAATTATAAATGTCTTGGATACGAGTATTCTCCTAGTACTTGAATGTGTTGTACATTTGTCCTCGAACACGTTTTCTGTTACTGCATCTTAGGTGCGATGGAGAAGATTTGGAGAGTAGTTAAAAGAACTATGCGTGAGATCTAAGGGCAACCTTTTAAAGAAGTAAACAAGGAAGTTGATAATCGACATGCAAAATCATTAATGATTTCGATGTGAGATGCGTACTAAGTGAAGAGTAAGTAAGATTGTTTGTAGTGTTGACATCTCCGTAATTTGAAAAAAGAAGAAGTCCTGCAAAAGATAATTGTTCTTCATTCAGGAATATCAGAATATGAATTTGGAAGACTATTCACATCGCAATACGCAGTGCTATAAACGACTGCTTAACCATGGAAAGTTCGGCTATTCGTCTTGAATAATCACACACCAGAAGTAATTACAAGACAGTAACCAGTCTAATCTCCACTAATGTTGCAATTCCATTCTCCGATCAACTCAATCATTCAACCACCCACATTCTCTAATTGATCCCGCCTAATGCACGGATCCTAGTCCATTGCTTATGTGTTCTCTTTTATTCACCAGCATCGTTCTCACAGGTTTGCAGCCGTTACCTGCCTTAGTTTTGAAACATTTCCAAAAATAATATATAATAACCATCCAATCCTAAATACCGTGTTTCCAAAGTAATAATGGAAAAATGTATAATATCTGGAGTTACCTACCCCAATGAGAAACCTGTAGAGGGTTGTTTTTTATCATTCAAAATAACCTTTATAAAGAAGTCAAATGGGCCACCGTCACAGTTACAAGGGGAAAGAAACAAATCCCACGCTAGGATACAAGTTCATGACAACGGTGCATGACTAAGGAATAGTTAATTTTATAAATAAGGTATAATACATGGTTCGTAAATGAGATGTAAGGAAGTAAACGACTATGAGGAAAGCACCTATCCCTCTGCTAGCTCATTAAAGTGAATCCAGCCAAAGGGGGTATTTACCAGGATGTATAATAAATGTCATCTTGAGTCCAAGAAGGGTCCCATGTAATCATACCTAATGTTAAAAAGGTGTTACCAACCTTTGAAGTGTTCTCTTCTGGGACTCCTGCAGAGACGTACTAAGTATGTCACTTCAAATTACCTCCAAGTATCATGCTGCTAGCATATACTACCTAAAGGTGTACTTGCTCTCCTAAAGGCTGCCTTTCCACCACCTGCTCAATTGAATATGCAAGCCTCAACCTGCTGTCGTATGTCGAAGAAATACACATGCACTCGACCCATCCAAAACATTGAACCTCCAATGAGTCTAGTTAGTTATCAGCCGTACCTTTAGGTTTGAGGGAAATCATCGAGCCCTTTCTGCATCCGAAGTCTCCAAAGCAACCTTGTCAATATGTATAATACTTGAGCCACATCAGAGGTGCATCACCCTCATATTCAGTCCGAATAAGCAGTTTTATGAAATCAGTACTAGGTTTGGCATCATGGCTCACTCTCATATACAAGTAAGCCCTCTCAGAGTCTGTTGCACGGCAAGAATACACCATTGTGTTGGCCCTCAACATCTACTCTTTGTCTGCATAAGCCATATGTAGCCAAATGGTGAAAGAATCCTACTTTGAGTTGGAGTCAAGACGGTTACTAACATAGCTAAAGTCAACATCCAATGTGAATAATTCATTAAACTTTCCAATTTGGGTACTTTCCATGCAATGCAAGTCTAACAACTCTGGAATGATGACTTCAACAAACAATAGACGTGCATATTAATCAACACAATTGATATCGCTTATATGATGCTTGAATATTTAAGTCACAATCTCGATAATTCAACAAACTGTGTCGTTCCTACATTTGATGCCTAAGAGGAGGCGCTTATTCACCCCACCATAAAAGCTTGTCCTAGTAGTAAACCCCAATCTATCATCTCAATCTTCGTTGAATGTTACAGATATGAGCAATAAATCACAATCGAAACAATTAAAGCCTCCTACTTGAGCCTTCAAATTCTGAAATTTGAGCAATGCGAAAGTTTGTGACTACAACTAATTATGACAGATCAACCAAACATGAAGAATAGAGAAGCGATTGCTTAGGATTATAACCAATTGTATCCATTCAAATACTCGATTTGCTTTCAATATGCACCGTTAATCATTTGTTGGCTCAACTGTTGCATTCTGCTTTCTCCACAAACTAGGTACTTGGTCCGCGTTCATAAGTACCGCGATTGTGGTAGAGCCACCACGAAAAGTATATAAAGGGGTCAATTGCTTTGAATCTTGTTCCGCATATCGAACAACATAATGTCATTAGCTAAAAACACAGTTCAATTCACACTTAATAATGGTGTTAAAATCCCAGCAGTTGCTTTAGGCACGTGGAAATGCAATGATGACAGTGGGGTTGAGATTATTACATATGCTTTAGACCAAGGTTATACTCATATCGATACAGCTGCTAATTATCATAATGAAAGAGAAGTTGGAGAATCTATTAAACAAAGTGGTATCCCAAGAGAAAAATTGTTTATCACAACCAAATTACTCAATCATTGTCATAAAAGAGCCGCTGCTGCTTTTGAAGATTCTTTGAAGGAACTAGGAGTTGATTATGTTGATTTATACTTAGTCCATTGGCCATATTCAAGAGATCCAGTGACTAATGAACCTTACACTGATTGGGATTATGTTGATACTTATAAAGAATTACAAAAGTTATACAAGACAAACAAAATTAGAGCCATTGGTGTCAGTAATTTTGGTTTTAAAGAATTTGAAAAATTGTTTAATGATCCAGAAGTTACTGTTGTACCAGCTGTAAATCAAATTGAGAGTCATCCCTTATTACAACAACGTGAATTGGTTGAGTTCTTAAACAAGAAGAATATTTTGGTTGAGGCGTATTCTCCATTAGGTTCAGATGGTGCTCCACTCTTGAAAAATGCTACAATCGTTGAAATTGCTAAGAGAAACAACGTTGATCCGGCTCAGGTTATTATTTCTTGGGCTGTTCAAAGAGGAACTGTGGTAATACCAAGGACTTTCAAGGAAGAAAGAGTCTTAAGTAACCTTAAAACTTTTACTTTATCTAAGGATGATTTTGAAGCTATTAATGGTATTGAAGATGCTGAGGGAACTAAAAGACATATTCATCCTGCATTCCACCACGAGTTTAATTGAGGCTCAAGATGGTTTAACACTGGATTGATTTTCATAGATTAATAAAGTTAGATTGGTATATAGATTTTTCCAATGTACTATTATTGATCTGTTAAAACATTTGTAGTAACTGTTTGGATTAAATTGTGTTGGAATCTGCCGTATTCACTAAGAGATCATTGTATACACGTTCCATCTTTTTGACAATACTATTAGAATTCATACATTTAGGGCGGGCCACTTTTCGATTTGGTATCGAATGTAAAAAAATAGCTATTCTGATCGTGATCAAAGTTAAATACGAGAATTCACTGGTCATCCTTTTAAACTATCCCCTCTAGCTAGACCTGATTCGCAACTTTGATCGCTGGATCATCGCAAGTGCTTGTGAACTTGCAGGCAATAAACTTGGCGGTGAGGACGGAATGATCTCCCAATCCGGACATTGCACAATATCGATATTCCACCATAAATAAACCAAGTCCCCCACAATTGAGATTAAAACTTCAAAGAGTCTATATGTCCAACAAAGAAATAAACAAAGAGCTTGTTGAATGGGCATACGCTAACCTTTCAAACTTGCCAAAAGGTACTGAGTATGAGAAAATGATCTCGTCAGTACCTTACGATTGCTTTGAAAGAGATTTATTCTTAACAAGAAACTTGTCTCATGAGTTGGCTCTTGATTATGGAAATATCAGGTTAAAGGATTATGATTTTGACTTGAAGAAACACCAAAATGCTAGATATGAATACTTGGCTAAGATTTTTGGAAAAGTCGAAACAGATACTTTTATTGAACCGCCTTTTTTTATCGATTATGGATGTAATACGAAGTTCGGTAAAGGGTTTTATGCTAATTTCAATGTAACATTTTTGGATTGTACATTAATTACTTTTGGTGATGGAGTACTTGTTGGTCCAAACTGTGTTTTCACAACTGCTACTCACCCAACTGATCCAACAGAACGTGCAAGTGGTTTAGAATTTGCACACCCTATAAAAGTAGGCGATCATTGCTGGTTTGGAGGAAGCTGTGTTGTTTTACCTGGGGTGACTATTGGTAATAATTGTGTAATCGGTGCAGGTGCTGTAGTTACAAGGGATGTGCCTGATAACTCAGTTGTGGTAGGAAGTCCAGCAAGGGTTATCAAAACAGTCAAGGGTTTGAATAAAGAAGGTTTGATCAAGTTGCAATCTGATTTGGCGTGAGAAAAGAGATGTTGATTAATAGGATGGGGTCCTTCATAACAAATCATTATTCTTCTATATAGGTTTACAGGATGCAAATACGAAATCATATCATTTTGATTTTCGATTGATAAACTTTTCTAAATATCAAGGAAGGATGCATAGTAGATCTGTAATAAGTAGTTCAGAAATAAATGATTCTTTTTGATTTGATTGTATTGGTTTAAATATGATGTTTCTAAAACTGGCATATCATTTAAGTTGGACCATGTTACTTCGAAAAAGTACATCTAGATACTGAAGGTTACACTCTGCAAAGAATCTGCTTCTACGGTAGTTGTTCGAGCCAGTGTCTAAATTTCCTCCATAACAGACTACCAAATAGTGGAATGTATCAAAATTCATATAAAACGAATATTATGTAGGCATTCTGAGTAGTTTAGCACACACGACCACTTCAAGCATCCCCTCGCCTATCACATACTCCTACTCCCCAAGGATATTGGTATTCCACTATATAACTAGTCGTGCCTCAACCACTATTTCAAATTGTATAGAAACTTAGAGCCACCAAGACAGTCGCAAAAGCCTAACCATGTCTGACTGGAATAAACCCAATTATACAATATCTGATATTGATGAATTCATCATTCCTGATGAAGAAGAAGATGTTCCTGATTACGCCACGATAAATCCAAATGCATCTTCAAGTGCACCACCTGTTGCCGGATCTACACAAACCACAAGTAATGGAGCTTTCAATGGCTTTGCATCATTCATGCCAAAGGTTGATTTATCATCGACTTTCACACCATTTGCTACTCAAGATAATAATAAAGTTCAAGAACGTCAATTCTCAGGAGGTGATACTTTAGACGAACCAGTTTGGACAACAATACAAAGAGACATTCTACAAATTGCAAGTAGATTAAAGGTGGTCGTCTGGCCAATGTCTTTACAAAAACTTGCATTAAAACAACAACTGAAGTTGATTGATTTTGCATCGCAAAATGGTATAAATTTACCAGAACTGGTTAGAAATAGAACTATATCTGTTGAAGATGGTGAACAAGAAGAAGAACGAGTTGGAGAGCCACATCCACTGTCCCATTATATAAATAAAGATAGCTTAGACTGGGACTTATGGGGCCCACTAGTTTTTTCGTTAGGGTATTCTGTTGCTTTAGGTCTTACGACCTCAAATACTCAAACGAGTGTGGTATTTTCAGGTTCGTTTCTGTTAATCTGGTTATTTTACGTTGTAGTCGGTTTAAATATTCAATTGTTGGGTGGCACTATTTCATTCTTGTCAGCCATAAGTGCTGTTGGTTATCTGATGTTTCCAATAACCGTTGGTGAAATCCTATGTGCATTATTAATAAAGTGGAAGTTAGTAAGATTGATACTTATGGTGATATTGAATATATGGAGTATTTATGCCGGTGTGATGAGTTTGAAATGTTCGGGGGTATTACCAGGAAGAGTTTTGCTCGCAGTTTATCCAGTTGGATTGATGTATCTGGTTTTGAGTTGGTTAGTCATTATAACATAGTGAGAGTGTTCGTACGTTTGAAATATCTAGCACACTCATATTCAATGTTTAAGTGCGTGTTATGTTTATGATTGAACTGCTATGATGACACCGGATTCAAAATAAAATTCAATTCAGCACCCTAACTTTGTAGATTTAAGAGGTGTTGGGATCTTTACTACTTCGACTCAAATGTAGCTACTGGATTGTGACAGCAAAGAAAAAGTTTGGCAATTTCGGTCTTTGACATCTAATTATTTATGCTTGAACAAACAACGAACGGTCGGTCTACTACCTAGCGGTTGTCAAATTGTCCTTCCGACTTTGTGGAGGTAGCCAGATTATCCGTAGAGTGTTTGAAACCCTTCGTTTTGCGGATTCTGGTGGATACGACATAAATATTTATATAAACATTGCGAAGATATGGAATTCAAGATAATAATCTACTCCTCTAGTATAAACAATCTTCTCGTATTTACTTGCTTTCACCGCTAGCTTTAGTGAGCAATGAATATGAGGTTTTGTAGTTGCTGTAAATACCTTACATCATCGCGGGAAAAATAGGCCAGCACGAATGGCTTAAACAATATGCCAGATTCTTCAGGTGTATATCTATGGTACAATAGTCACAGCTTTTCTCTATTTTGCTATCATTTCCAATTTTAAGCAAGCACTAATTCATTTAGCGCATATGTGTAGATCAATTGTTCTAGTGGTTCTCAACTTTGATCAGTTCACAAACGTGGCACAGTGGTTCTTAGCGCATCGAAGAAAGTTTGGAAATTTTCATCTCTTCGCTGGTTCGACTCGTGCAGAAGAAATCTTCAAATTTTATTAAGTGATGATTAAAACGGATGTGAACAATCTCTGAGTATAATCAAACGGTTATGCGTGGATTACAAAACCTGCCTTCCTACTGAAATAAAATTATTTTTTGCTGTACTTGGAATGCTTGAGTCGTACTTCATAGTTAATAGCCCTATATCGTGAAGGGTTAATACATTTCACTACATGTTCATAACTCCTTGATGACGTTGTTTAATATGTATAAAATGTTATGTAAACTAAATACCTCTTCCAAATCTATTCTTTTCCCTGATGGTGATGATGGTTCTCTCTGAGACCTGAGTTGCTGGTACGGATCCACTGAACTGGACTCTGAGCAGAACTGCGTTGCGTGAATTAGGCATTTAACATTAAGAATCAACCGCAGCATCAATCACATGGTGGGATGCCCACAATCAAAATGAATGTATCCACTCTATTTGCTCACGTATAAATTCTCGATTTCGCGTGAGTTTAACCTCTTCCCTTTCTTCTCTTCTTTCTCTCCATTTTGGCTATTTCTTGTAAATCATCCTCACTTGGCTCATATATATGCCAAATAGTGTAATGAGGTAATCCACCAACTCTGAATCCCATCTTTTTAGCCATTTTCCCAAAAGCTTCTGTTTCAGCATGATTCAAGAAAGTGAAAGCTGGGAAATGTACACCTTGTCTGAATATCAGCGCCCGAGCCAAAATCGACACCCCACCAACACCGTCCAAGTCTACGATTTCATCTGTATTACCATCTGGTAATCTTAAATACGCCAAATGAGCTCTCCAAGTTGGATATTCGGCGTAGCCTTCCACAATAACATCATCTTCATCTAAAGTGGTTGCCAATTCTACAGCTTGATCTGATTCAATCCATGAATTCAAATCATAAGGTTGTTCGTTTCCTAAAAATGTAGGTAAAGGTCTCCAAACATTTGGCACCATAACATCATAGTCATGTTTCATTAACTCTTCGATAACGTTTCCTGGGCAAGTCTCAATGTCAACATCTCTCCAATAAACCCAAGAGTGGTAAGGCTTAAGTGAACTCAGTGTTAACCAATTTCTAGCCCGTCCCATCAACTTACGACGAATCCCTTGAACTTTAACAGCGTGTCTATCACTGAAGCCTTGGCCAATAATTTGTCCAAAATCTTTTCTAAAAATTGAAACAGATCTGAATGGTGTACGGTATCCGGGATGATGAGATTCTGCGTTATTTGAGTAAGCTTTTTTGACATTTTCCATATAAGTTTGATCCATGTATAATTGATATAAATTATTCAGAGAGCCCTTTACCTTGGAATTTCTTTCTTCCTCTTCTGCTCTCAATTTATCAACCAATGAACCATTTTGTAATGCGACGGAATAATCAAAAACAGTTTCTAAAGTATGATCATCTGGAGAACAATCCGAAACTAAAAATGCAATATCAATTAATGAATGATCGTATGTTAAATTCATCAAGTTATAGAATGCCATTGGTAATACAGCTTCTGCATTTCTTAATGGCATGAGGAACAAAACTACATCACCATCTTTATTACCATTTGATGAACCTCTATAATCATTTAAATCATAATATTCAACTTTATCTTTATAGGCATCTTCTTCGGACTTCACTGGATCAATTTCTTCTTCACTGTTATCCACCATTCCTTTTAAATCAGAAAAATCGGCGTTTCCTATGTCGACTTTTTGGACTCCATCTTTTGTTACACTGTAAAGTGAAAAATCTTTATCATCATTATCAACAAATGGATCTGAATTTACAACAGGAGGAGCTGTTGATTTAGTTAATGATGAATAGATGAAATATATCGTTAGTAATGAAAATAATCCAATTATTATTTTAGAATATAATCCTTTTTTTGGTTTCTTTGGTGAAAGTTTATTATTATACACTGGTAAATCAGACTTTTTACCGTAAGTATCTATCACCATCTTTGATTATTATATAAGTCTAAGATAAGACACTCTTTGATTACCTTCTTTATGAATTTAAAGAGGATGTTTGTAACTAATAACTTCGACCCTGTGAACTTTGTTGTTGTTGTACGGATGATTTTTTTTCTTTTCGGGATCCGCTGTCTTTTTTTGATCGGATTCGTGCGTCTGTCGAGGATTAGCACGATCGTAAATATACGGCATAGGATCTGAAGTACAAGTTATCCCCGAGTGGTATGTGATAACTAATACCATTACGAAGAAACTCCTTCGTTTGTTTCACTTATGGCACACAAAAGTTCATTTAGGTTGTGTGAGTTAACTTTTTAGAGGCGGGTATTATTTTGCGTTTATAATTAGTTCCATAGCTTTACATTAAGATGGACTATTTTTGCGCTTTGAAGACCAGAGATATCTTTATAGATTACTTATATTCGTTGGTTTCAATATAAAGGTATAAAAAAACATTTATGGACATCATGTATTGTGTTAGTTAAAGTCCTTGGCTAGTATGTACTGCCTCTATTTCACCTCTGTCAAATCGTTCTCCTCCGGTTTGAACCACTCTAACTTAAGCACACTCCAGCAATCATTTGCAATCTTAACTGCTGCCTCTTCTGAAGATGCTTTACCTTCTATGTACACTTTCAATTTAGGTTCAGTTCCAGATCCACGACATGTGAATCGAACTTGCTCTGTCTCATCTCCATTTAGTCTTTTTAAAATTGCAGTTATCATTTGTGATTTTGGATCTACTGGTAATAATGGCAAATTATCACTTGTATCAGATTGATATCCGACTGTTAAATCTCTCCATGACTGAACTTTAAATGCACCAATTGTCAGTGGATATCTGTCGTAGGTTGAACGAACACCTTCAAATATTTCTTGAGTCTTATTCAAATCATTTAATTTATAGTATCCATTGCATTCTTTATACCAACCATACTTTTCATAACCTTGTTCTAATTTAGCAATTGGATCTATTTCACCACTTGAAAACCATTTTTCATACAATTGTAACCATACCATTGCTGCAGAAACACCATCTTTATCTGAAACAACTCCAAACATGTAACCAATAGCTTCCTCATAAGCAAATGGAACAGAAAGTCCTTTGGCTTTTAAATCAATAGCCCTATTACCAATCCATTTGAATCCGGTTAAAGTATCTTCAAAGTGACATCCATTTATGGTAGCCAAAGAGTCCAAAACTTGAGAAGAAACGGTAGAATTGAGTAAATAAGTCTTTGGTAAATCTTTCTTTGGAACCACCTCTTCAATGACGTACATTGCAAATAAAAATCCAATTTCATTTCCTGTTAATTGTTGCCATCTATTCTTTGTTTTCACTGCAGTACTGAATCTATCAGCATCAGGATCATTAGCAATAACCAATTTATATCCAAATTTCTCTGCGGTTGAAATCGCTAAATCTAAAGCACCTTTCTCTTCTGGATTTGGGAATGAAACAGTTGGAAAATTAGGGTCAGGAATAGCTTGTTCTTTGACAACTTCCATATGATATCCAGTAAATGCATTCAGGAAACACTTCTCTAAGACTTCCAAACCAACACCATGAACAGGAGTATAAACAAAGTCAAAAGTTAATTTCGGAGTAGTTACCAACTTATCCTTTGTGGCTGCAACATAACCAGCGATCATTTCTTCTCTAACAGGTACTAACAAATTAGCCTCAATCCCTTTTTTGAAATTAGAAACAACATCCCAAACTTGTTCATTCCACGGTTGCAAATTTTTATCAATCGAATAAGCAATTCCATCATCATGAGGCGGGATGATTTGACAACCGTTTCCATAATACACCTTGTACCCATTATCTTTAGCAGGATTATGTGATGCAGTAACCATGACACCAGCACTGGCTCCGAATTGATCAATTGTAAAAGGAACTAATGGAGTGTGACAAAGTCCTTGATTCTTAGATGTTGGTGCATACTTTGATGAAGAAAACTTTAAGGATTCTTTAGATAAATTGTTCACCTCTCCTAGGTAATAAACTTTTACACCCTTTGAAATTGCTACGCTTGCTGTGATTTCAGCAAATCTTTGGGAGTTGAACCTATGGTCATATCCAATAACAATTGATGGAACTTTATCAGTTGGATGGTCTACCAAATACTGTACCAATCCTTGAGATGCTTGTAATATTGTGACATCATTCATGTGAGCAAATCCTGAGGCCATTTCTGATCTGAGACCAGCCGTACCGAAGGCAATACGCTTGCATAACTTCAGAGCTAAAGTACTGTACTCGCCTGATTCTTGTAAGGATCTAATTTCAGATCTTGTGTCTGGATTGATATCAATTGCACACCATTCTTCAACAAGTGAATCAATTTCAGTGATATTATATAACATTTACTTATGGATGAGTTTGGTGTTGTTATTAGGTTTGATGTACAATTTATGGGGAAATGGAAACTCTCACGGAGGGCCATTTTTGAGAAAATCATCCTGCATGGTTGAATCGGTATTCCTTGTCGGATTGCAAAGTTTCGCTTACAATGTAAGATACTAGGGTCACTATATTACGTACATAAGTTACGACACCGTTATTCTATATTACATATACTTGAGTCTAACCACCATCAAATATGTTCTCGTGCAAGTGAATAATTACTTAGCTACCACATCATACTTCACCAACTTATCCTCATACAATACACCTATTTCTAATTTATTATGCTTGATGTAATCTGTATCATCACTGGCTTGTAAGATGTGTATATCTTCAACATTCCCAACTTCAACAGTTGCCAAATCTTGAATCCATTTCTTAGTTTTCTTGATGAATCGATGCACCGACAACTTATCATTAGTGTTCGTTACTAAAACACTTGAGGATGGGTCAACTGTAAATTCAGTAAGGCCATCGAATTCGAGTGTATAAGCTACTACGTTTTTTCTCAAGTCGATAACCTCAATAACAGTGCTCGTGTTATCAGTGGATGACGCAAATAACCAATAACCATTCAATGAAAATAGTAATTGAATAACATTCTTGTGTTTAGTTTCTATGTTAGATATAAAATCCCCAGTTCCAAAATCGTATAATTGGACTTCCTTATTATCAGTACCTAAACCAAATATGGCACCATCAACATGAACATCACTAGAGAGGAGTTCACATTGGGACTCACTTGTGAAGAGAGATTGCTCCGTATTATTAATTGACCATGTTTTAGGTGATATTGAGATAAACAAGTCCAAACTCGGATGTACCAGTAAATACTTAGTCAATTTTTGATTAGATATCTCAATGACTTCATCATCTTTATATAACTTAATTGAATCTGAAGTTGAAGCAATGAGGTTATTATTAACTATATTCACACTAGTAACCTCTCCTCCAATTTCAAATTTAATGTCATTAAGTAGGTCAACAACTAAACCTGTTGAGGTACCTACTATATATTGTTGTTTTGCATTATAATAATGAACAGATGTGATCTTTCCAATATTGACCTCAGAATCACTCGCAATCTCCAAGGATATTTCCTGGTCTGGTTTAACAGAATATACAGATTTAATGGATTTATGTAACTGAAATAGCTCTGCCCTAGCTTCGTTAATTAAATCTACTGGAATACCAGCTTTTGGCTCTTCGGGTTTTGCTAAACTGAAAGATAATTCTTTCAACGCTTCTCTTGCTTCATCTCTTTCTTTGATAGCATTTGCCGCAACTCGTATTGCTGCATCTTGGTGATATAATGCTGAGCTTAATTCTTCCCTGGCTACGTATAATTGTTTTCTTAATGTGAAAACTTCTAACGCTAATGCATCCCATTCATTTTGAAATGTAGATAACAACGTTGGTATCGAAGTTCCTGTAATTGGTCTTGGAGGTACGATTGTGGATGTTGCCTTTATCAGAATTAATTCATCCGCAGATAATGGCAGGTTATTTATTGGATCTGTTCCTGAAGTGGAAATATAGTTGGTTATGTTCTTTCTCTCGAATATAGACCCACTCTTAGGTGAGATGACTGGATCAATCGCCGGTTCTCCTGTTATGGAGCAAAACATTGTATTTTTCAAGTTTTGAGATGCGACTTCTTTGGTTAGATAAAAACAGCCAGCCATAAAATTGGAATAGCGAACATCAAAACCTACAATGATTACACCGAAAAAGACTACTTTAAATTAAAATACGTAAACTAAAGGACTGGACAGTCTGAAGAATTGAATATCGAATTCTCGACAAAATGCTATAACGTGAAACCAACTAATCACTATCACTTACATGATGGTGATGTTCATCGTCACTTCCTCCCTTATGATCGTGTTCATAAGCCACAGAAGAATCATCGTGATCATGATGATGATGTTCAACATCTCTAAATCTTTTTCTTCCACTGCTGAATAAACCAACACAGTGACCTAGTAAGTGGAAAGCAACTGCAAACCATCCTGAAACAATTGCAGACCAGGCGAAAGCATAATAATTGATAGAAAGGAATGCTTTCACACCAAATTCTTGGGTGTTCTTATTAACTTGTTGACGAAGTAATGAATACAAGGCCGTAGCCATAACTGCAGTGATGAATGAGAGTATCATCGTTGCAGCTAAAAACAAAAAGTTCAAGAATGAAAGCACACAATGACTAGGTGTGAAGCAGAATGCAAATATCTGGATCAATGTAGAAATGATGGACATTATACAAACAATAAACAAAATAATAAAAGCTGCTTTACTAACACTCTTCCAAGATTTCAAATCATTCTCAATTGAACCCGGTAAATTCAAATTACCATAGCTGACATTGTCTAATAGAACCTTTAATTCAGACTTCGCAGTTTGGGTTAATTGAGGATTGAAATTAGGACCATCAATTTGGCCATTTATAGTGTTGTTCAATTCATGTTTGAAAACATCAAGTGGATCAAATGCATAACCAAATACAGGCTTGGAACACCAAGTAATGTTAAGTTGAGAATTGTCAAAGGTTTTGTATGTTGCACCAGTTCCAGTATTTTGAACAAGAGGGGCAGTTACAGCACCACGACAATACCCCCAATATCCCACAAGATAAACATCAGCCAAACCTAAATCACTGTACAGGAAACGGTTTTGTATATCTTGAATGACTGCTTGAACAGTAGTTAAATATCCACTTGAAGTGGCAGCAGATATACCTGGAGCAGTAGTTTGAGTTGATCCAGCTGTGGTAGTTGCAAGTTGGCCAACCCAACCAGTAGTGGAAGCAACGACTCTCTTTTCAAGATATTCGATTGGGGTTGAAAGTAATCCTTCATCTCTTTTGGTCCCACCGGGAAATTTTGAAGCATCAAATAAACTTGACATATTCAATTGGGATAACTGAAAGTCTATCAAATAAGTATTAGTTAAATATGAAGCATTTTTGTATGCACCAGTTATAGCAAAGATTGATAAGAGTGCACTAGCTAAGGTGAAAAACGCTATAATAACTCTAAATACACCAAAAAGCATTTTTATGTAGAATTGATTTGATTATGATAATAATTGATTGACTTGGTATGATTGGGACTTTGTGTAGATCGTAGGTCTTCTAAATGATTCGTAGGATAGGTGATTTCGTTTTCAATTTACACCTCTTTCGCTAATACCTTTGATTCTCTTAAGGTAATCCTACTAATATTAGTAGATAGTTGAGAAATAAGTAGCAAACCAAGTCACATTTATACCCGATCTTATTAAATGATCCACCTGGATCACCTCACCCTTGCTAGCTGGTTCAGATCCAAATCGGTGTTATCGCATGTGAATCAGCCTAATCTCAGGTCCCAACCTGCACCACTCACTCCGGAAAACTAATTTAATGTCACAATTAGGCTTCGTAACTAAGCTGAATGTAGTACAATAAACCGTAATTCTAATTACCTGGGCACATGATCTATCCACAGTACTTGCTATTCAGGTTGTCCTTACTATTTTTTTTTTCAATGGAGCTGGCTTATCCCAAAAAAAAAATCGCCAATGTTACTTCGCAACGCACATACAAAACTTTAATAAATTACTATGTAGTATACATTATTATACATAAGGCTGAATAAATTGTCCTAGGAACAAGAAAGCTTAGTCAGTAGTTCTGGATCACAGTCCATTTTCGTACAGATCATCATTCACGGAATGTAGTAACATTCAAGCAATTGCCTCAACCTACCATGACAGTCTTTCAATAGGTTAAGAATCATATTTAGCCTTTTAAGATTTTATCATTCATCCTCCATATCATCAAAAACATCTAAAAGTTCTTGTTCAAGTTCATCCAAGTTTGCTTGATCATGGAATCCATTCATTTTGACCTTCTTGTTGGATTCCAATTCTTCTTCCTTCTCAAGTGTCCTTTTCTTCGCATCCTTGTATAAATCTTTCACAAAAGAGTCATTGATCGTTTTTTCTACCTCTTCATCTTCGTCATCTTCTTCTTCATCATCACTTATACCTGCTAAAAAGTCGTCAACTTCTTGGTTTGCTTCATCTAAATCATATTCATTACCTTCTTCATCAAGTTGGACTTTTTCATGACGATTGCTTCTTTGATTGTAAGATGCAATAAATTCATCCGCCAGTTCCTGGTTAACCTCCCATGCCTTTGCATCATCATAACTAATTAGGTAATCTTCTTCGTCAACTTTAGACCACTTGCTTAAACATGCAAATAGCCAATCTGGATTTACCACTTTCACGTTTGGTAACAATCGTCTTGCCATTCTGGTTTTAAGAGTTAATCCGGGCCCAGTCTTAGGGTCTCGGCACACAACATGTGTGATGTGTGGATATAATTCACCCACAACTTCAACTCCAAATTGTCTTGCCCAGATAACGATATCAGCATTTGCAATATTCGCACCCACGGGTATTATCCCGGAAAATAAAATAGTTACCCCTTGTAGGCACTTACTCTTCATTTTGGGGATTATCAAGGTTAAATCTGGTCTTTCTTCTATATCCTTTATTTTGTAGTATTCAGTATGAATATCCAGCAACACTTTATTGAGCGAGTACAATTCAGTATCATCATCTTGTAATAAATTATCATCATCTTCTGATTCTTCCAGTGCATCGGTTGACTCTGGGTGACTATGGAGCTTCTCTAGGTCATGTTGCAACTTCGCCAATGGACGATCGTGTTGTTGTTGTTCGATCGAAGCACTACGGGTAAGTGCTTGCTCTGCAAGTGTATTACCTTCAGCTTCAACGACACTTTCGTCCTTCTGCTTTTCTTCAAATTCTTGTTCTAATCTTGCAATTGAATTTCTCTTTTTGGTTGGGCCTGTTAATTGTCCATTCTTTTTGGGTAAAAAGCTGGAATTGATATCACCTATACCTACGAAAAAGTCATAGGGTACCACTTTAATCAAGTTTGATTCCCACTGCCAAACATCACCTCTATCATCGATTATTACAACCATCAGTTGATCAACTGGGAATAAACGTTTCAAGTTCTTATGTGTCAAAGACCCACTTTCATCTCTACTTAAGATACGATCACCAAAGTATTTCGCATCAGGGTCAATTATCTTAGCAATTGCAAGGGCGTAATTCCGAGTCGCCATTGTGTATATATGAAGTTCATATAGTTTTGAGATTTCATTCAAAAACTCAGCCAATCCAGGACGAATCTTGACATAGTACCAACACTTGGATGGTTGGATCCCACCTCTTTGAACAATCTCCTCTTCTAGACAGAATCTTTCAACATCCTTTACTGCCGCAAAGTTAGGATTTTTAGGATCCAGTTGCCATTCGCGTACTGTGGGATCCACAGTAGCATGTATAACGGTTTGATCTAAATCAACTACCAAAATCAATTTTTTCTCCTTTGACAACCTAGTGGTCGTACTCTCTTCGATTTTGGTAGCTTCTTCAAGACTAATTTTCAATCCTGTATTATCATGAGACATTGAGATCGTTGCACGGTCTTGAAAATCATATCCAGTATAATCCTTATCATCGCCCACAGCGCGTCCACATAATGCACATAATCCACCGTACTGAACTGTATGCGTGCAAGCTTCTTTAATTGAGCACAATTCAGTTCCACTGTGGTATATCTCCTCATTCAAATGAACATACAAATTCTCAACAACTCCTTCAACAGGACTTTCAAATGTACCAATTCTCTCTACACGAATTTGAGGAGGTTCTTCTTCTTTGGATTGAGGGTCATCTTGGAAGTCCCAATATGTGTATTTAAAGATTGTTTGGCGTTTTGGAACAACTTGACCGACTCGACATAAAATAGACGAAATTGTTACTGGGTAAGGTACCGATTGAGGTAACTTTATTGATGTCAGTTGTGACATTCTAACGTGGTGTTGATTTCTTTCTCGATAATTTTTTTTGTAGGTCCCTGATAATAAGGCAGACTCTAGCGAATTTATACAATTCGTGTTTTGTTCCCGAAAAAATCATCAAGACGAAGACCGTTAGAATATGGATTTTATAAGGCTTTATAAGTATATAAAATGCCTGCGTAGCGTAATGGTTAACGCGTTTGACTTCTAATCAAAAGATTCCGAGTTCGACTCTCGGCGTGGGTTTATTTTTTTGGCCGACAAGAGCGAGTAAAATGAACGTGAAATTACAACAAATGTGAACGAAAGCAATGGCGAAATAATGCCTAAGAGTTTACCTATAGAGATTGATGAACTCCCGTGAGATTTTTTTGGTCGTGTTGAAATAATTCTCCCTGTCAACTAATTAAGAAGATAACAGTCCAATAGATTAATTTCCAAGAGCGGGCACCCCTTTTAGAGCTATATATGTTAGTATAGCTAAAGTGAGTTTCAGTATAAGAGGAAAAGCGTCTTTAGCTCAGTTGGGAGAGCGTTCGACTGAAGTCTCAGTCATTAATCGAAAGGTCGTGTGTTCGATCCACACAAGACGCATTATTTTTTTTATTTTTGAACTCAACTATATTTAGAAACCTACTAGCATACAATTATATAACGGGGTTGATGAGTGCTTCTGTTGATTGAATTTTGAGTCCGTGTGTACTTTTCCTATTTTATATTCCCTCCAGCTGAAAACTACTCTTTTCAAAGTATGAAGTATTTGCACATATTTCTCCAAAAATCTACCAATTTACCAAACTTTCTAGATGAAATCTAGAAAATTGGTACTAATTGGATAGAAGGATGTTCGAATTCTGCTCCAATAATATCACATGTCTAATTTCAAGTTACTTGTGCACGTTACAGTGACGTTTTGAAGCAATACTAACAAAGCAAATTGTTATGTGAACTGGGCACAATAAAGAACCTCGATAGGCAAATTGCATACGAGGTTTATAGGTAAGCTTGGTTTGAAGGAGTTCCTGTTGCGTGCCTAACACTTTGGGATTTGTATGCCGTCTTTTTCTCTGCGCAATATTTTCTAAGCTTAATGATGATAGGCACACTTCCCGATAGTCACTGTCATCTAAATGTCGATTGTACTTCTGAGACAATAACCAAACTTGCTGCCAAGATCAACTCTATTGATCTCCCGCGTTCATTTTTTCATTTGATGAGTACATGTCATCTTGATCTAGAAAAGTTAGATGAATTATTGGATCAAGTGGTTAATCCAGTGATTGTACCATACTTCGGAGTACATCCGTGGTACTCTCATCTATTCACCTTGGAGGACTATTCGGGCCTTTCAGATGAAGAGGCAAAGTTGGCCCATTATAATAAGATCCTCAGCCCAGCTCCTTTGGAAGAATTATATGGCAATTTGCCAGTACCAATTAGCATGAGCTCACATATACTAAGAATTGAAGAACTAATCGCAAAACATGAAGGAAAGTTTGACTATGGTATTGGGGAGGTTGGTCTTGATAAGCTTATCCGAGTCCCATCAAGTGGATTTTTTGGGAGTACAGCTGCTATCCAAGGAAGACAGTTAACATTATGCAAAATAAATATACAACATCAAATTGATATCTTTCAAGTCCAATTAGAATTTGCAAATAGAATAAAAAAGCAGGTCTCCATCCACTGTGTTAAAGCTCCGGGAGTTTTATACGATGCAGTTATAAAAAATGTCGACATACCGAATGTCATCTTACATTCATATACTGGTTCAATTGAACAAGCAAAGATCTGGATCCGTCACTATGAAAAGAGCGCAACATCTAAACTTTACTTTTCACTTTCAGAATGGATAAATGGCGCAGCTCAGAGGAGTGAACTATTGAAAGGCATATTGGAAAGTGTGAATCCCGACATGTTGTTGATTGAATCAGATGCTCCAATTGACAAATATCTCGTAGAAGAACAAGATGAGTACTTTGAGGCTTTGGCAAAGATTTACAAGAAGTTATCAGGAGAGAATGAATTTCCTGCTTACGATAATATGATAAAGAGTATATCTTAGACGGTATTAAAAAAAGTACGCACGTTATCATCTACAATTATACGCTAAATCATCAATTCATAATAGACACTTACAATCTGGACTTAATGATATCAACAAACTCTGGCTTTAAAGAAGCACCACCAACCAAGAATCCATCTACATCAGCCTTTTCCTTGAATTCAGTAGCATTCTTTCCGTTAACGGAACCACCGTATAAGATTCTGACCTTTGAAGCTTGTTCTTCACCAATTGTCTTGGATAAGTGAGCTCTAATAGCTTTGTGAGTATCTTGTGCATCTTGAGGGGTAGCAGCTAAACCAGTACCAATAGCCCAAACTGGTTCGTAAGCAACGACGATTTTTGACCAGTCAGTAATGATTTTAGATGCAGCATCCAATTGTCTAGCACAAACTTGAATAGTAATATCAGCCTTTCTTTCTTCTAAAGTTTCACCAATACATAAAATAACAGATAAACCTTGTTCTAAAGCGAACTTTGTCTTCTCAGCAATAAATTCATCGGATTCTTTGTTAATGGTTCTTCTTTCAGAGTGACCAGTTAAAGTCCAGTTAGCACCTAAATCTAAAACTTGGTTTGGGGAAATTTCTCCAGTGTAAGCACCAGAAGACTTGTCAAAGACGTTTTGAGCAGAAACGGAAACGGTCTTTTGCTTGTTTTCGGCAACAGCTAAAGCAATGTATGGTGCTGGTGGAGCAATGACAACCTCAACATTAGATGGTAAATCAGCCTTGTTTAAATTGGAAACGATTTGGGAAACGGAGTCCTTAGTTCCATTCATTTTGAAGTTACCTCCTACGAAAAATTGACGAGCCATTATGATTTAATTTGTTAGTTTTAGTTTTGATTAAGAATTAACTATGGGGGTTGAATAGCGAGGAATTGATTGCGCTTAAATAGGTGTCGAAATTTTAAAGGGAACCTTTGTTCCGGGGACTGAAAAAAGGCACGAATCTCGCCACAATCGGCGTCGGATGTTGCAAAAAGTCCAAATCAGTCATGAAAACGTTGACCTTAAGGAAACCGAAGATTCGGCAGTGACATGGTGTGGTCACCTGTGTAATGTTAAAACCATTGGGCGTGGATATTACTGAGCATCATACTTTGCTAGTTAATTGATCCCGGCCCGTTGTTTGGAGCATTGTAGAAGTACTTGAACGTTAATTATGGGGTGGTTTATTGAAAGAGTTTTATGGGTATATAGATTGAAGAGAAATTCTGTGACATACGACTAATTTAGAATTGTGGGGTTTAGCGAAACATTTTCTTACTTATTAGGATCCTCACCCGGCTGATACTTATGAATAACTTATTAAGAACTCCCACCATTTCATGCAATTAAGCCTTACATGCGTATTTCGGATCTAAGGATTGAAGTGAAAATCTGAAGTTAGAGTTTTATGAAAGATCCAACAATCCAGGCACTAAAACTGGAACAAGGAATTGTAGTGTGGAATTTATAAGTATATATTTATTCTGATTAATTATTACGTAGTTCAATAATCTATCATTCGATAGCTTTATGATTTAGTCTATTCTAATTATCACTTCCCAGTAGAAAACTCTTGTCACCTACTCAAACGATTTATCATCACAAGAATATTTTCTTGGTGCTTAAAGTCCAATTAACTCTTCCAGCAGTTTCCGGCCAGACCTCGCCAACGTCACACCCCCGTCGGTTGATCTGCTCCTTTGATCGCTTCCACAATTGACGTAGCGATTCCAACATCCTCAGTACTACCAACAGCACTCATCGTATCATATTTAAACCTCGTTGAAAACTTATTCTGATATCCACCATTAGCAGAAATCTTTGCAAATGCATCTTTTATACTTTTATTCTTCACTTTATTCTGTTTAATAGCATTCCTTTGAGCTTCTATGATACTGTGCAAATCAAAATCATCTGGATCCAACAACTTATTCTTTGAATTGTAAGATATCTCCTCCCCAACTTCTCTACTGATTTCCTCATCGATTTCATCATCTGGAGAATCATCCCAGGTTAGTAATCTTGTTTTGAGATGATATTTTTTAGTATCATCTTGTTTCATTATTAAATATTGGCAGTGAGGAATATTTCTAAGGGATTCGAATTCTTCATATGTCCATCTAAACCATTTCATTAGAAATGCACGAGCCCAAATGCCATGAGTTACTAAAACCAATATATTTGGAAAGTCTTCTTGTTCAAATTGTCTGAATAAAGACTCGTTGAAACTCGAAACCCTATCATAAACATCTGCGGCACTTTCACCATGAGGAATTCTATAAAAGAAATGGCCATAATGTGCCCTTTCTTGCCATATACGATCCATTTCCTCAGGGGTACTTTGGAAATTACCAAAATCTTGTTCCCTCATTCTGGGTTCTTCATTAATAGAATATTTGATACCAGGAACATCTTGAATACCTTCAATAATGTCATTACACGTTTGACGTGCTCTCAAATATGGAGATGTATAAAAAAGTATCGACCTATCATTGGAACCTTTCGAACCTTTAGATTCAAAACAAGGCTGCTGCAAAAAGTCCTTCAATATAAGTCCAGCTTCTGTAGCTTGATAATGACCTTTCTGGGTAAGTGCAACAAGATGATTCGGAGTAACTGTATTCACAGATTTGTCACAATTTCCTTCTGATTCTCCGTGCCTCACTAACAAAATATACTAAAGTATGGTTAGTACAATTCCGAGTACGTGGTGGGTACAGATACTTACTCTTGGTCTTCCCATGTTTAATTATTTAAGTTTAATCTGGTGACAAATATTCTGTATATTATTGGTGGCACGTGAAAATCTGATATCGGTGTTTAGATCTGGATCTATGAGAGGCCCGGGTGCCCACCCAAAAGAGGAGCGGGATCAGAATCCTTCTAAAGAATTAAAGAAGTTACCTCCAAACGCCTAATATCCTACACTACAATTTACTTCATTCCATTTGCAATTTATTAATCTATGCACATTTACAACAATAAGTTCGATAATTGGTGAGAATAGTTCTGACAAGGCCGAAGGTGACCAAAGCCCAACTAATGCCACAATTCTCCTCTAAGTATTGAATCCTTATCCCACGTAGCAGGCAAATAAGAATGTTCGCCAATTTCAGCCGCATGTAAAAATCATGCAATCTAATACTCTCTTGGAACGTGTTCACGCAAGCACTCAATGGTGCTACTACGTAATCTACAATAAATCCGGTTCTATTGGGAATGCATTCTACTTCGAGAAATATTCTTACTTTGATATCATTCAGGTATTATCCTCACAATGATCATTCGATTCACACACCATTAAGCAGTCAACTTCCTCTCGATTGCAAAACTCTTGGTCAACTCCTCATCACACTTCTTTAAAATATCATCAGCTAAAACGTCAATAATATGACTATGTAACATATTATTGTATCTTGATGGTTCTTGTGGTAATTTGAAACTTGATTTCCACTCTTCGTTATCAACATATGTTTCTCCTTTCTGTGCACTTTCTAATTTCTTTTGTTGTTTGAATTGACTGATCTTTGTTTGTTCTTTTTGATACAATCTTTGGTAATAATTGAAATTGGTTTGATCATAATTATAAGAATCAACTTGGCTATATAATGATTCCAATAATTGAGCAGTGACATTTTGATTTGAAGATAAATTGAGTATATCGAATTGATTGTGTGCTTCAAGTTCATTTTCTTCGGAACCTGCCAAGTATAAATTAACCAAGGACTGGTTATGTACATTAATTGGTAATTCATCAAAGATATTCAAGAATGATAACTTATTTTCTTCTAAATCTTGAGACTTCCATTTACCATCAATAAAGGCTCTGATGAAGTTTTCAGATAATCTCAAAGCTGTTAATTCAACTTCTTTACCAATAGATGACATGTTATGAATCAATATAAAAGCATTTTTATTGGTTAATTGTTGTTGAGCTAATCCTTCAACTAAGTGAGATGTGGCAAAATTTCCAGAGATTGTAGATTGGAACCAACCTTGGAATTCTAAACCATAACCCAAATCCTTTAAATTATCTAAGATTTCTTGTTGATATTTAGCTCCACTTTTGGATCTGAGCGATCCACCTTCAAATTGATCAGCATATGCAAATGGATAAGCATGAGTGATGTCTATTGAGCCTTCATCATCTTCGAATCCAAGTAAAGTACCGGAAAATAATGATGGGTAGTTTTCAGACGTATGTCTAATTAAGGATAATAAAACACTTGATTGGACATTGATTGTAGTTGCCGTTGGTGGCTGGTATTTTCTAACTGTTAGTATTTAGATGTATCATAATTTAGTGAAATTAAGGTGATTGTTAAGGTGAATCGAATAGGTGAATGATATGTTGCTAGTACAGACAGTACAAAGCTCACAAACGAAGACTCGTTTGACAGATAATGAGACAAACTATTGATAGTTTGTCGTTGCAATCTTGTTAACTGCCAATAATGAATTTGAAGATATCCCCATACTTGGTATCCCATGCTTGGTATCCCATGCTTATAATGGTCATTTTCAAAATAAAAGCAGGTAATTAGAAAGATGGACTTACTATCTCTATTCTCTTGATACAGTCATCTCACTAAGTGCATCAATATTCAGACGTTCAATAAGTCTATTTTCATTTCCAACCTTAATAACCTTCAAGTAATGGTGAAATTCAAACACATCCAACCCCTATCACTATGCTAGTTCGGCGTTCGCCGTTGGATACTCACTTTAAACTCATGTCTTCCCTTAAAATTTTTCAATGAACAACTCAAATTCATAGACAGTTTGGTGCGAAAAATTTTCGCCAGATAGTGACTCAAATTAACTAACCTTTCTTCTTGAAAATGTCCGACGAAGTTAACCAAATCACTGAAGCAGTTCAGAAAACATACTTAGATGATGTTACTGGAGAACAAGTTTCCAAATCCGAATTAAAGAAGAGAACCAAGGCAAGAGCTATCGCAGCCAAAAAGGCTGAAAAAGCAGCTACTGTTGTTGCAACTCCTCAAGTTACCAAGAATAAGGATCAATTAGAAGGATTAACCCCAAATCAATATTTCGAAATTAGAAGTCGTCAAATCAATGATTTAAGAGCAGAAGCAGCTGCCAATCCTGGTTCATTCAACCCATATCCTCACAAGTTCGATGCTCAAATTAAGGTACCTGAATTCTTGAAGAAATATGGTGATTTAAAGAGAGGTGAGACTAAGAAAGAAGATTTGATTAGAATTGCTGGTAGAATTATGATTAAAAGAGAAAGTGGTTCTAAATTGAAGTTCTACGTTTTAAAGGGAGATGGGGTTCAAGTTCAAGTAATGGCCCAAGCCCAAGATGTTGAAAACATTGGCGATTACGAGAAGATGCATGAATACTTAAGAAGAGGTGATATTATTGGTGTTGTAGGTTACCCAGGTAGAACTGCACCAGCTAAGGGTGGAGAAGGTGAACTTTCAATCTTTGCCACTAGTGTTCAATTATTAACTCCATGTTTACATATGTTACCAACTGAACATTATGGTTTCAAGGACCAAGAAGCTAGATACAGAAAGCGTTACTTGGATTTAATTGTAAATGACTCAGTGAGAGATGGATTCAAAATCAGATCAAAGATTATTTCTTACATAAGAAGATTCTTGGATAACAAGGATTTCATTGAAGTTGAAACTCCAATGATGAATGTAATTGCTGGTGGTGCAACTGCTAAACCATTCATTACTCATCATAATGATTTAAACTTGGATATGTTCATGAGAGTTGCTCCTGAATTATTCTTAAAAGAATTAGTAGTTGGTGGTATGGATAGAGTTTACGAAATCGGTCGTCAATTCAGAAACGAAGGTATCGATATGACTCACAATCCTGAATTCACCACTTGTGAATTCTATGAAGCTTATGCTGATGTTTATGATTTAATGGACACCACTGAATTGATGTTCTCAGAAATGGTTAAGGAAATTACTGGTGATTACAAGATTCCTTACCACCCAGATGGACCAGAAGGAAAAGAATTAACTTTAGATTTCTCTAGACCATGGAAGAGAATTAACATGATTCAGGAATTAGAAAAGATTTATAACGTCAAATTCCCAGCCGGAACTGAATTACACACTGCTGAAGCAGGTAAGTTCTTGAAACAAATCTTGATTGATAACAAATTAGATTGTACTCCTCCATTGACCAACGCCAGAATGTTGGATAAATTGGTTGGTGACTTGGAAGATTTATGTATCAACCCAACATTCATTTTTGGTCACCCACAAATGATGTCTCCATTGGCCAAGAATGATAGAGATATCCCAGGTCTCTGTGAAAGATTCGAAGTTTTCGTTGCTACTAAAGAAATCTGTAATGCTTACACTGAATTGAATGATCCTATCGAACAAAGAGATAGATTTGAAGAACAAGCAAGACAAAAGGACCAAGGTGATGATGAAGCTCAATTAGTTGATGAAACTTTTGTAAATGCTTTAGAATATGGATTACCTCCAACCGCAGGATGGGGTTGCGGTATTGATAGATTGGCCATGTTCTTGACAGACTCTAACAATATTAGGGAAGTCTTGTTATTCCCAACCTTAAAGCCAGATGCTTTAACTAAAGGAGAGCTCTAATTGTTAAAGCGGTTTAACTAACGGAGTGCTGAGAAGTATTCTTATAGCCTTAATGTACCGACAAAATACGCTTGTATGACTTGTAGATATGTAGTGTCTTAGAATGTTATATGTAAATGCTCTCGGTAGGTGAAGGCAGAGATTAATTGGGTAGGTGAGATGGAAATCATCAAGTCTCTATTAATAATGTCTATTCAATTTATACATTCTCCTACGACTATATTACAGTTTGTATGGAAGTAAGTTAAGAAGCAATGCAGCCAGGTGATAAACGTATTCGTCTACATTATTCAAGTGTAAGCGCTCCTCTCCCTTACCTTCTCACCAAATCACCTCTTCTCTTCATCTCCAATGCTTTTTTATATGGAGGAGCGGTTGGCATTTGAATGGGCTGCAAAGCAGGTAACCTATTTTCGCTATCCAAAGTATATGTAGCGTCCGAATCATCATCATTCAAATCCCCACAAGCAATAAATGGAGCAACTTTTCTTTCCTCCTCTGGTAAGTCAAAGTAAGTCAAATTTCCAGCCTTGCCAATACCACTACCTTCGAAGAATTCTTCTGTTGATTTGTTCAATTCCAATCTTGGGTTCCAACCTGGACGAGGTTTATACCCTAAACACACAATGAACGCTTCCAAGGAAGTACCTCTTGAAGACCTTGGTTTAGCACAAATGACTCTTTCGAATAAATATGAGCATTGAGAATAAAGCAAATCAATATCTCTACCTCTAAAGATTTTTGCAACGAAAGTTCCACCTGGTTTTAAAATACAAGTTGCTAATTGTAAAGCAGCCAATACCAACTGTGCTTGTATATATTCGTCCAAATCATGTAATCCAGTAACATCTGGTGCACCATCTGAACATACGAAATCAGCAGGTTCACCTCCAAAGATTTCAAGAATTTTAGTTAAAGTCTTTGGATGAGTGATGTCTGCTTGTAAAGTTATTACACCGTCTATTGGAGTCATTGGCTGCAAGTCCACGGCGACTAATTTTGCATCGGTAGTAGTTTTATATATGTCTCTACTCAACACTTGAGACCAAGAACCTGGTGCAGCACACAAATCAACCACCCTCTTAACTCCATCGAATATTTGGAACTCTTCATTTAATTGTAACAATTTGAATGCTGAACGAGCTCTCCACCCTTCCTCTTTAGCTCTACGATAATAGATATCTCGTTTATCTTTACTGGCCTTTCCCATTGTGACCAAGATGCCATTGAAAATCTCAAAACCGAAGAGATATACCAAGTGGAAGAAATTTTCTCCGTAAATTAAATGGGACACAGTGAAAAATTCAAGCCATAGAAAAAATTTGTCCAAGTAAAAGCTAACATGTTAACTGGAATACCAATGAGATCCAGAGGTCTCATAACAAGAAGATTCATTTCTAACAGTTCTCAGATGATGAATAAGAAGTATATGACTCCAACAGAATTAATTAATAAGAAAGAAATTGAAAAAGAAGAAGCTATCATCTACGAACAAGCTCTATTAAATGGAGATTTCAAATATGAACCAAAATGGATAGGTCAAGATAAACTAGACCCTGTTACAAATAGACCGGTTCCAATAAATGTCGAGATCTTGAAATATAAACCAATAAATTTACCACAGACCCATGGTCATCAAGTTGCTGAAATCAACTTCAAAGGATATAGTGAAGATAACTTAATTAGAGCTGCAGAATTTGCTAGTAGAGCTGCATTTTATTTGGGAATACCAACTTCAAAGATATCCACTAAAAAGACTGAGAAGAGATTATATACTGTTATCAAATCTCCATTTGCTCAAGCTAAAACAAAACAGAATTTCCATCGTACAACATATCATAAAGAATTGGTTGCATTCGATGCAAATCCAGAGATTATTGATTTATGGTTATCATTTGTAAACAAGCATGCATTGCAAGATGTTGATTACAAGGCAAATATTACAACTTATGAATCTTTGGACTTTAATAAAGAATTGGACTCTTTGGCTGAAGCCAAATTGCCAGAGGCGTACGAGGATACTACTGATCCTATTGCTGAAAAGGTTAAAGAATTATTAAAGTCGGAATCCTTCAAGGAGTTGCTTTAGCGCGGGAAACGTAGACAGAGCATACCCAGTATTGAAGGACTAACAACATCTGAGACAACACCAGTCAAATGAAGCTTTTGCGTCATCAATGCTTGCATGCCATGCTTTACAAATGAGTTTAGCTTCTTTCATCTGAAAATTAGATCAATAAAGTAGTTGGTGTAGATATTAAGTCATGTATATATTAGATTTATAAACGATTGAGACTCATCATGAGTCGTTACTACTTGTAGTGTTATCCTATCATTAATGAAGAGCTGCTATTATAGGACTGGGTGTTTAGGCGTTGTGGAGCCACAGGTAAAAGCATCTTAGATGTGCTCTACACACACGTCAGAGTCCTACCCATAATTATCCCAACCCTCCTCCTCATCTTCATCATCTTCCTCTCTGGCCTTTCTGAGTTCCTCTTCCAACTTTTCCTTTCTCAACTTATCGATTGCCAAAACATCAAATCTACATAATGGACAGGTTGAATTCATTTCTAACCATGGTCCAATACACTCCAAATCAAAAACGTGTTGTTTACCTCCTTTCTTCAAATGACAAGGCAATTTCACAATCAATGGATAATCATTATCAATGAACTTATTAGTACAGATTGGACAATCTGCTGTTTGATTATCTGGGATATCTTTAATTGCAACTCTTTCCAAGGAGTCAATTACTTCTTGACTAACACCTTTATTCTTACCACCATCTTCTCCAAATGCTTCCAATATGCTTTGGGAGAATGGTGAACCTTCTTCAGTAGCTAATGAATTTAATGCACTTGTGAAGATATCAAATGTATCTGATTCATTTAATGGCTCTCTTCCACGACCATCCATAAAAGATTCAATGACACTACTAAGAGTTTGATGTTGTCGCCTACTAAGTTCTCTAGTTCGATTGCGATCTGATCTAGTTATGTTATGGTCAGCTAATTGTTAGTTTTTGTCGTTAATACAGTGAGGTGAGTACATACATTCGTAGTTGGACATTTTCAGACACTATATATTGATGAAAAGTTTGTACTAGTAGTTCTATTGTTGTTCTCTACCACAACGAAGAATACTACGCTAAATATCCGATTTTGCCATCGATATCGCGAAGTACGATTTGATCCAGTGAAATCGTGATTTTCTAGATACGCACCTACAATTACGCCTATCCGCTAAAATAAATCTTCGCTACAGCTCATTCAATTTTTCATTATCATTTATTATGGAAGATATCCATTTTCGTAATTTTATCCATTTTCGTTATTGTCTCTTGATCTTGTAAGATCGTAGAATAATCTTAGCATATAAATATTGAGGAAGCTAGCACTCACATGAGCTGCCGTTTAACCTCTTAAGAGTAGTCTTCAATTTCATACATTTTTACTACCCTTGTCGTTTGTCATCCTATTTCATTTTCAGACCTTCCTTTGAGTGTCCAGATTCAGTATCTGGTCCTACAAAGTAAGCACTTCATCACACCAGCACTAACTATACTACACTTTCACCTACTGACTGATCTGCATGTCATCCTTCTCATCATCACTTTGCTTCATCTCAATGATCCCCTCCAATTGAGAATGAATTTGAGGTGGTTCTGGTGACAATATCCCTCTCGACTCATACCCACTAAAATACGAATCAGTTCCTAACCTTTGACTCCCCAAGTATAATGGAGTCATTGGAAGGTCTTCAGATGGAGTTTGAACAGGTTGTAAGGTTGGAGAATCGTGTCCTCTTTGTGGAGATATCGCAGCGTTCAACGTATAGTTATCAGTTAACGAAATATGCATAGGTCGTACGGATTGCTGAGTTTCATGTTGTTGTAATTGTGGTTGCTGTTGAGGTTGATGCTGTTGCTGAAAGTATAACCTCGAGTTCCTACTTAAAGATCCAACGACTGAACGAGGTGGAGTTTGTGAACTCAACCAAAATTTCGATGGAGAACTTCCTAGCGAGGTTGGATCCAAATTTGGTGAATCTGGAACAACCAATTTATTTATCGAAATAGGAATTGTTTGCGAATGATAAAATTCCAGTTGAATCATAGGAGGCGATACGGGAGCTGAAATCGGTGGTGGTGAAGTAAACTTTTGGTAAGGTTGTAATCTTTGATGAGTTATTGAATTCCTACTCGACATCATCAGCATCATATTACTAAAAGAGTTCTTGCGATCCATAAAAGGAGGTATAGCTCCCAGTTGTGGTTGGGTATGTTGGACCTGAGTATTGTTATATTGACTAAATTGTTGCTGACCTTGGGGTTGTCCCAATTGAGATTGAATAGGAGTATGCACAAATCCATGTTGAGGGTGAACATTTTCAAATTGATTGTATTTTGGTGAAGTCATTTGATAAGAAGTCTTTACAGTACTAAATGCAGTATCCATATCTTGATGATCGTTTAATGAAAGTAAAGATATTGTTGATGACGACGGCACTAATCTGCCGCCGATTTCTTTACCTACTGAACTAGCTAATAATTCCGGCTCTGGATGTTCATCAGTATACATTCGAGATTCATTTTGTTCATCGGTGTACAATTCATAGTTCGATCTACCTGAACTTCCTTGTATAGGTTGTGAATTTATAAGGGAATTAGCTTGTACGTGTATATGAGTATCTTCTAAGGTGAAAAATGGTTGCTTTAAACCTTCTTGTTGAACATTTTGTTGCCTATTCCTTTCATCAGCTAATGAGCTTGAAAGTAGTGATTTCTTTGTAAACGACAGTGTTTGACTAATGGACCCAAATGAGCCACTTGTGTTTGGTTGTTGATATTCAGTGTCTAAAGTCAAACCATCAAATTTCTTATCTAGATCTGAATTGAACATTTTTTCAAGTTATATCAACGAACTTATACAAAAATACGATCACTGTGAATGAAACCTGTTTGGATCGAGCTAGTTAATTTTAAACTTGAAAATCACTACACCCCAGTTTCTGAGGAGATTAAGTTTGGAAAACTTTTCCCCAAAAAAAATTCCTTTATCGTATCAGTGCTTACGTAAGAGCGCTATTTTTCAGAGATTTACAGGTGACAACACAAATTTGCGTTTTCTTATCTATAGAATATATTACCACTCATCCCCCCAACCTTCATCTAAGTCTTCGTCCACGTCCAATTTTAAAGTTGTGGAAAGTTTCTTTTTGGGTGGATTTAAGTGTAGTGAAGTCTTTGGTTTTTCCCCAAGTGTTAGTTTATTGACCTTAGGGAGACTCTTTGAATTACTCGACTTTGGTAGATTAGATAATGGCGCTTTAGGGGCACTTTTCTTTGGAATTACTTTTGAAAAGCTCTTCACTGCCTTTGGTATGTCATCTATAATTGGATCATCTACTCCCCAACTATCGTCTAAATCATTATCTTGATCCCATTGATCATCTTTTTGATCCCAATTGTTTTCTTGTTGATCCCAATTGTCTTCCTGAACCTCTGGTTTCGTATCCAGCTTTTCATTTTGAGGAGTTCTTGTCAAATCCGGGGTAGACGGGTTGAATGCCCTGTTTAGTGGCCCATCCCCCTCAGAACTTGCAAGTAGTTTATTTACAACACCCCATCCTCCAAAAAATGTACCTGCACCTGCCGCAGAAACGGTCTTCTCCTCTTCTTTCTTTGTTGCATTTTCATAAAAGTCCGCAACTTCTTTTTCTTCATCTTCTTCCACATCCTCAGGTAATGTACTAGCATGTTTCTCCACAGCAGCTAAATACAAATCGAAGATCCTTTTAGCTTCTTTCCTTACTTTAACAGACTTTACATCCATTAAAGAAATTGCCAATTGACCCAATATCTTGTTACAAATCTCTTCTAATGAGAAATTATCTATCAAACTTTCAAATCCAGATAATGCAACCATTTTACATGGAGTAAATGTATCTCTCAAAGACTTTGATAATGCAGTAATTAATACATTATTACGTGATGGTTTATAAATCTTCGAAGAAACTCTAATAATAAGAACCAATGTATTGACTCTTATCGTTGGTTGAGGGTCGATTTGCGATTTAGCTAAGATACGCAATAACTCTTGATTGATTTGCTTGAGTGATATCTTATCTATGATAATACTGATTGAGGTGAGTGAAGTTTCTCTAATCACGAAATTAGAATCATAAAGTCCCATAGTTAAATCACTGAAAATCTTCAGTTCTACCTCGTAATTTGTTAAATGCTTTTCGAATTCAGGTAAATAACTTAAGAAGAGCATTCTAATGGCTCTATTAGGCAGTCCAAAGTTATTCAAAATGATTGGCTTGATCGATTTTTTGAATGCATCATCTGTTAATCCCTTTCCAAACTTGAGGATATAGCTCAAAACTATAGTAAGTGATTTATCAGTATTTTCGGCTGCAGGTTCGGCAGGTGCTGGTTTCTTGGACAAAATATTATATTGAGTAATCAATTCTGGTAATATCTTATATTCTGTAAATCCTGGAGGTAACACAAGATCCAGCAGTAAATATCTTTCCAATTCATCTGTTAAGAAATCCAATTTTTCAACCTCATTCATCAATTGTAAATCTGCCAATCTTTTGTTTAACTTTATAATATCATTCTTTTTATTGAATAAAGTATCCAATCTATTGATCATGTTGGTGATGGTATATCTTTCATTATCACGTAATTTAGAAACCACTTCAATTAATTCTTGAGGAAACTTGTTCCTAGATAAGTTAGGGATTCTATTATGAGGCGAAGAGTCTAAATCACCTGTTAAAATTTGGGAAATAAATAGACCCAATTTGTAGGAATCAATTCTGATGGGATTGGATTGTAATTTTTGACTATTAAGTGCTCCAGCACTGATAAGACTGTCTGGAGTTGTTTCTGAAAATGATGGTAGTTGACTAGAAAGCCTATAAACTGGTTGGTCTGGATCAGACAGTAAGTTTGTCAAGACCTCAAATCCAAATAATTTCCAATCCCCCAGTTGAGTAACATAAACAGAACTATATATTGATAAGTTTCCATGAAGACAATTGGCCTTTTTTGTGATAAAGTCCAAACTACTTGCAACTTCTGAAATACCATATAATTTTATATCTGTTGTAAGTTCATTCTTGTTTTCACGTAAATACACCAATAACGGAGTAACGAATTCTGTAATAATGTACAAATTCTCTTCTGATTCGATAAAATCAATAACGGAAATAATCCCCGGTATACGCATTAGCTTCAACTTCTTGAAAGCATTCCTAGCTAAACTAGCATATCCAGCAACCTTGGGATCACGTAAATTGAATTCAAAAATAGTTATTGGCGAATATTCTGTCTTTGGATTAGTACCATTATAAACCGTCCAAATACTAGCTTGATCAACTAAATTTGGAGTCAATGAGGTAGGATCCACAACCTTTTCCTTGATGGTATAAGGAAATGAAGCTCCTGTGAGCGAATTGAACGTCTTTGCAAGAAAGTTCATGTTGATGTTAAATACGTTTCGCGGAATCAAAAATTATTTGTTCGAGAAGGAATACACAAAATCCTACAACTGCAAAATATAATACAATATTAACGATATAAAAATACACATACCCATGCCGAAAATGACTAACCTTCTTACCCAAAAACCAAATTACCACATTTAAAACGATAACAGCCATACCCAGGCGATACTCAACGAGATAAATTACCCACTCAATTGACTAGGATCTCTGAAGTTGTTGCTCATAAAATCAAGCGCGGGCTGTTGTTGACCTTGCTGTTGCATTTGTTGCAATTGTTGCTTCGATCCAAACTGACCTAAAGAGTTCTGACGATCCTGGTAATCAAAACGATTCGCACCGTTTGATCCTAATGGAGGTGAACCTGCAATAACTCCACCAGCTGGTATAGTGACAGCACCACCTGTGGTGTCACCTTCAAGCATTCCCTCTTTATTCAGCTTACCTCTTCCACGAATACCTTTATTGGAATTCTTGTACAAATCTTTGAAATAGTTCAATAAATCCTTCTCTTCCGCTGGCAATCTGTTTAATGCTGGGCCAGACAATTCGGCCAATTTATGCGTCAACTTGTTTAAAGTGGATAAATGAAACCTATTCTGATGCGATTTAAGATTACCCAATTGTGTAAATGATTTATCACATTCATCCAATTTACACTCATATGGCTTCAAATTGTCGTGAGTCAATTTATGTGCTGCTAGATTACCTTTCCTGCTGAAAGACCTACTACATACCTCACAAGTGAAAGGTTTTTCACCAGTATGCAAACGCAAGTGTGTACGCAAATTACCCCCTTGGGTAAACTTCTTATGACAGTAACTACACTCGAATGGTTTGTAACCAATATGTGACCTAATATGAACTTCCAAATGTGTTGACTGTGTGAAGTATTTGAAACAATAAGGACATTGTTGGTTCTTCAGCCTTCTTCTCTTGGCAGCAGCTGCTGCATCATCAATGTCATCATCATCCAAGTCATGTTTATCCTTCTTGATCTTGATTGGCTTGTCAACACCTCCAACAAGACTAACTGGGGCAGGTAAAACGCCATTATTCAATTCATTCTTATCACGGGAGAGTGAGAAATTAGGAGACCCCAAGATACTTCCATCAGGTGCCTGTTGAATAGGATTTGTGATACCCTTCTCACGGGCTTGTATTACCAACATCAATTGATCAATCTTTGTAGCTCCTAACAATGGCCTTCCATCTTCAGACTTTACATATTGCTGTGCTGGTACTAAATTTTTATCTGTAGAAGTATTTGTTGAGGTCGTTAATGGTATAACTGTGCCTGACATTTTCTTATCTTTCAGCTTGCGAGATGTGGGTTGTGTTCTAGGTCTACTACGGTGATTCGAAGGTGGTGATGCAAGTTTCTTCGTATCCACCTTAGGAGACTGCTGTGATTGAGGTTGTTGAAATTGTTGCGGAAGATTATACCCTTGTTGTAAGTATTGTTGGTATGACGGAGTCAGAGGGTTTAGATAATTGGCCTGCTGTTGAGCTTGCTGTTGTACTTGTTGTTGAACTTGTTGTTGCTGTTGTACTTGCTGTTGTACTTGTTGTTGTACTTGTTGTTGTACTTGTTGTTGTTGCTGTTGTTGTTTCGCTTGCTGCTGCTGTGATTGCTGTTGATGTTGTTGCTGGAGTTGTTGTTGTTGTACTTGCTGCTGTTGAGGTTGGTTACGCCCCAAATTTTGAGACAAATTATTATAGTTATAACCCCCAGTTTGATTAGGATAGTTCTGGAATTGATATTGATTCGGTGGCATGTTCGGATAGTTTTGGAAAAGTCTCTGGGGCATCTGAGGTGGATGTGGAAGACCTTGTTGTTGTTGTTGTTGCTGCTGCTGCTGCTGTTGCCTTGATTGGGCATATGCTAAGTTTGCTTGCTGTCTTTGCTGCTGCTGTTGTTGCTGTTGTTGCTGCTGTTGTTGTTGTTGCTGCAGCTGTTGTTGTCGTTGGGATGTTGGTTGTTGTGAATATTGTAAAGGAGGTTGTCTTGGAGCACTCAATGATTCATGATAGATACTAGGAGAAGTTTTCGGACTTTGGGGTTCATCTTGGTATTTTGCCGACAGACGTGATGATAATGACGAAGCTGGAGAAAGATGATGATGATTTTTTTCACTCACTGGTAGCGTTAAATTCTTCCCATCCGACTTTATAGGAATATCATCTTTCTTTTCCTTATCGAAAATGTCCTCTCTCAAGGTTGTTCTTGCACCTCTCTTATCATCGGTAATTCTTTGACCACGAATATTTTGATCATTAATAACCTTTAAGATAGATTCTCTACGTTGTTCATTGCTCATATTGGTAAAGTCAATTGAACCATTACTTATCATACCATTAATGAATTCAGTTAGTTGACCATTAAACCCAGATACTGAATTTGCAGGGAAACCATTTACAAGACCAGTTATACTATTGGATGGATTTAAGTTGTCATTCCACATAGACAAATCAATGGAAGCTCGTGAAGGCATTTGTTGCTGTTGTTTATCGAGTTGTTGAGGTTGATTTTGAAGAGCCAACAAATTACTCAAACTTTCTTTATTGAGTAGATTTTCCAAATCTTCAATCAATATTTGTTCATTATTTGCAGATTGTTGTGGATACGTCGATTGTCTTGATCTACCGATTGCTGGAACGTTTTTACTTTCCGATATTGAATTTCCACCAGAACCTGGCATTTGAATAAGGGAACTAAAAATACTATTGGAACGAGAAAACCCTCCAGTGCCACTATTACCTACACCTCCACCATTTGTTCCGTTGGTTGGAGTATTACTAATAGGTGGTGGTAAAAATACACTATCACCTCTTGGTCTATTACCTTGGACATTTGGCGGTAAATTAGGACCTGAGGTTTCGGACTTAAGTTGGTTTACTGGTGTAATCTTTGGGTGTGATGGAATTGATGTTGAACCAGATGTTGCATTATTAGGATTCGTTGAATCACGACCCAGAAAGTAATTACCGTAGTTATTATCCATTTAATTAAGGTCTGTTACAATACTTACTATCAATAAATAGATTTTGTTTACCAATTATAATTGATACACAACTCAACTATCTATCAAATAGACTCTCCTTTGATAGATTGGTTGATATATTTTCTAAATATATCCGCTATCCTTCAATTAATGTTCTTTGTTTATGGATAAAAAACAAATCAATTGGATTCAAAAATGTTATATGAAATGATATTAAGACTATCAAACAAAAACTAAGATACAATGTTTTGGACTTCTCTTGTTATATCCTTTGGTTGATTACCTTGTTGTTGTTACTTTGGACTTTTGTTGTAAAAAAGAAAGAAAAATATCTTTCCCTAACAAAAAGGAAAAATGACCGCTATTTACGATGACTGCTAACTATGGCAAGTCAAAAACAACTTTACTAAGGACTTTTTTTCAAAGGTTGTGATAGAATAAGGTTGTAAATAGCAATACAACTGACCTAACGGGGGTTTTAATTACAATGTTGCTTACAATCAATTGGTGAAGATGTCCAATGGAAATAGCAATCAATGAATGGTCACGTGATGTTTACGAAGGAACATTTTAGAAGATTGCTAAGCACTAGATCGTATATTCAAATTTTGAATTTGGCAGACGTAGTACTCGAATAGTTGTATAATTAGCATATGCTCGACATGGTAAAGTCTGTTTGACAGATACTTCTGGAAAATATGTAATATGCATATTTTGAGATATGGTTTTGAATTTGTGAAATATTTTTATTTCTTATTTTGCAACCAAGATGCTAGTGTGAGTGCAGCGATACCTAAGGCTCCTATTATACTCCGTCGCATATCTTGATGGAATAGTTGAGCTATATCTTATTGTAAGGTTACACTTGTTTTGGGAATGTCTACCGTACATCGTCTTACATTAAAGATATAAAATCTTATCTACAACCACAAATCACTCGAGTATTCAATTATTATTTATTGACTCACAGTTCAATATAGATCTATAAGATCTAATATAATGTCATCTCTCTATGGTATTATTCAACTGATATTTTTACAATTACTCCTAATTATAGCACACGATCATCACAGAGATTCTTCCAGGAAACTCAGAACGTAACTCTTTTGGCAACCACCTCAACCATTCCTTCCAAACATCTCAGCATCCTATCGACCTCTCCAGCCTTTAAATACATCGACGGCTTCAATTTCGTTTCTAAATACAACTGCTTATGCATGTCATCAATAAACTTCATTGATATTCCAATGAACTTCGCATATTTCACACAATTCTGAGGAAGATTATCATAATCACTAATCAATAATGTAAGCATGACGTTTTTCAACTGGTTTGTGACTTCCACTTTCAGCAAAGTATCCAACTTTCCAAGATTGAACTTCTCATAGAAGCGACGAAATTCAAAAGGAACAGAATCAACTGTAAGAGATTTCAGTTCATCACCAATTTTCGCGAGTAATTCTTTTTGAATATTATCACGGTTTAAATTAAGTTCTTCGAACTGCTTTTGTATTTGTTGGTACTGTAATTGTAAATGTTGATTTTGTTTTTTCAAGTCTTCTTTATCTTCACTGGAAATAAAATTTGGTCCACTTCCCTTACTCTTCATTTCTGAGTTTTCTTGGGTCTTTTTGTTTTCAAATGTTAACCAACTCAATTCATTCCTTAACTCTTCTGAAATCTCTATATTCCTTTCGGCAAGCTTCTTCGCTTTGAATAATTCTTTCTTTAGTTGTGCATTTTCTTGTTGTAAACCATCATCTGTTTCATGTAGACGTAAATTATTTAAAGATGATTTTAGATCACGAGTTTCGAATTGAAGCTTCTCATTATTAGATCTACTTTCGATAAGTTTTTCCGATATTAACCTATTTTCAATTTCAAGTTTATCAACTTTACGTTTATGTTCAAGTCGAAGATTATCTAACAAAATCTTATTTTGGTGTTGAAGCTTTTCTATGGCAATTCTACTTTCTTCTTTTGATCTTGATAATTCTGTTTTATACTTAATGACCTCTGACTCTAATAATTCTTTCTCCTCCTGTGATTGGGAAATCCCAAGAAACCCATTTTGAAACTCCTTAGATCTTGGAGGTGTAGTACCTGGAGAATTATGATTAATTGAATCCTGACTTTCCAAGTGGATTTCACTTCTTTCAAGTCCAAGCCTATCCTCCTCTTCAGATGAATCAGCACTTGATTGACCTTTAGTGGGTAATATATTTGTTAAATTTTGGGTTATTTGATGAGTGACTTTATCACTTATTCCATGAGTTAAGAGTGGATAAATATCCCGCATAAATTCCTTTATTGTAAATTTCACTTCATGTGGTGGGATTTCGTCCCCTTCAGGCAGTCCTTGAGTACTAGGAGAGGTATCTGGATCTTCACGATTGAATTGATATTGATATGGGAGTTGGAACCCACGATGAGGTGCTATAGGTATTGGATGATTGAGTTGATTGTGTAGGTTTTGACCCTTTTGAGATTGATAAACCTTTTGATTCTGTTGCCCCTTTTGAGCTTTTTGAGGTTGGCCTTCATGAGGTTGATTTATAAAAGTATCCTCGTCTTTAAAATTGTCTTTCTTATTCCCAAAAAGCTCGTTGAAAGTGGTATCATCTCTTGATTCATCCATCACCCAACGATTCGATTTTGAAGTAGAGCCAACCTTTAATGGAGTTGAATGAGAATACAATAATGATGGTGGAGATCCAGCCAACTTCGGCCTAAGTCCTCTTGTTGATTTTTCAATCACCGTAGTACCATTATTTGGACTGGCACTCCTACTATTCTTATCAATATCATTTTTAAAAGTACTAGTTGTTTCATCAGTAGAGGCGGTTTGAAGCCTTTCATTATCAAGATGTCTCGAAAGGATTAAGAACTTTTGAAAGTTTGTACCGGTGAGATCAGTTAGATTCTCTGAAAGGTCTGCAGTAACATCTACTGTGTTATTGAAACTTCTTTCTTCCTCACTTTGAAAGCCCTGTATAACATCTGTGAAATTATCTGCTGATTGATATGCATAAGATTCAGTCATCTCTTGAGTCACATCATCAAAGTATCGGTTTGCAGTAGCTGCCATGATGTATAGATTTGTTCTATAATGTTTCGTCTATTGTGCGTTTGTAAACACCAGAAAACGCGAATCTACATTCTACTTAACAAATCTACATTCCGACTAAATGACAAAATGAGGATTGATGTAAAAGAGATGATGGATATAGAGATGCAATACAGCGGAAGGGCGTAATAAGACTATGCTCTATTCATGGGTCTTTCTTTTCACCGTAGTTAACCAAAAACACCTAACATGCAGGAATATCTTTTCCAGGTAAAACCACCGTACCTGCAGGAATCTTGCGCAGCTTTCTTAGAAGTTAAAAAAAGTATAAGCATAAAATTTTCAATCCATCATGGCTGACGAATCGATTGATATCCATATGGAAGATCAAGAACAAGAACAAGAAGTTGACTTAGAAAAAATAAGATTGTTACCTGGAGCATCTGATGATGGAAGTGCTGCATCATTTCAAATAGTAGATGAAGATCATACCGTTGGTAATGCGTTAAGATACATCATAATGAAGAACCAAGAAGTCGAATTCTGTGGGTATTCTATTCCACATCCTTCAGAGAATAAATTACATATCAGAATCCAAACTTATGGAAACATTTCAGCTGTTGAAGCTTTGCATCAAGGATTGGATAGTTTATCTGAGTTATGTACTGTTATTGAAGAGAAGTTCAGCGAGAAAATCGAAGCTGGAGGATATAGTACTAATGAGATTTAAATGAGTTTTATGACATTGTTAGGAGTTAGAATGAATAACGCTTATGGTTGGGTATTAATTCTGTGGAGTATGTTTTAAGTATTCTGAGAGATATAGCCATTTTGAGCGTAGTACCATAACAAACTAATCAATAGAAGCTTTGAGATATAAAATACACCAAGGGAAACTCATTCACGGGATCAAAAAGTACCTCATACTATCATCCTTCTAAACTAACCTTTTCAAACATAGCAATAATGTCTACTTAAAGTAGACCTGTACAATAATACCATTAAGGTATGAGCATAATAAATTATAGAAATTATTTTAAAATGTAGTTGCAAGATATGCATGTGAATATCAATTGACTCTTTCAAACTAGCTGTAGACCTCAATTCTATAACGTAGTCGACTATAATTATCATAGAGAGTTTTTTTGCTATCATTATTAACAATAATTTCTGAAATATCCACTATCAGCCCTAGTTGCTTAATGGCACACCCGATGCCATCGCATTTTCCAAAAAAAAGAAACTTGGGAAAATTTTTTCTTTACGTATAAATATCCCCTGAATCCCTCATAGTTTACAGATAAACAAATTTATACTAGAAATGTCTTACAATAACAATTCTTATAGTGCTGGTCAATCTAGTTACGGTGGTGGACAACATAGCTACGGTGGAAGTAGTTACGGTGGTGGACAAGGTAACTACGGTGGCTCATCTGGTGGATATGGTGGTTCTTACGGAGGGTCTTCTGGTGGATACGGTGGAAGAGGCGGTTCCCGTGGTGGTAACCGTTATGACGATAGAGTTGAATTAAATGCCCCAGAATGGGATTTAGAAACTTTACCAAAGTTTGAAAAGAACTTTTATGTCGAACACCCAGAAGTAACCGCTCGTACCAACCAAGAAGTTGACCAATTTAGATCCGAAAATGAAATGAGTTGTTTAGGATCTGATATCCCTAAGCCAATCACTTCATTTGAAGAAGCTGGTTTCCCAGATTACGTTTTAAAAGAAGTCCAAGCCCAAGGTTTCCCAAAACCAACAGGTATCCAATCTCAAGGTTGGCCTATGGCTTTGAGTGGTAGAGATATGATCGGAATTGCTTCAACTGGTTCTGGTAAGACTTTGTCTTATTGTTTACCAGCTATTGTGCACATTAACGCTCAACCTTTATTAACTCAAGGTGATGGTCCAATTGTTCTTGTCTTAGCTCCAACCAGAGAATTAGCTGTTCAAATTCAACAAGAATGTTCCAAATTCGGTTCTTCTTCTAGAATTAGAAACACTTGTGTCTATGGTGGTGCTCCAAAAGGTCAACAAATTAGAGATTTATCTAGAGGTGTCGAGATCTGTATCGCCACTCCAGGTAGATTAATCGATATGTTGGAAATGGGTAAGACTAACTTGAAGAGAGTTACTTACTTGGTTTTGGATGAAGCTGACAGAATGTTGGATATGGGTTTCGAACCTCAAATCAGAAAGATTGTCGATCAAATTAGACCTGATCGTCAAACTTTGATGTGGTCCGCTACTTGGCCAAAGGAAGTCCAAAACTTAACTAGAGATTACTTACAAGACCCAATTCAAGTCACTGTTGGTTCTTTGGAATTATCAGCTTCTCACACAATTACTCAAGTTGTTGAAATTCTTACTGAATACGAAAAGCGTGATAGATTAGTTAAACATTTGGAATCAGCTACTGCTGATAAAGAAGCTAAGATTTTGATCTTTGCTTCTACCAAGAGAACTTGTGATGAAATCACTAGTTATTTGAGAGCTGATGGATGGCCTGCATTGGCTATTCACGGTGACAAAGCTCAAAGTGAAAGAGATTGGGTATTGAGAGAGTTCAAGGCCGGAAAGTCTCCTATTATGGTTGCAACTGATGTTGCTGCTAGAGGTATTGGTATGTATTTTTGATTTTTTGGGATGGGATTTTTTATGGGATTTTTGATTTTATGGCATGGGATATTTTTTATTTGGGATTTCGAATTGGGATGGGCTCTACTAACTGGCGTTTACGTCAAAAAATAGTTTACTGGGATATCAATGCAGATGAACGTTTTTGGTGATTCAAAAACGTACCTTGCACAACAATGACACAGGTGAGAGAATATCGTGCTGGCATGAAGTTCTTTTTCCTGAACAACGAAGATGTTATTAAGTCATATATGGGGGAAGCAATTTTAATGAGACTTTATAAGTCTCCCACACAAATTGGCCAAACAAAATACTTTGGACATACCAAATTATGAGAACTCGATGAATGGAAGCTGCGTTGAAATATTATGAGCAGCTTGTGTTGGAGTTTTGGGCCGGAATACATGAAGATTGTATTTCTATCTAGCGATAAGAATTGTGTGTAATTAATGCTTTTTTCTATATGTGTATTTAATATATACCTAACTGTTCTTTCAGTGTAGTATCCCGTAGTAACAATTTTTATAAACTAGTAAGACAGATATTGATAATTTCAAAACTATAACAATCTCATCTTATGCATATGTGATAACCATATATGACATTTGTTTTTCAATTACTAACTTTTTTAGATGTTAAAGGAATTTCTACAGTCATTAACTTTGACATGCCAGGTAATATTGAAGATTACGTGCACAGAATTGGTAGAACTGGTAGAGGTGGTGCCACTGGTACTGCTGTTTCCTTCTTTACTGAAGGTAACTCCAAGATGGGTGGTGACTTATGTAAGATCATGAGAGAAGCCAATCAAACTGTTCCTCCTGAATTGGAAAGATACGACAGAAGATCATGGGGTGGTGGAAACCATATTAGATATGGTGGAAGTAGTAGAGGTAGAGGTGGCCGTGGTAGAGGAGGTCGTGGTGGTAGAGGTGGCCGTGGTGGTTACTCTGGTTCCAACGGTGCCCCAATGGGTAACAACAACCGTTACTAGATTTTTTTCTAGTTTGTATTTTAGTTTATATTAATTAATAGAATGATATTGTCATAAGAGTGTAGGACGTTTGTAGACCATTACCAGTATCACGATTGTTGAAATATAAGCGTCACCCACTATTTGTCGCTACATCTCATGGTATTACTAATGAAGATTACACTGCATTTTGCAACCAAGTAAATACGAGCCCGTCATTCACCAACTCTTGGCTAGAATCATCGATTATTACGCAGCCGTCACATGACTAATAGGCATATCCTACCTCCCCTATTTGCCACATAATGTTTAATCCCTCAAAGTGTACCTACGACTTAACACTCTCCAATACTGGCTATCTCTTCATCTTCACCCACAAAACCTAGATCGATCTCATCAAACTCAACTTAATTACGTCGTACCGACTTTGCCCCACAAATCGAAAGATAATTAGCATGTGATAAATAAAATGGCATATTGTGATCCTTGTCGTCTACCATTGGATTTGTTGGTTACTTGTGGGATGTATACGTGGTATTAACCTCTCTCCATCACATGAAGCACGTCTTACTTGACCGTATTCATATCAACTTATATACTCGTGTGAGGATAGTGAAAATGAAATTTCATTCATTTCCCTCAAACTGTGTCAAAGGCAATTAACAATAGAAATCTGGGCCGTTAAGTCGCAATGCGGACGAGTTCGGATTTGTATGTCGATTTAATGTTGGGCATGATTTTCCATGCCATGATGTAAGTAATATAAATACTAAATCGGATCTCTGAAATTTTTTCTTAAACCCTCTTAAATAAATTTTGTAGATATGTCTGAAGTGATTGTAACTGAAGGTGCTAAAGGTATTACCTTCAGTGGGGAAACTTTTACAGTTCCAGTAACCCAAGATATGCTTGAAACATTATTCAATCCATCCATTAGAAAATCATATTTAGAAATATTCGTATTACTATCACTTGCTGCTAATTATCTAGTCTTTCAATTCGTTAGTTCAAATGACTTACGGATCAAAATCTTCATAGGCTTATATATTTTCTGGAGATTACTGTATAACTTTGGTATAGGATATTTATTACACAACCAATCCAAATATAACAAATTGGTTGGATGGTTCAAATCATGGGGTATATTTGAAGGAAAATCCACAGTTTCAAAATTCACTTGTGCAGAAATCAAAGCTCAAAGAGGTGATGATTATCAAATCAATGACTATCCTATTGAATTCAATACATGGTTAATCTTCCGTAAAGTTGTTGATTTGATCTTGATGCTGGACTTTACCACTTTTTTTTGCTTGGTAGTTGCATGTGCTATTGATGATGATTACCAATTTTTGAAATATCAGTCTACATTCCTCACTGGTTCTAGAATCATTATTGGTGTATCACTCATCATCTTTAACTTTTGGGTAAAGATGAATGCCCATTTAACAATCAAAGATTACGCCTGGTATTGGGGAGATTTCTTTTTCCGTCAAATCAATAATGAAGAATTGATTTTCGATGGTGTTTTTGAAATGGTCCCTCATCCAATGTATTCAGTTGGTTATGTTGGTTACTACGGGTTTGCATTGATTGCAAAATCTTACACTGTATTAGCTGTTGCAATCTTTGGACATTTCTTGCAAATGATTTTCTTACACTTTATTGAAAACCCTCACATCGATAAAATTTATGGACCTTCTAAAAACGAAATTAACTGGCAAACCTTATTAAAATTGAAGGATTTGAAGAATTTTAATAACGTTAAACCTTTAGTTGGGTTATATAACTTCAACGTTTTGAGAAGTTCTGATGTTTGTACCTTAATTATTTCTTTAACTTATGGTTTACTCATTCCGATTTTTGCAGCCAATTCAAAATTCACAAGTTTTACCATCGGATCGTGGAAATTGGACTATTTCTTTATCTTGGTGGTTGCGCTTAAAGTTGCTGAATCCATTTCAATTAACACGTTATTGATTTTGCAAAGTCATTATAAGGTATTTACAAAATGGTATCTTTCAGTTGATGCCCCTGTTGAAAATTCCTTGGAAAATTGGGCTGTTTTTTATAACACTTCGATTACTGTTTCATACTCATCATTCTTTGGACTTCAATTATACAAATATCTCGTTGACGAGCCAACTATTTCCTTTTTCCAAGATTGGGCTAACCTCAGATTATTTGTTGGATTGTTAATGATAGTGACTCAAGTTAGTATCAATGCTTCAATTGTTGATCTGCTTGGTTATTTCGGTTGGTTCTATGGTGATTTCTTCATTCCTAAGTCTCAAAGATCTATGTCCAATTTAACTAAAGCAGGTGTCTATCGTTATTTAAACAACCCAGAACAAATCTTTGGAGTCTGTGGTGTGATGGGTGTATTTGTCATTTCACCAACTCTTGAAAACTTTGTTTGTAGTTCCCTTTGGGTTGCCAATAACTTCATTAGAATCAATTTCATTGAAAAGCTGCACATGATTAAGATATATGGCGAACAAGAGGTATCTCAAGATTCAGGTGTGACCAAGACTTTCAAGAAGCATTTGATCCCAGATATCATTCAACGTAAATTAAGTGAACTTGACAGTCCAAACAGAGTCAGAAGACAAAGTTCAATTGCAGAGTCAGTGGATAGATTTATTCAAGATTTAAGAAATTCAAGTACTAAATTATCTAGACAACATTTGATAGAGTTATCCAACAATTTGACTTTTGAAAATTCGAACTATAAATTGATTGTTACTGGATTGAAAGAACAAGAAAGTACGGGAAAGCCAGGTGCATTTGTTCCTAAGGTTGCATTGATTGGTAACCCGATTACAGTTTCATGGGCAAGTCCAAAGGAAACTCATTCCAGCTCCGATTGGATTGGATTGTACAAAATAGTACAAACTTCGTACTCTCGTACAAAGACTTTGATATCATCTTCTGGCAAATGGGATTGGTGCACTTCCAACGAGGGATCTTTAACATTTACGGGAGAAAAACTATTCTGGGAGGAAGGTTTATTTGAATTTAGATATCACAGCGGCTCTGGCCATGATGTTGCATATATTTCAGAACCATTTGAAATTCAAATTGGAAAATTGACTGTACCAATTCATACTGATGAATCAGATGAGTTTGCTGAAAAACTTAAATCTAGTATTTTCGATAAGGTATTTACTCTTGAGACTGTCGATGATTCGATTTCTGGAGCTGCGAAGGACTCAGATAATATCATGGAAACATTGAACTTATTAAGTACTTTAATTTCCAAAGCTACTGATATTAAAATCAGTTCAAAGATATTTTTAAACGATGGTAAGTCAAATGTTTTGACAGTCAGAAAGTTGGCAAAGAAGTTGGTTGGATTCAGAAGAGTATTGGAAGAGTTGTCAAGTTTAGATGAGAAGAAAGAGTTGTAATTACGGAAACGTGGAATTGCTACAGCAGAATAAAAATACAATAAACGGGTGTTTAACACAGGTGGGATTAAATAGTTATTGGTGTATATAAAAATTGAGTCACTATGGTGGCAATATAAGAAATTTAAATCTATATGTGAAGTTGTAGAACGAATAATATGAAGTGTTTCTACATGCAAGTACTATATGTGTGCATTAAATCTATAACTATTCATTTAAACTCTTTAACAAATAATTGATATTAGCTCTTATCCTTTGCGAAACAGTATTACTAGCATCTATTAAAGTCTCCAATTTCCCTTCCTCCAAATTATGATCACCTTCAACCCAGAAACCAACGATTTCATCATTTCTTAAGTTCATATAACTCACGAGACAATCAACGGCATATTCATCATCTTGAGTTGGGTCCAATATTATTTCACCATTTGATAATCTTGAGTGTCCACTTGTGACGATATCTTTTAATTCTATTCCGGAATCAACCAATGCTAAGGAGGAGCTGTTTACGATCCAGCTTATTAAATTGAGTAGAGCACCATTACTTGTACTGAGGGACTTTGTAGACTCATCGGTTGATATCACAGTGATGAAAACATCTATAGTTGATTTGGGATACTTTTCCAATATTATAGAAGGCAATAAAGCAGTCTCCACGTATGAAGATATCTTTTGTTCGATATTACTCAATCCAATTCTTGGTGCTGCTGTATTTGCTCTACCGGTTGTACTCACACTATTAAATATAGCTTCATTTGGTTGAGTAATATGAGGAAGGAATTTGGTGGAAACGGAGAAGGAAGCTCTTTCAATGAAAGAACCCCTTATTGGTCTTGGTCCAAACACTGACACTTCGATTATGGTATTACCAACTTCCAAATATGAGGAACCATTGGAGTTTTCACTGACATTCGTTTTAATGAAGAACTTTCTAATATCTGTATTAGCTCTAGCTACTTCTTTTGGGTCTTCTTCTATCGATACTGGACCAGATGAGATACCAGGCGAAGGAATGATCACATTCACAGGTCCAAATAGTCTTCTTCTTTCACTCATATTTATGTTGATGCTTTGGTTTGTTAGAGATGACTTTTGGTTTTTCGCATGAAAAATTGGGGCTGGGATTTTACAGTGAGTAGACATTGAGTATGCATTATATATACGGTAAAATTACATTGAACATCACATTATTCTTATCATAAAGTAGCCATAAATCACAGTTCATAAAAACTAAGTGTAATCCCTGTTCAACGCAGATAAAGATTCCAAGTAGTCCAAATTCTCAACATCAGGCTGCAAAAAATCAAAATTATTTGGACTGAATTGAATTGAATTAGGATCATTCAAAGCACCTTCAGCACTTGAATTTGTATTAGAGTTTTGCATCATATATGGAGGTAAAATCTTATCAAAAATCTGTGCATCAATGGTATCAAACACCCCAGGTAAATAATCAACATCCTCTGAGTAGTTTGATTCATTTGCACTCATATTCGTAGGTCCTAGCGTAGGTTGTTCATCTTCTACAGGTTCATTCACTCTTCCTAAAGAACTAATATTTGCCATAAATGGTGATAAGCCATCTTTTACACTTGGGTTTAGATTTGTTCTTTGGAAATCAAATTGCGGTCCTGCCTTTTCATCTTCAACCTTGACGAAACTGTTGATTTTATCGAAAGATTTCAAGGTTGTATCAATACTAGATGTATCATAATCTTTTGGAGATAAGGTAGAACCTGAAAAATGTTGGATTTTGAATTGAGTAGAAGAAGTTGCAGTTCTTCTGTTCAAGTGTTCAAATAATGCGTTCAAAATGTTATAAATTCTCAATGAGGACGTTGAATTATTTTTGAGGTTATCCAAAACTTTCTTTCCGATTTCAATATCCTTCTTGATCATATCAATATTCAAGTCATCATCGAATAAAATACCTGCATAATTCAATCCTGAACTTCCTGCAGACGTCTCTCCGTTTCTATTATTATAGTTGGCAAAATGGAAATAATATATCAAACACGCAATTGAAAAGAAAATGGTGTACATTGAGAACCAATAAGTTCCAACCAATAAATTTTGATCAATCATCTTATTCGCCAACTTTACAACCATTCTTGCAACTTTAATGCAATTACGACCGCGGATTAATGATCTCGGATCTGATGACTTGAATTTTGGAGATTCAGAACCATTCGAAATGAAATGAATGAACGGTCTATAGAGCATGATTTGGCAGTTCAAAAATGCTAAATGGAGATAGTAATTTGCCATGAGGAATTTCTCCGGTACATGCAGAGTTGAATTCAGATCATTGGGATCTGTCGGTTTCAATTCTGGAGGTAAATTATCTAACCAAGTTTTCAATTCAATTTCCAATTCAGTAACTTTTGAATGAATATGATCTGGAGTGAGATTGCTAGATTTCTTTACTTTAACAGGATATATCATCTTCACAATATGGGATAATATAAGCATTAACTTGGTATGATGATTAGCACATCCCAGAGATGATAAAGCACCTTGTTGTGTGTCAAAATCGTATCCATCTCTAGTTACATTTTCATCATCTAATTCAGCAGGCAATTCTTGATCGAATTCGTCTTCATTAATCGATCTTGGTAAACCCAATAAACAATTGATATAAATGTCCATCTTGTATATCGTATAAAATAACCTCTTCCTTGTGTCTACTTCAATTGGATCTAATTGTCGTTTCGAATTATGAAAAATTGATAAATTCCGGTGTAAACCTTCTTTTAGAGCACTTCTCATCGCAATTCCAATATACGAATAACAAGTTGTTAACCTTGCAGAACATTGTAGATATATAATCATCATAACAATGGTTTGAATAGAATGAATATCTCCAACATTACTCACATCAATCAATTTTCTTGCTTCTAAAAAGTATTTGTAACCATCATCTTCTAAAATGCCATTCAACTCGGAATCTGAGTTTGAAGTTTTCAGAAATAAGGAACCACAAGCTAAAAGTGAATACAAAAAAGGTAGGAATTTTTGTTGACGATCCCCATAATTAATAGGATCAAGAGAATATAGTAGATCAACCTCTTCTAAAAGCGATGGCCTATGATAAAATCTAAATAGAACGCAAGCCTTATACCAAGTAACATAGATTAGTTCCAATGCCACTTCCTTTGATGGTATAATCAACTTTATTTCTGCGCCTAAAGGACTTTCTACAGAGCTCTTACTTGAAACTTCATCAAAGTTTGTATCACCAAGGTACAAATTATTGATTTCAGATAGTTTTTTATCTGAATAGGCAATTTTCTTCAATTTTTCAATATCCAAATTTAAGGGTTTACCTTCATCAAGAACGTTTAGTTTAAGTTTCGGTAGTAATACCGAGAGTATGTTTTGACATTGTATCAAATTAAATATCACAGTTGAACCTCCTGTTACCGTTCCATTTTTATCATTATGACCTATTTCTTCTATTTCATCATTATCAACATTACTTGTATTTCCTGAAAGTGAAGCAATTAAACTTGGTGAAATCATCATTTTATTACTTGGGGATAATGTTGATAATGTTGCAGCAGCGGCTGCTGCAGCTTGAAGGAATGGGTCTGATTGCATTGGCATCCCTGGTCGTTTCTTATTTCTAACATTTGGCTGATCGTAAGTACACTTAAACAGATATACTGTACAATGAATGCATGGTTGTCTACCATCACATTTGACTTTCTTTGATCTGCAATTATCACAAGCTCTAGTGACTCTTTTCCTTTTCAATTCTGGTGGTCTTGTAGAATTATCAAATGAGGAACTATTAGTGAGTTCAATTTTGCTCGATGATGAAGTATCTGTGTTGTGGTAACTTAATTCAAAATCTCCGCCACCTTCAGATTGACTAATCTTATCTGATCTATCCATAATTATATTAAAAGTGGCTCAAAATATTAAATACTGTTCTATTAAATATTTTGGCTCTTTCGTAATTTTGAGCAGGTTAAGAGCACTTCGACTCCGCATTCGAAATAACATCAAGAGTTGGCTCCTGGCTTATTGTGATAGTTAGGAATGTGTAAATAAGTTTTGATCTACAGCTTCCGAGGTACAGAGACTTTTAAGTACAGGCAATATAGAGATATACGACTCCACTGGGGTATATATTTATAAGCATTTTGCGACGGCAATGAAGCGCAAGCCGAACTTTATTTTTGTGAGCGATGTCAAAAGTCACTAAATGACATAAGGTGAACATCACTAGGTCAAATGACAAGACATGAGCACCTTTGGTTAGGGTCACCTTATATATCGAGGGGTTAAAAATTGACTTATTATTACTACATTTAACAGGGTCAATAACTTTTTTTTATATATTAAGTTGTCTACTCACGGATTAATGGATTTTCGGAACCGAGTAACAAATCTGATTCGAATTAAGTACCCCAGAAAGTACTATGACTAAAAAAGGAGGCAATGCCGTGGTATTCATAACCCTCCTTAGACACTCTTGTTTCTATTAAGTATAAGCACTGTAAAATCTTTAGAAGCTTAGGTAAATATCCTCCTTGAATATCCAAAAACCAAATAAATTCATCCGATCAGCACTTACATTGATATTATTATGCAAATATTCAATCCTCTGATTTTGAAACCCTACTTTCCTTTCAATTCATGTGCATAGAAGTTCCCTCTGGGTTAATTTAGCCAAGTCAATTGACATTTCAGACTAATGATTGCCAACCATCTTTATAATACTTGCTTCAAACACGTCTCGTACTTTGAATAAGGTGTGGAATCATAGCTTTCTTCCATGGTTGAGAATGAGGAGATTTGACAAACTCAGCTGATACCAAATCTATATTGTCGCAAAATATTAAATTTGCTCAACAACAGGGGCCCAAGTGTCTTAATGTTCCTCATCTCATTAGTTGTTCATAACTTGCTTCATCAAGTACTCCTCTTCCAGTCTGTTGTCCTATATCTTTATTGGCTTTTCCAACAAATGACCCATTCTCTCAATCTTAGTACTCAAATATCCCTCAATCTCCTTTGACTTGATCCCTTCTGTTGAACTTGCCCATGCTAGAGGAACCATTGCAACACGTTCTATAACTTTAATTTCTTGGTTTCTACCTTCAACGGCTGCAATTTTATCTGGATTGTTAGTTAACAACTTAATCTCATGTAAACCTAAATCCATAAGAATAGCAGTTGCTAAAGAAAAGTCTCTAGCATCGGCTGGATGTCTCAATAATAAATTTGCCTCTACTGTATCTGCACCCAAATCTTGTAAATTGTATGCTTTGAGTTTTTCACCAAGACCAATTCCACGACCTTCTTGTCTTAAATAAACAATACAACCATGTCCTTGAATGCCCATTATTCTTCCGGCTTCGTCAAATTGTTCTCCACAATCACAACGTGCACTCCAAGCGGTTTCTCCAGTATAACATTCAGAATGTATCCTTACTAAAGCTGAACCATCAAATACGTTTTGATTTATTAAATCACCAGATTCAGTAAATTGTAATTCAAGCCCCAGGGTTGGGTCTCTATCAGCAAGTGTGCGGCCAGGAGTTAGTTTCCCAATATATGCACCTCTTATCATTCTATCTTGTTGGGTTTCGCCTGCATTGTAATGGAAGAGAGTTTTTGATCTTATATCCTCTCCAAAGACAATAGCCAAATGTTCTTTATTATCTACATTATTCTCATATAAATGTAAGAATATTTCAGGTCCGTGAGTTGTTGGAATTCTAGCTCTTGCAAGACATTTAACAAAGGGGAGTTCGTTGGGAAGTTGATTTCTAACGGCTTTTGCAGCTTCTTTATTTGCTTCAACAACTAAACTTATTTCATCATTTAATTCAGTAGCCTTTAATGGTGGTGATACTAAAGGAATTTGAGATATATCGGCAGTCATATTCTATTACTTTTAATACTTCAACTTCGTTACTTCTTTTGGTTATGGTGAGAAAATCCTATTTATATTGCTCGGATATTTTTTCTTCACAAATGGCCGCTCCAGGGTCTTATTAATTGAATGTGTAATCATTACAAATAACCACTTCAGCAGAGTAAATTACGAAGGACAAACATATGACTATGGAATGTAAGCAAATATATTGAGGTATTTCTAGAGGCGTTTATACACAGTTATATACATTTTACAGTTCTGACTTTCAATTGTCAATGTTTTTTACCCATTCCAATAATTCTTCCTCGGAACCAACTATTAATTTATCTTGCACCAATTGGTTTTTTAATAAAAGTAAACAGGGACCATTGACACTGAATTTGTATAAGATTTCATTACTCTCTTGCCCGTAATCAATTAAAACGTTGACCATATTTATATCAATATTATTGGGGTACTTTTTACTATCACTGAGGATCTCATGTAAGTATTCAGTATACTTATTACAACGTTCATCACAAACCGTTAAGTTTAAGATAGTTGGTTGTTTTGCAAGCAAATATGTTTGCAATTCAGAAAGTCTTGAAACGTAATTTTCATAAATTCTATTTCCAGTTGTGAATTGGGAAGGCTTCGGTGGGTAAACTAATCTAGTAGTTTTGAAAAAGTTTTGAAAGAACGTACGTTTATGGATTATGTTCATGATGCGTATTGAATGTCTTACAATTGAATATCAAAGAATTATTTGAATTATATTTGAAATTCTGATATTGGTTGCTATTTTTTGTATGCGCCTATTTACAATGTTTCATACATACAATTTTGACAGGGTGTGTGCCAACGTAATCTACGCTACTCTGATTTGCTTATGAGTGAGAATAATGTCTATGAGCTTCATAATCGTGGAGATCGCCAAATCGGTCTAAATTCAAAGCATCACTACCACGTATTAACAAACACCCTCTATTGCATCTAATTATCCTCACCCCATCTCTTCTTCCATAAATTACAATCAAATTCAGGCTTGCCTAGTTTGACGTTCACTTCATTATGTGCGTTACATAACCATCTACCGAAATCTTCTTGAGTTTCAACTTTTGGTTCATTCTTCTTGATATATGATTTGAAATCATCTGCACAAAACCAGCATGGATATAAAGTACTGAATAGGTTTACAAATTGTTTCAAATCTTGTTGTTTTTTGATATCTGGCGCAACTGGGTAATGAGCGGCGATGGAATGAAGTAATGTCCATGTTGATCTACCAAGTAGTTCAACATCAGGCGGGTCATTTGAGTATCCGGGAGTTGCAGCAACAGCAGCAGCTACAGAGGGAATTGCAGCCTTTTCTGCTGAAACAGCAGGTGCTGCACCCTTCCCAGTCTTACCTTTTCCTGTGGCAAATTGAAAATCTAATAAAGAATTACAAGAACGACATCTACATTGTTAGTATGACCAATTGAATTCTAACCTTAATACATACACTGTACCATCTTTATTATATACGATTTTACGACCAGTTGTACCAAACTCTGGTTTATCAGGCATTCTTGGAAATAATTGTGAACTCTTTAGTTTTTCAGCGTGGGAACTTTTATCTAAGAAATTTAAAGCTCCAACTTTGATATCCACTCTTCCCTTTTAGCTAATACAGCATCAACCCATTCTCTAATGATTTCCGTCTTAATAGATGTATGAGCCTTATAAAACATTTGTAAATTATGTTTTACACCATGTTCTTGTTCATATTCCCAAGCTTGTTGAATCATCTCAAATTTGTCGATATCTTTAACATATCTTGCTTCCACATTTCTAACTTCTTCATAATCTAACCACAACTCTACCAATTCTTTACTAAAAGGCTCATTATAAGGTTTAATGATTTCACTTAAATATTGAACAGTGGCGTATTCCCTACGAGATTTCTCAGGTTTCTCTACAGCATCAAATGGAGTGATATCGCCAACTAATGCTTCAGCAATATCATGAATTAATGCAATCTTCACACATTTACTAATGTCAATGTCAGAATTTGGTATGCACATTGTCATTATCGACATACGATACATGTGATCACTGATAGTTTCAGGATTAGGTACACCATGATCCACCCACCCAGTACGCTTCTGTGTTTTCAAGAGTCTTACTATTTCAAAGAACGCAAGAATGTAGTTGACCTTTGAAGAGCCCGAAATGAGGAGCTCCTTGATATTGGCCGGGACGGCTTCTTCTGGAGTCCACATGGTGTTGTTTTTTTAAGATAGAGAGATGCGACTAACTTGTTTACTTCGCTCCGATTTGGCAAAGAGAAAAGGTAAACTACAACAAGATAACATTTTCGTGCTCTAAGTCAAACTTCATTGGGATACTGTCTGCATAGCATCTCCTACGAAGGTTAGTATGAATTGATTCAAATTTTTAGATTCCATTTTTTCTGGTTGCAAAAATGGGCTTAAATTTTTCAGTGCTTCACTCGGACAAGTGGTAGGAAGTAGTTGCATAGTTGTTGGAAAGGAGCTTGTTACTGGAGAGAGCCACTAAAAAGTATTCAAAGGGCTTGTCAGTCAGCCAAATGTGTCGAAAGAAAACATTTTACACCTAGAGGTACAAATTAACTAGACTCGTCATAGAAAACAACCTCCAACGAAGATGACTTCTCCTATCAGACTCCTGTTCAATCATCTACATTCTCTATCTTACATCGTAATATTTATTATGAAACAATTAAGCAATCAATTCAACAACACCACCGGCAGCCTTAATCTTCTTTTCAGCTAATTCAGAAACAAATCTGGCTCTGACAATGATTGGAACGTTTGGTAATTGACCCTTACCTAAAACCTTACCGTAACCGTGAGCTAAAGTGTCAATGACTGGGGCAGCAGTTGCAGAAGCAGCCTTTAAGTAGTCATCTCTCTTTTCAGCATCAACTAAAGTCCATAATTTGTCCAAGTTGATTTCAGGTCTCCAGAAATGGTTACCTTGCTTGTGGAAGTATCTCATACCGACCTTACCGAAGTAACCTGGATGGTATTTATCCATGTTAGTTCTGTGATGATGTTGACCACCAGCCTTACCACGTCCACCTGGATGCTTTCTGTGTTTACCGACACGACCCTTACCGGCTATTATTGTTAGTATATTGTTCGTCCATAATTTGATTTTATGAATGGTCTTAGCCCATTAATTCAATTCGACTTCAACATCGAGATGAACTCCAATTTGAAGTCAACTACATGTCATCTATTCATTCACATCATATCAGTTCGTTTCTAAGTACATACCGGAAACGTTACCTCTGTGCTTTCTGGTCTTTGTTAATCTGGTAGGCATTGCTAATGAGATTAAGTATTCAGTACAGTGAAAAACCTTTTATGAAAAATTTTTTGTTTAAGGAATTCGAGATTGTTAGTGCGAGACCTTGTTTGTGTCACTAATAAAGTGCTGTCACATTGTCAGGTGACATTTCCTGGTGTGTATATAAATCTCAGAGCCCTAGTATACATCACGTGAATTACAATTGCTGCAAAATCGGTTGATATGGAACCGATTCAATTACTGGAATGGGGCACTCAGGGACAATGTAAAGAAATAGATATTAGCTTGCGAGAAATACAATAGAAATTGGTGCAACAAAAATTACGGTTGAAGAGCATGATCTTGTTGCCGTGTCGGTCTACGGATCAATAAACTATGTAGATTAAAACAAATCACTAACGATAGAATATCTCCCTTCAAGATATCCAGAAACATACAAAGCCTTCTTCGTATGTGCCACTTAAAATCGGATCGACTTAAACGGGGCGTATCAACTTCACGATTCAATTACTATGCCAAACCTCTTCGTAATTACTCTTACCCTTTGTCTCTGGTATGTACCTACTAATGAAAACATAGCTGACCCCACACATGATTGTGAATATGAAATAAGTACCGCCTCCCAAACGTGAATTCTTCAATACCGGAAAGAGGAATCCAACAACGAAGGTAGCAAGCCAATTCATAGTAGTACCCCAACTTTGGGCCAGGGCCTTTGCTTGAGGTTGAGTGACTTCACCAACAAGTAAGAACGGAATTGGACCCATCCCAATTGCAAAAAATGTGATGTAAGTAAAGGTACCAACAATGCATAATACTGAATTGGTGTATATAATTCCCAATCCCATCAAGAAGGTGGCAAATCCTAAAAATGTAACGGATGTGAGTAACAATGGTTTACGACCTAACGTATCAACAAACCCAGCAGCAAAATAGGTGACAACTACATTTACCAAAGAGATCAAAACATTAATAATGATGGCTGAGTTGGGGAAAATGGATACCAAAACTGAAACCCCATAGAAGATAATTGAATTGATACCGTCGAATTGTTGAAGTACCAAAATCCCTGTAGTTGCAATCTTTGAATTTTTGTATTCTGGGGAAGTCAAGTAGGTTGTTAAATCGACAGTTACTGGTTTTGATTGAGACTCAAGTAAAGCACCGTTATTATCACTCTTCCAGCTTTCAACCTCAGACATTGAGTCATCGTAACTACCTCCTCTTAAAGAATAAAGAACAGTGAATGCTTTATTTTGCGATCCGTTGTGAGCTAACCATACTGGAGATTCATCTACGTAAAACAGAATCAAGATAAAATTAACAGCAGCGATGACGGCTGCTGTTAACAAAAGCCATCTCCACTGGTTATCATTACACCAAACCAATGCCAAGCATTGTATCAATAAAATGCCCACATTTATCGATACTTGGTTCATAGACCCCATGAACCCCTTGAACTCGGTAGGAGTTAATTCATTGATCAACAATGATGTGATCACAATGGCAGATCCCGCGCCAAGACCACTAATAAATCTACCAGCTAACAATTGTCCATACAGATTACTTGTACCGTTTAATACGGATCCAATGAAGAATAGCAAATTATGAGCAAGACTAGTTGACTTTCTGCCCCATTTATCTGCGATTTTACCAACATACAATGATCCAAGTAAACCTCCAATGCTGTAAATAGAAGTAACTAGACCAACTTGTTTATTGTCTAATGGTATACATTTAGCAAACCCATGTTCTCCAAAAGTGCAATCATCATATGGGACTCCAGCAACCGGAACACTGGTCCGACAAGAAATTATTGCTTCGGGAGAATTCAATTCAGCCATATGGTATCCAAATTGAAGTGATCCAAGACATATGATGGCCACAGTGACCACCAAGTTTTTAGTAAGAGTCTTTGATGACATGAGTTTGATTATGTATTAATGTTGATTACCGTTTTTTTAACCCCGCGTTATCTACGTAATATACACACCAGCTCATACAACTCCGAAAATGAACGTAGCAATCGGGTTGCATCATAGAGATTACAAATGATAATAATAAATAGATTAATGTCATTGTTGTCGTATCAACTTTTCCTTTTTGAAAAGGCGATTTTCACGCTAAGAAGTTGGAACGGACAGTCAATGAAAAATTGTGATAGTACTAGTTTTTGTTCGATTGGATTGAACTATTCCAGAATCACACAGTTCAAGCCTCCCCTTTCTAATACCTCTTTATCGTGGTGACAGGTTTTGTCTGAGTTTGACCATATATTTTCAAATCAAGGACAATTCACATGCGTATCAGCTGATATCGGATCTCAATGATATCGCAGCTTCACAGATTGTGGTAGTAATTTACACTATCGGAAGGAAGTTCCCAATGATCATCATAGGAATTCCAAATACATCTCTCTTCAAAGTCCACATACACCCAGTCCTTATCCTAACCCCCGATTTTGGAGTCAATAACGTACACTCTGTCATCGTGGCTCCTAAGAAGTCACCAAACGCAATTCTTGAAAATAATTGAAAATACTCAACTACCGACTTGTCATCTAATAGTTCAACAATGAACTTCTTCTTGGGACCCCCAATCAATTCATTTTTCAGCCATCCTGTTAAAATACAAAATTCATTACCAACATATGCAATTTCACCTGTACGTCTCCAAACGATAGTTGGAGTACCACTCACACGAATGAAATTGTCATAAGTTAGTAAAGTACGTTGGAAACATTGTTCCATGAATATAAGGTCACCCTCCTTGAGTGAGCTCGTACAAGCGATAAACGAAGGTCTATAAGCTGCCATTGATTCTGCCATTTGAACAAGCATGGCCTTTGGGAAGCGGTTTCTCAAATATGCAATTAAAGAATGGTATCCTTGAGTATAGGAAAAGGGCTTTGTAACTTTAGCATAGATCTCTTCTGGTTCCTTATAAAAACAATCACTCTCACCATCAACTAGTTTCGAATAGTGGTGATTATCTTCTGGAATAATTCCAATTGTAAAAGATAATCTCAGATTCTTACCATCATTGAATGTTGGTTCATTTTGTTTCATAGCCTCAATAGCTGTGATCACATCTGGAAACATCAGCACATGATCACCGTCTGTAGGACCTAAGAAATATTGATTTATAGACTCATCTCGTTTAGGAAATGAATAATCATATATGCTATTGTTTTTTGTGGTCGATGGAAGATTACTTGGGGAAGGTGTTTGTGACAGACCAGGAATATATAATGCAACTCCAGTTTTCCTTGAATTATCAACACTGGCAGCCAGTGAAACTGTATTGTAGTTTTGAGGAGAGAGTCCTGGTGATAAACTGATTGAAGTCGGAGTACCTTCATTCGAAGTCGAATGATATTGGGAGAAATTTTCTTGAAGTATACCAGATAATGTCAGGTATTCCAAATCTGCAGCCAGAGATAGGAAATTTGATCTTTTGGGTGGTCTATGAGGGTTCTTATGAAGATTGTGTTGATTATTTTGAGCATTATTTTGATGTAGGTTGTTCTGATTGTGCCCTCGGAGGTAATTCCCAGTAGACTGAGAAGAATATAATGGTGTTGAAGATAAATTCAGTGACGACAATAAAGGTTGTTGAAATTCTTCTTGTTTGACGGGAAAATCTGGAGTGGAATAAGACGAAGCCAATAGTGACGATTGAAATTGCATTTTATCTTGAAAGCCACCTCTTGGTGAAACAACTTCATCACTCTTTAATGCAACTAATGGTACATCTGCTAAATATTTCTTCTTCTTCCGTGGAGCATCTTCACATGTATCTGATAAACCCCTATGTGTACATCGTTTACAGGGCCTACTTGTATCACAAGTCATATGAGCTTTATGACAATGATTACATGCTCTATTTGTCTTCTTACGCTTCTAGATATTGTTAGTATAGATCAATAATCTCATATATATATACATACAGGTTTACTTATACCTGATTCATCCCCTAATGATGAATTATTAATATCACTCATACTTGGGGGATTATTTGTCGTTCCGAATCAGGTATTTTGGTTCCTCTCCGAGCCCGATTTTCTTAGGTAATGTGAGAATTGACCCTACAATATGGGGTATAGGAATGCAATGAATTGAAGATAGTCCTCGATTGAAATCTGATAAGCATGAATAAGATGTTATTTGGAAATGATAAAATAGTGTTAGAGGTATTTTTATCCAACTAAGTGCTTAAAGTTTATACTGCTTGAGGGATTTTTAGAATTTTGTATAAAAGACAATGAAATTAGAAATTGACCTACGTCATATATTTATTGGAACAAGATAGTACGTCGTACAGATCACCATGTAGCTAACCATACTACGTACAATACGTAGTTTACTTCTCTGTGGCTATTCCACCACTTCCTCTGGGGAACCTCACGTGACCAATACTACAAAAATTTCTTCGATGTTTTACGATCAATATTATGACTGATTTCATTACCCAATTCCAAGCTGTTGGATTATCTGACATTGCCAATGTTGATGAATCCAAGTTCCCAGAATTGAACGCTGAACAAAAAGCATTAGCATCTCAATTCACCACTTTATCTAGTAGATTTTCAGAGCCTGAAAACTTAGTACTTTTAAATGATTCTTTAAGAACCAAGACTTTCATTGCTGGAAATGTTGCTTCCAAAGCTGATTTAACCACATTTGCCGAAATTTACCCAGTTGCCTCAACTTTAGATGCTGCCAAATTCAGACACATTTTAAGATGGGTAGACTTGGTCCAAAACACTTTAGTCAATGTCGAAAAAGTAGTACTTAATTTGGATGTAGAAGTCGCTAGAGAAATCAAAGAAAAGAAAAAGGCTGAAAAGAAAGAAGAACCAAAGGCAGAAGTGAAGAAGGAAGAACCAAAGAAGGAAGCCAAGAAGGATGCTGCAAAGGGTGAAGAAAGAGTCGAGTTAACAGACGAAGAAAAGAAGAAGAAGGCCGACATTCAGAAAGCTAAGAAAGAGGCTAAAGCTAAAGCAAAGGCTGAACAAAATGCCAATAAACCTCCTGCAGCAGCAGCTGCACCTACTGTTCCAGTTAACCCATCCTTAGTATCATTTAAAGTTGGATTTATTCAAAAGGCTATTAAACACCCTAATGCTGATTCTTTATATGTTTCAACCATTGATATTGGTGAAGAAGAACCAAGAACTGTTTGTTCAGGTTTAGTCAAATATGTGCCAATTGAAGACATGCAAGAAAGATACGTTATCACTATTGCCAATTTCAAGCCAGTTACTATGAGAGGTGTCAAATCCACAGCCATGGTATTATGTGCTTCAAATGAAAACGGTGTTGAATTTGTAAACCCACCAGCTGGTTCCAAGCCAGGTGATAAACTTTTCTTTGAAGGATACGATGGAGAACCAGAAAAGCAATTGAACCCAAAGAAGAAGATTTGGGAAACCGTTCAACCATTTTTCTCCACAAATGATAAGTTCGAGGTCACTTATACTGAAGAGGGTAAGGAACCAAGAAGATTGGTTAACTCAAAGGGTGAACTTTGTAAGAATGTTACTTTTGTAGGTGCTGAAGTGAAATAATCAGACAGGAAGTGACACAGTACATAGAAAATTCTATAAACAACCCTGATTGGTACAGCTTTTCGAAGCCCGTACTTGTAACAAGTACAATTTCCAATAGCAATCGTGAGGAATATAATCATATATAGTTGTATCGTATTCTAATTGAAATGATTACAGCATCGAAGTGTAGATTCTGATAGAGGTGAATCAATTCATGTAATGAGTCATCTCGGTGACAGCCTTGCAAAGGTAATTTCATTTGCAGCCACCTTGAGAAGTTCGGCTTTCGCACTCTGTCGCACATTTTCAAGACTCATTTTTTCCAATCATACAGCATCTAAACGTAATGTTAGTAAAGAATCAAGTAAAACTTAAGGATAAGAATGTCGCTGTAACTTTCACACCCCAAGATTCTGAAGATTTATGGTATTTATATAATCTATTATCCAAAGGAGATATTATTCAAGTTGTCACAACAAGAAATGTTAAGAAAGGAGCACCAACTACAATCACGAAAGGTAAGAATAAGATGGAGAAGGTAACACTTAGATTGAAATTGCTATTAGAAGATATAGATTATATTGCATCGGATAATGGAATGAGACTAAGTGGTAAATCAATGGAAGCTCATGAATATGTTCCATTAAATAGTTATCATACAGCTGATGTTGAGCTCAATAAAGATTTAACCATAATGAAAGAAAGTTGGGACTCCTATGATATGACGCTACTTAAAGATTTATGCTCAATTGAAAAGAAAGCAGATATCGGAGCAATAATCTTGGAAGAAGGTGTTGCTCATTTATGTTTTGTTACAGAAACAATGACTACTTTACAATCGAAGATAGAGAAATCAATTCCACGTAAAAACAGAATCAATGGTACCAAAGATATGGATAAAGCAATGCAATCCTTTTTCAAAATGATAACAACCACTATGATAAGAAATTTTGATTTTGAAAGATTGAAGGTTGTTTTATTGGCATCTCCAGGTTTCGTAGCAAGATCTTTACTTGATTATATTGTTGATGAATGTACTAAAGAAATCTCCACTTCAACGGGTAGCAACACAATTTACCACACCATTTTGAGAAATCAAGGTAAATTCGTAATTGCTCATTCTTCAACTGGTTACTTGCAAGGATTACAAGATGTTTTAAATGATCCAGCAACTAGAAAAAAACTAAGTGATACCAAATTTTCGAAAGAACTGGAAATCCTCGAGAAGTTCCATCAAGCATTGAATGATGATGATGACAGAGCTTGGTATGGAGAAGAAGAAGTAACTAGAGCAGTCAATATGGATGCCGTCAAATACTTGTTATTATCAGATGAGCTTTTTAGAAGTGATGACATTGAAACAAGAAGGAGGTACGTTGATTTATCAGAGTTAGCAAAGAAGATGGGAGTAGATGTTTTCATATTCTCGAGTTTGCATGAGACGGGGGTTCAATTGAATCAATTGACTGGGGTTGCTGCGTTGTTGAAGTACCCTGTTTCAGATTTAGATGATGAGTAAAGAATGAGGTGAGGAGGACAGCATGAAAAGTCCGAGCTAGACTACTTCACAGAATGTATAAGACCAAGTAATAGAAAATCAAGGACTCATTTAATCTAGAGTGCAGCTATCTCACTTTAAAGTACTCCTTGGAAAGCCAAGTTATAAATTCTAAAGTTGGGTTTTCTCCAAAACCCGACTACTGTATTATAGTCATTGTCTAATGCACATTTAATATTAATTCTCTGTCAATTTACAAGGTCTATATGGACCACTTAGTTATACCAGTAAAATTTATAAATTTCTATATATACATGTTGAAAAGTGATATTCTTTAAGAGAAGTAGGTATTTGTCATAATTGAGCATTCGAGGGTTTGCAAAATGCAGTCACCACAATTTCCCACCTTATTCTGACTACGCAGCCAATTGAACTCTTGGATTATTCACTCCTAACTTGTCCAAATACCAAACGTATCCCCCTCTTGAGAATATTAGCATATCTTGAGCAAATCCTAAACTCAAACCCAATCCTATACCTTTGAACATATAGTTTCTCATTTGTAACCGACTCAAATTATTAAAAGCACCATAAAGTGCTGAAAAAGTCCCTGCTGCTACTACCGTGCTGAATAAATCAGTCGTACCTCTCAAACGATCAACAGCATGTTCCATTGTGAAAAACAGACCTACTATGATGGTGAACTTTGAACTTTGTTTGAATCCGTTTCTACACCCATTTAGTATCATGACATAGTTCTTCTTCTTATGATAGAAATACCACCCACCAACAGTAGTTGGTAAACGATGACTATTTTCTGTAAGGTACCTTAATGAACTGGATTTGATTCCATCGTAAAATCCAACAAGCGCACCAATACTTGCACTTGATATTCCTAATGCCTTGATACGTTCATATGGGAACATATGAAACCTTTCATTAATTGCTAGGTCAACATGGATTGCAGAGTCCATGATACGAGTTGAATTTTCTATCTTTCGAAAAAGACTCGCTTTCTCCTACAGGGAAAAACCAAATCGAGATAATTTGCAGCCGGATAAGCTCAACTAAAATACAACTTGAGAGTAACTACAAGCCCCATATTTCTACTATTGTACATAATCTGTTAAATTCAAAAGGTGGTAAAATTATTGCGAAGAGTTGATAGTTTTACATAAGTGGGCAAACATCTGGAGGATTTCTCTACAACCTGAACACCTTAAATATCTTGTATTGCGATATACATCCACATCCCAGAATAAAAATTTAACACAGTAGAATAAAAGTTGAAAAGTGATCATATTGAAGTATTTAAACCAAAGGATATAATTGGGGTAATAAATTCATTAACACAAGAGTGGAGAGTTACGCACAGTAGACGTGATATTCACGCCTGAATCATTGAAATGAATTGACTTCAAATACAATCCGTCAAACAGTCACCAATCCACTGGAGTGAAGTACATTCGTGCATACATTCTGCGTAACTGTGCTCGCAGTATCACTGGGCCTTAGTAACCTATTGATCCAAAATACTCTTCACAAACTCAATGTAATCAACATTCCCATCTGAAGTAACGTTGACTCCCTTTAATAAATCATCAACTTCAGAATCACTTAATTTCTCACCAATGCTAGTCAATATGTATCTCAATTCACCAACACCAATGTAACCAGTTTGTTGTTTATCGAAAACTTGGAAACCCTTTATGTAATCTTCTGGTGATCCCAAAGGCTTGAACCCGTCTTGTCTGTTAATGATCTTGACGTAACTTTCAAAGTCAAACTCATTTGATTTGATAGAAGATTGTAAATCGGAAATCTCGGCCAAGGTTGGGTTTTGTCCAACAGCTCTTAACAAATCTCCTAAATGTTCAACTGGAATCTTACCAGTTCCTTTTTTATCAAAAAGGGCAAATGCGTCCTTGTATGTTTTAGTGTTTTGGGACTATATGTTAGTATGGAGAAGTTTAGTACCATCGGAGTATACTTACCATTGGGTATAGTGTGTGCTGTTTGTTGTGTTTTGATTTCGTCAATACAAATACCAGATCTGAAACGTCACGTGACATTTTAGGGCGAATACATTATTTTGGATGGCTTGGAGGAGTGTACAAGGAGTAATAGGTTATGGATAATAGGAGTTCTGGAAGGGTAATCATATGATTGAATTTTGGTTTATATCAACAAATGGCTGAAGAGATCAGATTATCTGAGTTTGATTGTTTGTTAGTGGGTTTGAGAATTTAGGAAACGCGACTTCGATTCATTATGGACCCGATCAGTAGTATCATTAGTCGTGCCACCAATGCAGCAGCTAGTGCAGAATCAAACAAGAGACGTAGGGTCTCTGGGTTCAAACCAGGATATATCATCAAAGTTGTTGTACAAAATTTCACTACATATTCATATGCTGAATTCAACCTTTCACCTTCGCTAAATATGATTATTGGCCCAAATGGGACAGGTAAAAGTACCTTAGTCTCAGCTATTTGTTTGGGACTTGGGGGCAAATTAGATCTAATCAAAAGAAAGAGTCTAAAGTCAATGATTAAAACTGGTGAAACGAAATCCGTATTGGAAGTTACTTTACAAAACAAAGAGGGTAAAGAACCACTAAGAATTTGTAGAACTTTTACTGAAAATGAATCGGTATGGCTGGTGAATAATAAGAAATCAAAGGAACAGTCCATTCGAGAACTTGTGAAGTCCTTCAATATCCAATTGGACAATTTATGCCATTTCCTACCTCAAGAGAGAGTTGCTGAATTTGCTGCATTATCCCCGGAGAAATTACTACTTGAGATGGAAAGGACATTAGGTGATGGCCACTTATTAGAGAAGCATGAGCAATTGATATCAATGGATAACAAATTCGTTGTTTTGAAAGATCGTATTATCGATGTAGAATCGAGGCTTGAAGTTATTCTGCGTGAGAGAGAAGCTTTGGAGCTAGAAGCTCAAAGGTTTGAAGAATATCAAGAGGTTGTAGAGAACTTAAATAATCATAAGAAATTAATTCCTTATGCTCAACTATCAGATATGAAGAAACAACAAGAAGATTTGAAAGAACGCAGAAATGAGTTGAGACGGAAAGTTTTGGAATTTGAAAATAAATTGGATCCATTAGATGAAGAAGTTAGAAGGGCCATGAATGAAAGGTCACACCTCTCTGGTAAACTAAGAGAATATGACGTAGCGGAATCAACAATTTTAAATAGCTTGAATGACTTGCAGAAAACTTATTCAGATACAATAGAACAAATCGAATCTACGAAGGCATCTATCGAGTCTTTATTGGATAGAGCAAAGTCTAAGATAAGCGAAATGGATAGAATAAGAGAAGAGAGAAATAAATTGATAGAAAAGAGAGAAAACCTTCCTCAAATAGATGAAAACAAATTGGCTTCATTGAACACAGAATTGTACCAACATAAAGATTTGGAAACAACATACGAAACAGAAATTAGCGGATTTAAAGATACAGTAGAGACACATAGTCTAAGAATCAGGAAAGCAAGGGAAGTCATACGAATCTCCCAAGAAAAATTAAACAGCAAAGATAAATTACACTTGTTGGAAGGAAGTTCTAAGTATGTAAACAAATCACAAGAAGCGTCTTATGCGGTGCATAAAGAATTACGAAGAACTGGCGAATTTAAAGATCAATATTTTGAAGCTCCAGTTATTTGTTGTGATACCCCAGATAAATCATATGCTAAGTATTTGGAAAAGGCGATTGACAAAAATACATTATTTGCACCAACTGTTACTTCCTCTGATACTTTCCAACGTATTACCAAATTTGCATATGGAATTGGGAACCTTCCCATCAGAAACGTACAGTTTAGGGAAGACGATCAATTACCAATCCCACCTGTTCCTGTGGAAACTATACGAAATATGGGTTTCGATGGATACGTGTTAGATTTTATTCTGGGCCCAATTGAAGTACTAACAATGTTGTGCAATACTTCCAATATCCATAAAATTCCAGTTTCTAAGAGAGGTTTATCAGAGAATAAGATCAAAAGTATGATGTCATTTTTGGAAAACAACAATATCCCAATTAGCAAATTCTTTTCTGGGGATCAATTATTTACTACCAGCAGATCCAAGTATGGTTCCAAACAATTCCATTATAAAACTGAGAAATTCCCAGACAGAACCTTTTATTTTGGCGAGGGAGGATTATCGCCGGAGCAGAAACAGATCATAAGTAGAGATATTGCTCAACAAGAGAAATTGGAGAATATTTCAAAGCTGGAGATTCAAAGCTTACAAGATGAACTTCGAAAGTTCACTGCTAAACAACAAGCGATAGCGAGGCAAATCAAAGATGTGAAGTTAGAACTAGCCGAAATACATAAACTCAAAAGTTCGAGAGCTTCTTTGGATGGTAGTATTAAAACAAGAGAGCATAAGCTAAAAAGTTTGGAAAGAGAATCCAAGGAGGATTATGCAGAGAGAATTCAAAATCTAAGGACACAAATTCATCAAAAGTATCGAGAAAACGCAGCAACCATGACTCAGATTGCTGAATTTGTTTCAGATTTATCCCAAGCAGCAATTGAGAAGAATTTGGTAGAACTTGAAACACTTCAAGTACAAAACAAAGAGAAATCCTTGAAAAGTTTGAAAGAAGAATATGAAAAGCAACTTGATTTGATCAAGGCAGAATATGAGACTGCTCGCGCTCGTTATGATCAAATTAAAAATAGTGATGCTTCAAAAGCACTAAGAGAACAGAATGAGCGTTACACGGAAGGAGAAAAAGAAGTTTTGAGTGAACTAGTGAAAGAGTATATGGCTGCACACAACTTTACCGAAGAATTCATCAGGAGTCAAATAAATAAGCTTGAAGACGAAAAGGCTTTGAAATCAACAGCCGACCAAAGTTCCTTGGATAGTTTGCAAAAGAAGTTGGCAGATATAGGAAGTTTTGAGAAGGAGTTACCTAAATTGAAATCAGAATTTCTGAGATTGGAAAAGAGGATCAACGATTTGAAATCATCCTGGGAGCCTGAATTAACTGATTTAGTCAACCAAACGTCATTGCAGTTTAATTTGAAGTTTACCAAAGTTGCTAGTGATGGTAGGGTTGAATTATTTAAGGCTGAGCGGTTCGAAGACTGGAAATTGCACATTTTAGTTAAGTTTAGACAAGATTCCGAATTGAAGATTTTGGACCACCAATCTCAATCCGGTGGCGAACGTGCTGTCTCGACGATCTTTTTTATAATGTCCCTTCAAGGTTTAACTGATGCTCCGTTCAGAGTTGTTGATGAGATTAATCAAGGAATGGATCCTAATAATGAGAGATTGGCCCATAAGTATTTGGTCCATACAGCATGTCAGAATAACAATTCACAATACTTCTTGGTTACTCCGAAATTGTTGACAGGACTTTATTACCATCCAGATATGGTAGTTCATTGTATTTATACTGGTCCATTGACACCTTTAGTGGAGAAAATACCAAACAAGGTGGGAGTTTTGGATTTTGTGGGGATGGCGTTGTCAGATTAGTGTTGTATTTGGGAAATTTACAGTTGATTAGCGCTTATTCTAACAGAATTATGTACATGTATTGTGGAGGATATTTAGAGAGCTTGTAGATACTCTTTCGCAGCTGCAATTCTCTTAGTCGATTCTTTTTCTCCAAGGATTTCTATTAATAATGGTATGGTCAAGCCTGGAATGCCCCCAGATAATGCAAATCGTAAAGTTTGGAAAATATCTTTCTTATCAACCTGGAGGTGTTCTTTGATTGAGTCTACCTTTGAGTCTATGGAGCCTGTTTGTGATTCAAATGACTTCAAAATGGCCTTTCCATTTCGCGGGATATTCTTCACTGTAGAATAATCTATTTCATCAAAAATGTATGAATGAACGTCTTCGATGTCGTTGATTGACGTCAAACTTGGACCAAGGAGTTTTATTAATTTTAACAAGTAGCTCCTATCGAAATTATCAACTTTCAATTGTGGCTTCAGTGAGATGTATTTGGTGAATCTGTGCAAGTAGTCATCTACTAAAACTTGCAATTTTTCGTCCTCTTTAATGTTTTCAATCAAATGATGCTTGTTGAAGAAATACAACTTGGAGTCGTTAACTTTCGCATTTCCTTTTGTTAGATTATCTAAAGAAAATTGCTCAATTAACTGCTTCATTGTTAATACTTCATTGACACTTTTACCAGGAGTATCTCTTGGAGAAGACCAACCAAATAAAGCAACAAAGTTAATGAGAGCTTCAGGGAGAATACCTTTTTCTTTTAAAGATAGAATGTTCAAATCACCTTGTCTTTTCGACAACTTTTTATCTGCCAAAGACGTTAAAAGTGGAATGTGAATGAACTCTGGAGGGTTCCATCCAAAAGCTTTGTATAAGGCGATGTGTTTTGGAGTTGACGGCAACCATTCTTCACCTCTAATTACGTGAGTTATTTTCATGAGATGATCATCCACCACGTTTGCGAAATGATAAGTTGGTAACCCGTCTGATTTCATTATTATGAAATCATCATATCGTCTATCATTGTTGTTGTATTGAGGTTGTAAATTAAGCTGTCCATGTAAAAGATCTTTAAAAGGAGGATATACATCTGGTGATTTGAACCTGAGGACTCCATCGGTCTCTTCTTCATTCTCATATGAAGTGGCTTTATTTTCACATCTTCTATCGTAAGTAACAGTCGTTGGAGGCTTCAACTCCATTGCTGATTCTCTCAAACTGTTCAACCTTTCTTTGGAACAAGTACATTTGTAAGCCAAGCCTTTATTAACCAATTCCAAAGCATATTTCTGATAAATATCCTTCCTATCTGATTGTCTATATGGACCATAACGACCGCCTGCAATTGGACCTTCGTCAATTTTAATTCCACACCATTTCAAAGTATCATATATATTCTTTTCAGCATCTTCCACTAATCTGGTACGATCTGTATCTTCTAGTCTCAATAAAAATTGACCACCGGTATTCCTTGCCAATAAGTAGTTATATAAAGCAGTTCTTAATGATCCCAAATGTAAATAACCAGTTGGCGATGGAGCAAATCTTGTACGTGCTGGACCACTAGGTTGTATTGATAAAATTTCTTTTACATTGACCTTCTTACGTAGTTTGTTTGTCAAGCTGTAATGTCTATATAGTGATAGTACTTTCATCGCACTTGAGACATTTTGTTACTACCAACAAATTTTCCATTGAGGTTACATAAATTTCTAGCAACACTTTCTTCCACAAGTATTTTACTAATACGCCATCAAAGCCGACGAAAATACCCATAGATACATCAAATAGATTAGAGACAACATGCAAAATACAAGAAACAATATTAACAATAATACAAATGGTAATAATTCAACAACATCTACATTCGGTTTAGTAAATGACGCTCTGAGAATGCACTTATACAAAAACATCAAAACAAAGTTCTATTTGCATAAATCTTTTGATCATCTGTCGGATTTAGAGTTTTGTCCAGCTATAGAGAATTCTGATACCTCACCTCAATATAGAACGGACTATTTTGGTAATAATCCTGGCGTACATCAAATGCATAATGGGTATGATTCAACCCCAAGAAATTATCCTTCTTCACCAAGAAGAACTCCTCCTAATTTAAGAGCAAGAAGGGCAGTTAGCGGAGGCCTGCAACAACCCGCTCAACCAACAACATTTCCAGTTAATTACGACCAAAGCTATTTGATGCAAAATAGAACTCAGTACGTTACCAGGAATTGGTAGGAGTTTATTCAAAGTTGAAGGGTAGTCAGCATATTCATATAAATGAGTTGTCCCGAAACCCGCCCATACTGAAATGATTAACTCGTAAATGATAATTTCAAAATAATCTAAAAAGGTGAACTAGAACACCATAGTTTAAAACGAGGTGTTCATAACACCACAATAACATAAAAAAGCAGTGATTCAATATATCACAAGGAACTTAAGAGGTGATTCATTATATCACCAGCGTCCGCCCGAAAATTAGCTGTATCTTTGCTGATCCAGCTCATCATACCCACAAAAAAGGTAATTTACCACATATCATAAAATAGATGATTCAATATATCATCAAAAATTCCTCTAGTCATTCAGAATCCTTTTGGTTCGAATACTTGGGATTCATGTTTAACGTCTTCATGTTCTTATAGAGTCTAATTAATTGCATTATTATAGCGTAAAATGTAAATCGTGTAGATTTAGAGGTTGGTTAAACGTACGTGTGAATTTCATTGAGGTCAATATCAAGATGATATTTATTTCTGATGAGACAGAGGAGAGATAAAAGTCAGGGTGTTTACATGGATTCAACTAAAGTCGTAATAAAATAAAGCCAAGAGTTGGTAATAAGTCTCGCGGGTTCTGCTGTGCTACTTTTGATATCTTTACAGAGAGAGCATTGAATCCCCAAGTATGGGTTTGCAAATTGAAATGTTACAAAATCGGGAGGCAACATCAATACATTCGAAGGACTTACGCAATTTAGCAACCATCAGAGAATACGCTGATTCACAAGGAATCATCCGTCAATAATAAATTGAAGCGAAAGCCGTGGCGAAATCCGCATCATAATCTGGGGTAACGAATTATGCGAGTGGTACTTCAACATTCATATCATTTAAGGATCACTATAGTACTGGATTCATGATCTCAGCAGTCACTATCATGCACAAGTACATAAGCCGAATCGCGGTCCCGGAAATCTCTCTTCATATCAGCAACCTTATTCTTATTTGGTGGCATTTCCAGTGGTGGCAAAATTCACGGGGTGATATAAAATATCACAAAATTCCACCAAAATCCCTTAATTTTTTCAAATAGTTGAATTAAATTTAACATGACTAACGATAAACCTAATAAGAATACGATATTTGATGATGAAGAATTTGAAAGATTGCAATCAGATTTCAATAATTTGAAAACTTCAGCTGGTTCAATATTCAATTCTATCTATAATGCTTCAAATAAGAAAGTCGCACAAGCCCTTCAAGAACGTCAAGAGAAATGGGAAGCATTGAAACTAGCTGAAGAAGAGAAAGCAAAGAATAAGGGATATAATTATCCTTCAGTTTATGAAAATCGTGATGCTAATAAAAAGAGGCATGGATTTTGTCATAGATTTGACAGAAGATCAGATAATGAGTACAATCCTATAATCCCACAATCTACTCCTTCGACTATTGCATCCCCAATATCTGAAGCTATTGACGCATTTTCAGGATTTGGATTCGATGACTTTTTTGAACAGTTTGCTGGCCTGAAACAACAAGGGAAAACACCATTTGGTTATTATTCACGTCAACAACCTTCTACCCGTTATTACAGTGATTGTATTTCCAAACAAGGCTTGTCTGTTTATGATAGACATGGCCATTGGCAATGTTTATTCCCAAATAGCGAAGTTCCTGTTCTGCTTTTATCTAAGAAGCTGGAATTGTATCCCAATGAAATCTTAACGCGGGAAGATTTTGAACGTGTTGCTATCAAAGGTAAAGACGGCGTATATGATTTAGGAAGTCAAGGTTTGTATTTCAAGAAATTTGATGATCTTATGAATTGGAAAGTCCGTATGAACGAACTTTCAAAGTTGAAAGCATCGAATAGACTCGAAGATATCGCAGAATCAAAGAGAATTTCAGATATCTCAGAATCAAAGAGGCATATAGATGTTGCTGCGGCATACCCAAAAGATACTTCTAGATCTGGCAGAGACTCCGAGAAAATTGTCTCAACATCTGTAGAATCTCATTACACTACCAATCCTAAAACCAATGAAATAGAATGGAGTGAAGTTAGAACTGAATATTTCAATGATGGTACTTCCTTAACTCAAACTGTTAACAAGAAAAAACCTCTTGGTTCAAATACTTGGGAGGATATCAAAGGAGATGAATCAGCTCAAAAAGGTTGGTTCTGGAGGAAACATTGATGTTGATAATAACATCAACTTGTTCAGATAGAATTTGCTTTGGTCATTGGAACCTCTTCGAATGACCATCGTTGCTATGATACTTCATTTCGATATACTCGACTTCCACTTTGGTTTACTGCTACATCACAACTACTAAATCGTGTTACTACTATTCCACAATCCCTATAACGTGTTTTCTTTTCTATTTATTCCAATCTCAACTAGGCAACAAAGCACTTGCCTGTTTTATTGGTAATTTCTTAACCTTGCCCCAATTGTATATATCGAGGTTGTAATACAATGAATAAATAATACCATGTAATGTTTAATGCGCCGCTGAAACGTGTCTTAACTACTAGCCTTGGACTTTGTGAAGCTTGCTAATCGATTCGCCGTCGGCTGCAAAGCTTACATAATCACAGTTATAACGAACATCAAAATTCATTGAGCGAATTCAATACCAAACATTATGAACCCCTTGAATCAAATCATCTTCCTTGCGGCTGTGTTAGCTTCTGGATTCTTGTTAATCTTACTCCTGTGTGCATTATATAATAACTACTTACCATTGTGGGTCATACTAATTTTTTTGTTAGCTCCATTTCCAAATATTATAGGATCTAGCGTAGATAGTGCTAGAGATGATTTCCTTACATTTAATAACAATGATGGCAATGCACCATCTGGATTTCTGGAATTCTGCAAATTTGCCACTGGAGTGTTGATTGTTAGTGGTATTTCATTACCCTTGATATTTTTCCATACACATTTGATAGGACTTGGTTCAACAGTAATGTCAATATTAGGTGGGTTGATTGTGTATGGGGATATAATAGTGTTTATATGGTTTTTCAGTGAAGGTGAAGAAGAAAATGATGATTTCAACTTTTAATGGGAAAGTCAACCATTACACGGTCACATGTTATTAGTAGATATGATATATAAAACAATGCATTATAATTCATGATATATAATAAAATTCAATCATCATGAAATAAGAGATATACAGTAGATAAATTGTAGTGTGATTAGTATTAATTTATATGATTTGGACGACTTTTTAGCCTAGCTAGAGTATTTGAGTCGAGTACAAGCTTAGTTCCACGTTGTTGCTTATACCGCAATTTATTCTTTAGAGTGATTTTAATCTACAGAGAGCTTAACTAACTATTAGCTGAGCGACCATACTAGTATTGACCAGACGAGACTGCATTTGAAGTTGTCAAATTCCAGCACTTGAAATACCACAACAGAGCGAGCACAACGGGGCGCTTCTCCATGTTAATCAAATAAGTATCTGCGTTGGGCAACTAATTGAAACCCATCAATCAATTTAGAACTACCAACAAAACCACCAAAATTATCGTTAACAATATTATGGTAACCAAACTCCCATTCTCTTTTGCTCTTCTCCTGAAATCATTCAATCTATGACTTGCAGTATTAAGCCTATAAGACGAGCCATCAACTCCCTGTTCCAAATCGTTAAGTAAGATCAAATGATCGTCTAATTCAGTATTAATATTTCTTCCCATTTCATGTTGCCTCTGGATAGACTGATGTAAAACATCCAAGTCATCATCTTGTTCTAGGAGTTGTTGCTGGTGCTGGGCAAACATTTGCAGATTGGTAACATTATCGAAAGACTCGGCATCTCCTGTTATCGAATCATCTTCGTCATTGTAAGGTTTGAATAATCTTGTGCCCATTAGTTCCGTACGTAAATTTTCTTCCTGGACATCTTCTTCATCTTTAAAGCGTACTGTTTTAGGACCTTGAGAAGCTACTTTCTTTTTGAAGTCCTTCAGTATTAATCTATATTCTTCAGTATCGATAAATAATTCCTTTTCTTGCCCTAACAGGTAAACGATATCTTCATATCTTAAGGATAAACCATGAAATTGGCTAATTAAATCATCAACTTGAACTCCTCTATTTGATAATTCAATTAAATCATCTTGGGCGTACTCCAAATGTTTAAGTAATTTCTGAATCAGACTTATCAATTCAAAATTATCATTATTTGATGGCGTTAATGTTAAAACATTGATCAAATGATCACGTTCTTCGAGGGTTGATTCAACTTCTTCAATTTGAATTATAATACGATTTATAGAAATCCGTACATCTTTTATAGACGGTGTCATTTGGTTATCTGGATTCTTTGTGAGGTCTTATCGGTTTGAAGGCGCAACACCGTAAATGACGATTTTATCGATTGTCACGTGTAGAAGAAAATACCTACAACGACCAACAGAGGAACCAAGTAGCTGGGTTCTAGGAAAGGATATCGACACATCAAGATGTTCACCAAGCTAAAGAGTTTTTCTGAGGATGTGGCAAAGAGTTTCAATGAACACAATCCTAATGGTAGGGCCAGTCCAATCAACGAATTAAAGAGTGAAGCCAAGGTGTTGAGTACTCAAACACCTGATCCGGTAGATTTGGCCCAACCAGAAGATGAAAAGGTGGATAGCACAATTGAGAAACCTGAGGTTGAATCTTCAGAGAAAGGTGATGTTGTACCGTCAGATTTTGCTACTGAACCCAAAACGGCCACCAATAAAGAGACTGTACCTCCAGTAATTGCAATTGACAATCTACCACCGGCAATCAAATCCAAGATGAAGAAATTTGCTAAGTATGAAGAAAAGTATCCAATCTTGCTCGATGCTTATAAAACAGAAAGAAGAAAATCCGAGTTGATTGTTACTTTTGAAAAAGTCTTGCAAGAAAATACTCCAATATCAAGTATTTCAGATGCTGGATTGTTGGTTGAGTTCATAAATGGATTGAACGATAAGACTTCATTACTAAATGCAGAGTTGAGGAAATATTCGAAAGATATCTTAGCTTTAAATAAAGCAAAAGCAGATACTGCAGCAGTAGTAGTAAACTTGGAACAGAAGTTGAAAGAAGCTGGAGAAAAGGCAGATGAGGCAGAAAAGAAGGCAAGAGATTCATCAATAAAAGCTCTTGATGCAGAGAAGAAGGCTACGGAGGCCGTACAGAGGGCCGACGAAGCTGCAGCTCTCGCTGAAACAAACTCCTCAGAAGCTGCTAAAAACGCAACACTCGTGGAAACTTTACAAAAAAGATTAGAGACAACCGCAGCCGATAACAATAATGACGAGGCAGACAAATTAAAGGCACAAATCGTCGAATTGGAAACAAATTCTGCTGAAGTGGCTGAAAAACTTACTCTAGAAGCGGAAAAGAACTCAACCTTGACTGAAACGAATTCAAAATTAATTGAAACAAATACAAAAATTTCAGCAGAGAATAAAGTTTTAGCGGAACAGCTTGAAGAAAAGATCTCCGAGTTGAAAGACAAAGAGCAAAGTTCTAAATCAGAGGCTGGGGAATTGAATGAGAAAATAGAAGAGTTCACACTCCACGCCAAAGAAAAGGATGAGCAAATAAATGTCTTGACAAAGGAAATAGTCACACTTAAGAAGTCTACTGAAGAGTTAACCAAACGAGTTGAAGATTCGAACCCACAACTTATAAACGAGCCAAGTAAAACTGTGGGGAAGAACAAAAAGAAGAACAAGAAGGGTGTATCAGTTCCGAACAATGGTGTGCAAAGTAACTCGGAGGATTTGCAAAAAGCTGTGGAAGAAAGGGAAAGCCTTTCTGAGGAGGTTGTACTAATCACACTGAAATACGAGGGTATTTTGGTATTAAATCAAGAATTGATCAAGACGAACAAAAGCATCAAATCACAATTGGAACTGAAAAATGAGGACGTGGAGAATTTGAGAGATCTGTTAAGAGACATTGGTGACGATTTGGTCACTGCCAGAAATGAAATCAAAGAGTTGAAAGAAAATAATGATGGTGATGGAAACTTAAAACTAAAGGTAGAAGAATTGACAAAGTTGAACAATGATTTGAAGGTTAGGACCGATGATTTGGAAATGTTGCAAAAATCGGAATCAGACTTGCAAGCGTCATTGGAGAAGAAAAGCTTAGAATTGGTAGAAGCACTTAAGTCCTCCAAAGAGCTAGAGAAATTAATTGGAAAGTACACAGAAGTGATAGACAAGGCTAAAGAAACGGATGCCACTTCTAAGAAGGAAATCGAAACTCTCAAGAATGAAAATGTCGAATTGCGTAATGCTCTTGAGAAAACTAAAAAGGAAGTTGCTAGCTTAAAGAAAGAGAAAGAGGTGTTGAACGACAGGATCAAAGAATTATCAAAATATAAAAGCAATGATACGTCTTTGAAATTGGAAATCGCCACACTTAAGACTTCAGATACTCATAAGGAATCTCAAATTAAACAATTCAGAAGCACTGTTGCTGATTTATCACAAGAGCGTGATAAAATGGCCGAAAACACTTTAGCATTGAAGCAAACAATAAAAGAGCTACAAACTTCGAATAAGACTACTGTCCAAGAGAAGAATAAATTATTGACGGAGAAGGAGTCATCGATTCAGAATTCGAGATCTTTGACTGATGAGTTAAATAAATTACAGGTAAGCAAACAGGTTTTGGCAGATGAACTTGAGAATATAAAGACCAAATACGAAGCTTTAGTCAAAGAAAAGCAACATTCTAGTTCTGAATTTCAAACTTTCAAACAACAATTTGAGGAGTTATCTATGGAATCAAAGGAAACTACTGACAAAATTGAAAGTTTAGAGGAAGAGTTGGGAGAAGCCAGAAACATGTTACAAGAACGAGTTCGTGAATCATCTACCATAAGGAGATTGTTATTAGAAGCCGAGGAACAATTAAAGGGAAAAGATTCGGAAATCAAACTTGAATTACAAAAGGCTGCTGAACAATCGGCCCAGGAAAAGGCAAATCACAAACTTTCACTCAAGAGGAATCAAAGAGAAATTGACGAATTCAAATCGATAAATGAAAACTATTTGTTGAAAATTCAAGAATTGGAAGGTAGCCTTGAAGAATTAAAACACCAAAGAGATGAGTTGGAGAAATCTTCAACAATTGTTAATAGTGATGAGGTTGATAACAGCGATTTCCAAAAAACGATAGAAACGCTTAGGCAAGCTTTACAAGACGCCGTAACAAAACAGAAGGAATCTCTGAATTTGAACTCCATTCTTAAAAAGCTTAACGAGGAATCAAACTTAAAATTTGAAAGAGTGTCTAAGAACTACAAGCTATTAACACAACAATATAGACAAGTTAAAGCCGTTTCTGAATCTGCTACAACTGAAAGTTCCCCAAGAACCTCATCGGAAACAGCTCATAAAGAAGAAGAGAAGGTGAATGTTGCATATCTTAAAAATGTTTTACTTGGATTTTTTGAGCACAAGGAACAACGTGAGATGTTACTTCCTGTTGTGAAGACCATTTTTGATCTTTCACTGGATGATGAAAGGAAATTGTTGCAAGCCTTGAAGTAGGCAATTTAACGTGGGGAATTTCTGATTAGAGCAGTGTTTCCATGTTTAGTTTGCAGGTTTACATAATATAATCCTATATACGAATGATAATTGCCTAGTAGATTATCAGTACAATTGTTTGTAAATCGCTGTAGTTTGAAGACGACGAATGACTCAGTGAGAGTCATATTTTTCAGCTTTAGTTAGAACGGTGCTCACCTGATTTTGCTCATAAAAAATCTGCAAAAAAATTGCTAACGTTAAGAACATGTCTGCTGAAAACTTGGAAAAGTTAAAGATCCAAGAGTCTGCCTCCACTGAGAGCGCTCCAGAAGGTGAAGTTATCTTAGGGGAAGATGGACTCCCATTAAGTAAGAAAGCTCTCAAAAAATTAGCTAAGGAGAATGAAAAAGCTCAAAAGAAAGCTGAGAGAGAAGCTCAATTAGCTCAAGAAAAAGCCGAAAGAGATGCTAAAATTGCAAATGATCCAGCAAAGAAGAACTATGGTAAATTACCACTTATCAACTCTTCTTTCAAAACCGGAATTAAGAGAGCCAACATTAAAGATTTGTCTGAAGCAGATGTCGATAAGGAAGTTGTTTTCAGAGCTAGAGTTCATACAAGTAGACAAACAGGTTCGACCATGGTATTCTTATCATTGAGACAACAATCTGAATTGGTTCAAGCAATCGTTAAATCTAATGCTGAATCTGATGAGCATGCTATTTCTAAACAAATGATCAAATGGATTTCTTCAATTAGTTTGGAATCAATTGTATTAGTTTACGGTATTGTAAAGAAATCCGATGTTGAAATCAAATCCGCAACCGTTCAAGTTGAAATTCAAGTTACCAAAGTATACACTATTCAAGAAACTCCAGAACAATTACCATTATTAATCGAAGATGCTTCCAGATCCGAAGCTGAAGCTGAAGCTTCTGGTTTACCAATTGTAAACTTAGATACTAGATTAGATTCCAGAGTCATTGATTTAAGAACCCCAACCAATCAAGCTATCTTCAAAATTCAACATGGTGTTTGTCAATTATTTAGAGAATTCTTAACAGGTAGAGGCTTCACCGAAATTCATACTCCAAAAATCATTGCTGCTGCCTCCGAAGGTGGCTCCAATGTATTTGAAATCAATTATTTCAAGGGTAAAGCATACTTGGCTCAATCTCCTCAATTATATAAACAACAATTAATTGCAGCTGATTTCGAAAGAGTATTCGAAGTCGCTCCAGTTTTCAGAGCCGAGAACTCGAACACTCATCGTCATATGACTGAATTCATGGGTTTGGATTTGGAAATGGCATTTGAAGAACATTATGATGAAGTTTTGGATGTATTGGCTGACTTATTCGTGTTCATCTTTGGAGAATTGAAAAAGAGATTTGGTAAGGAAATTGATGTTGTTAGAAAGCAATTCCCAGTAGAAGATTTCAAATTACCAAAGGATGGTAAAATGGTCAAACTCCACTTCAAAGAAGGTATTCAAATGTTAAGGGAAGCAGGCAAAGAAGTTGATGATTTTGAAGATTTATCTACCGAAAATGAAAGACTTCTTGGTAAATTGGTCAAGGAAAAGTACGATACTGATTTCTATATTTTGGATAAATTCCCATTGGCAATTAGACCATTCTATACCATGCCAGATGCAGAAGATCCAAGATATTCTAACTCTTATGATTTCTTCATGAGAGGTGAAGAAATTTTATCCGGTGCACAACGTATCCACGATCCTGTTTTATTGAGAGAAAGAATGGAATTCCATGAAGTTGTTCCAGATGCTCCAGGTTTGAATGATTATGTTGATGCATTTACTTACGGTTGTCCTCCACATGCAGGTGGTGGAATTGGGTTGGAAAGAGTTGTCATGTTCTTCTTGGATTTGAAGAACATTCGTCGTGCATCTTTGTTCCCAAGAGATCCAAGAAGAATCAGACCATAAATATTCACGGTGATTGTTGACAGGGTGAACTAGCGAACAATTAGTGCACTCTGAACGGATTAGCTGCTGATCTTTTCTTCTGAACTCGTATCCAGAAATGACGACATTGTATACTTGTATGTTTCATAAAATATAATAAGATCATGAAAGTAATAGGTAATTTTTTTGTAGATTCCAAACTTAATAAAGTATAGTGTAATTATAGTACTCAACCGTCATACTATGTATGGTATATTTTATGATCATTTGTTTTGGGGCCTCCCATTGTTTCAGTGTTCTAGACAGTCTATACTTAATAACGAACAATGCACCAACCAAAATAGGCCGGTATCAGAAAATAGATTTCAGTCATCAAGTGATACCGTGTAGACCAAAGAAAAAACAACTTTGAGCTCCACACACTCAGACCACTCGTAAACGATAAACTTACACTTGAAATAGCTGTACACTCCAAAAGAGTTACAGACTGCACGCATTTCCGCCAAAAAAGATAGCAAATAATAAGCTTAAACGACACTTGAAACCACTTCAAAAACAACTCCCGCAATGGAAGCAGTCTTATTACCAAACCCAAAAGATAGCAATGCTACTATTTTACTAATGGGATTAAGGAGAGGTGGAAAATCGTCCATTTGTAAGGTAGTTTTCCATAATATGAAACCATTAGATACATTGTACTTAGAATCAACATCTAAACCAACTACAGAACAATTCTCTTCATTGATAGATTTATCTGTTATGGAATTGCCAGGACAATTGAATTATTTTGAACCTAACTATGATAGTGAAAGATTATTTTCAAGTGTCGGTGCATTGGTATACGTTATTGATTCCCAAGATGAGTACTTGAATGCATTGACAAACTTATCAATGATTGTAGAATTTGCATACAAAGTGAATCCAAAGATTAATATTGAAGTGTTAATTCACAAGATCGATGGTTTATCTGAAGATTATAGAATAGATGCTCAAAGAGATATTATGCAAAGAACTGGAGATGAATTATTAGATTTAGGATTAGAAGGAGTTCAAGTTTCATTTTATTTAACATCTATATTTGATCATTCTATTTATGAAGCATTTTCAAGGATTGTACAAAAATTAATACCAGAATTACCTTCTTTAGAAAACATGTTAGACAATTTGGTTCAGCATTCATCAATAGATAAAGTCTTTTTATTTGATGTCAATTCAAAAATATATGTTGCAACAGACTCAACTCCAGTTGATATACAAACTTATGAGGTATGCGCTGAATTCATTGATATAACCATTGATTTGGATGATTTATATATTGAAAATGATACTTCCAATACTAATCAAAATGGTTCAGCTCAAAGCAATCGAAATAATAAACCACAACCAAAGGAACTAAAATCAATTAGTTATTTATCAAATGGTTCAATCTTATATTTGAAACAGATGATAAGAGGATTGGCTTTGGTTGCTTTAATTAGAAACGATGATGCGAGAGAAGATACTGAAGAAACCACTCAAATCGAAACAGGTAAGCAAGATAAGTCATTGACAATCATTGATTACAATGTTAATTTGTTTAAAAAGTCTCTAATGAAAATGTGGGAGAATTCAAAGTTATTAAGCTCGGAATCAAATGGGTTAATTTCTGATCATTATGCTAGTAATAATATAAGTGTGAATCTGGTGATTAATTGATGAAGGATGATAGAGTGTTTCCAGTTAGGAATGGTGGCGAAACACTCCTACCTCCTTATCTGACAAATTTATAAGGTTAAAGGAAAACACTATACCAGCTGCAAATTCACGTAGTGTCTGTGGGGGTGAGCGCAAATGGGAGATATTTTTTAAATTTTTCGATTCATTCGTACGCTTGGTGCATCCCAATCACTCACTAGTTGCCCATACTGCCATTTTTACATACTTCTATGAACAAGTTTTCAACTCCCGTTCATGGTCCAAGACCACATTTAAGTGAATCCACTCTGACTACATACAAAGGTGAAACAAAATAAATATCCACCTCATACTACTCTCAAAAATTCAATATTACATTCTCTTTATTCCAAATATATCATCTGACATTACCTGGACTAAAAAGAATAAACGTGTAGACTTCAAAGAAGCTCATATTTAATGAAATCAAAAATTGAAAGATCCACACCTTCCTATCCACACACAGTCCAAAGACATATGTGTAGACGAGCGAAAAGTTGGCATAGTCCTCTATGGCGCTGTGCAATGCCTCTAAAGGACCACGGTTATAGAACTTCTTGATCTCCTATAACATCTCTAGGTAAGTATGATTTCAAAAAAATTGCACGTCGAAAATTATTTATACTGAGAAAATGTCCGGGTAATTGAGAATAAAAATTGCTTACGTTAGGGTACATATTTTGGAGTCTATTATTGTATAGAGGTTCTTCACGTATTTGTGTGGATTCGTTAAATCACTTTGAAAGTTGCCTTGTAAAAGGTTGTTGTGCCAATATTTCTAATGTAAACCACATCCAATTCCTTTGATGTGACAGATATTAATCCTAGACCAGTTTCATGTCCTACATTAAGATTGAAACTTCCCGAAGTAACAAAGCCAATGAGAGATAAACTTGAATATTGGAGAAATTCAGAGTCAGGGTGCACGGCCCCATATACCCTTGCGCCATCTTTTATTTTACAACTCTCCAGCGAAGTGAGGGAGACATGTATGACAGGGAGCTTATGATTCTTAATGCTTGATAGTTCCAGGACAATCACTTTGCGTTGTAAAACCTGTTGATGTCTTTCGTTCGTTGGGTCAAAAACTTCAATAGCAAGTTCTTTATCAGAATTTCTTCTGTTTTGCATGGAAACCACCGTTTGTTCTAAATCATGGTATGTTTGAATTTTCCTCGACAAGTCAATTGAATTTTGGTTGAATACTGCTATATTTTGCTTTGAAGTAGTTGCAAATTCAGTATCCGGGATACCACTGTAAATCTTTGTGAAGAAAATATCACGCAATGAAGTCCAATCACACTTGAATGGACTTATAACACTCGATGCCCTGAAATCAGGTCTTCCCTTATTCTTCATACTGGATGGTAATTTTTTATATTTGTCTCCAGTCAAGACCGCTGTTGCCTCATTGTGAGCCCATCCATCAGATAACCATGGGAAATCTCTTGGAAATGTTGGGATATTATTCTCAAAATTGTATTGTTGTAGTTGCCTTGTGCCACCAACTTTAACATTTCGAACGCCAATGATTTTTATCCAAGTTGGAAGTACCCAGAACCATGGTAATATGAGTGACCATCCATTTTGTGAAGTCTTTGAGATGATGATAGGAATCCTTGAGTTGTCCAACTCTGAAGAGATTATTGAATTTTTAGAATCTTTGGCTATTCCAAACTTTTGACTGATTTGTTTTATCGAAAGTTGGTCCTTGTACGAATCGGATCTTCCGTTGGATGACAATAAACTTGAAATCGTTTTTTGGTTCACCAAGGAAGTATGCGATATACGAATCACCAAGTCATTGATACTTTCATTGTTACTCGTCGGAGGAATATTAACTGGCCTTTTCCAGAACCTCGGATCTTTTATATCAAATGCAAATGTGGTTCCAACAGGAACCAATTGGGAGTCATTAACTGTGGTTAATGCTGACCAAGTCTCAATTGAATTTTGTTCTTTGAACAAATGTAAGACTTTACTTATAGTGTTTACAGAAGTGGGTCCTGAAACTTGAATACTACCCAAAGAATATCTACAGTCTTGAATGCTGTGCTCTTTTGATAAATCTGCTAGTTTTGATTTCAAAACAGTAAACAAATGAGCAAATAAGGAAGGGAAAACTCTAATCAAGATCTTCCCAGCATCAATATTGGCGTAAACAAACGAAATTGCAGACTTGACTCCATCCAAGAAAATCCAGTCATTGTATGATTTTGAACCATTTAAAATCCTATCTGGGACCGCAGATTTAAATTTCGTAAGGTCAAGCAAAAACAGTTTAAAATGATCATTATCCTGTATCTCTACTATGATTGAGCTATAATATGAAGAATCACAAACGGTACTACTGTGCCTAGCATGACGGTTCATTAATCTGAAACACTTTTGGGTAGGGGACATTGGAATTTGATATCCATACTGTTTAGTCATATGAAATCTCTTTGCATGCCATATATGTGTGGGTAACCAAACGTAATGATTTTGACGTTTGAAGTACTTCATATTCCCACGAGGACGGTCAGCAAAGTTATTTATACCTGTATTATCATGTGAGCCAACACTGTTATTTAATACTTGAGTAGGAGAAGACAATTCATTTATTTGATCATGTAGTAACTTAATTCTTGATCTGAGATTAATCTGCTTTCCGTAAACATCACTCTTCGGAAAATGCCTTAAAAGACGTAGTTTTCCACCTAGTTTAAGTAATCTATTATGCATTTTTAAACGATAAAGCTTTCTTCCTCTAAGATGTTCACTCTTTGGAGGTACTCCATTTACTGTATTCTTCATTTCCCTCATCGCACGTTGCCTCATTCTTTTTGGGATTCTCTTGACATTATGCGATGCCGCTCTTCTTCTTAGTACTCGAGGTAAACTTTGGAATACTCTTGTGGAAGACCCATTTTTGGAATTCAATTGGGAAACTTCAAATGATTTAATCTCGAAAGACCTAGCTTCTAAGAACTCTGGAATTTTCAACTTTTCCCTTTCAACAAAACTGGAATCATTCAATTGAGTTTTGATGGTTCGACTGTTATATAACTTCGTCTTCTTAGCATTGAATGTTGGTTTCAGCATCCCATCGGATTTTTTGAATTGAAAATTTAGAAAGTTTGCGCGTCTTGAATGGTACCCTCTTTGTATTGAAGTAATGGAAACAAATCAAAGGTGCTACATTTACTACAGTTATTCATTACATTTAATATTGATTAATGTTAATTCTATGTCATATATAAAGGTCATCCTCATTTTCAAGCGGCCACTTTCTTTTAACTCATCACCTAATAATACGATACCCCATATAAAGTAGGTAAATGAGTGTGATCTTTCTGCCATTCAGTTAATATCGTCATCATTTGATCCTCCAATAACGTTTCAGAAACATCTTCATAGTCTTTCTTCACATTTGATTTGAATTCATGAATCATATCCACTAACTTCAATATACCCTTACCACCTATAATAGCATTTTCATTATCATCCTTAATATCTACATTCACAACATGAACAATTTGTTTGACATCACTTGGATCATCTTTTGAATACATCCTTGACATTAAGTCATCTAAAACACTATCAAAACATCTCTCTTCACAAGTTATTACTAAATCGAACTTTCCTGCGTAAGAGTTATTTTGCCATTTCTCTGGGGCTGATTTAACATGTCTATTCCTATCCAACATATGTATTAACCCGTTTGCTTCGTACATTTTTCTACACAGTTGAGACGATAGGTCATTATATATATCTTCGTATGGGGTCCCGAATTCATATACGTTTGGTTTATCAATAGAAGGTCCAGGTAATCTAACAGCGGATCCAGTACCAAAAGATTTTACATTATATCCAGCTTTCTCAAGTTGTAAATGTGATTCCATAGATCTGTTGTTGTTAGATGCGCATACCGTACATATTTTAAGACTGTCTTTGAAGGACATGATAGAGGTTCGTCAGATAGAATTGAGTGTTGTAATTTATAATCTTGGTGAGGTATTTATATGTAATTTGGTACATGCACGACTTTGCGTTAAGGTTTACCTAGGTAGTCTGACCAACTATTAAGAGTGTGTTGCAGGAAATACTTCTACTCTTCACTTACTACATTGTTATAATATTTTTTCTGTTATTATGTATTCTGTTCTACTTGTCCAGCAAGTTAGCAATATCATGCTACAAAATCTCTGCAGAATCCATTAACTTCTCCGATGATTTGTCCAGCGTTAAAGATGCTGAGTTATCCAGTACTGAATTATCCAGAATTGATTTATCCAGTGTATTTATCCTATCCTCAGAAGAAAGTATTTCGATGGATTGATCATCCAAAGGAATATCTCTCAGAACTTGCACTGCACTTGCCTCTAAATTGATGCTAGTATTGAAGGTGTCATCCATACCCACCGTGTCCACCTCTACAGCATTACTTCCTGACTCAACATCTAGGGCTTCGACTGCATCGTCTGTATTCTCATAATATTCGCCTCCCAAATCAATGAAGTCCTCTACATTTTTCAGAACATCCACGAAATCATCATCTAAATCATTATGATCAATTTTTACAAATTCGGAATCTCTTCTCTTTTCATTTCCAATGTTTCTCTCAAATGCATGGAAATGTACAACTTTATTTGAATGTTCGGTGCACGTTGTCTTAAAATCTTCGTAATCTTCTAGATCTTGAATCAAAATACCAATTAACATTGAGGGGTCTAAATTATCAATTGGTAAGAATTGATAATTCAATGTATGATACGATGAATAGTCTGAATTTGGTTGTTGGCAAGGTTGCAGATTGTGAGGATCTAAATAAATTAACAAATCATCTTTATAACCCAAGAAATAAAAACTTGAAGAAGGTTTACCGCCGGCTATACCAACAGATTGTTTTAATGACAATAGTTGCTTCAAGCTTGAATGATAGTATGAGTTGATTTTTTCTATTCCTAATCTTACTGGTAATAAGATTAAAACTGGTGAATTGTTAAAGAGTTCTTTGATTTGAGTATCATACAAATCACTGCTTTCACTTATAAACACTTTTAATGGAGTACTCTCATCTCTATCACAAAGCCTTTTTATGGATAACGAAGCTGCGTTCGGTCCGAACCATTCTCCTGGTTTTACTTGTAATGGCAGTTCAGTTGCCACTTGTATAAAATTATGAATTGAATATGGTGCATTAGAATTATCTTGAAACCAATCTATGATCAGCTTATCAATATCTGGCTTATTTCCTAATAAATTCAAATATGTATTTGCTAATAAGTTCTGTGAGGTTCTAATCATACAGCCCCAGCCGATATCATTTGTGAAGTTCTCGTTATCAACTAAACTGTGGATATTTGCAAACATACTCTTATTGAAAACCAATGATGGCGCAAATGAGAGAGGACTTGGTCCAGTAGGAGACTTTGGTATGGCTTCAAATCCGAACCGATAGGTCAACCATATTTTGGACTTAATCACTTCATCATATTCTTGTTTCGTGTTATACTCTTTACCAAGTATAGTTACGGGCTTCTCTGGATCCGGAACATTAGATATCAGTTGCCATATTTGTGTGAAACTGAAAGGGCTAGTACTTTTGGATGGCTGGGTTATATTGTCACTGCTAGTGTTACTTGATCCTTCTATGGTAGTTTGAATCGTCTCAGTGCCAGATTTTGAGTCGGCTTCAAGATGGTTCGGATTGGCCGAGTTTTCTAAAGGATTGGTGTGATTGGCAACACTGGATGAATTGGTCAAATCATTGCTACCTCCCATCTTGTGCATTAACTTTTGTACGTGACTTTCTACGATAAGACAGACCCGTGTTTTTTTGGCCGCCACGAGGAGTTCGAGAGTACTGCATGTACACTTAAAAGTTAGCAGCTATTCAACGTTAGTGGCAATATATTAGTCACAGTAATATAATACATAATGCCTAGAAAAAGAGGCGGAAACGGTGGTAGAGGTGGTGGTGAAGGTTCGGGTAGTTCTTCTCGTGGAAAAGGTGGCGCAAGAGGTGGTCGGGGTCGCGGAGGATCTCGCGGTCGAGGGGGAAGAGGTGGATCTACTGGTGGTGGATCTTCTGAAGGGTCGTATGTTGGCGACAACGGAACCGTAACTTCAACTAGAGGGGGAAGATTCTTTCACAAGAAGTCTCGCAACGGCCCAAGACAAGATTATCCCGAATTAAATACTCTCGATGAACCGGGTTCCATGAGAAGTACTGCTAGAAGAACTGGCCAAAGTGCTGAAGAAAGAAAACAAGAATTGTTTCTGAAAACCCTTAGAACAAACCCAGTCATATTTGTAAAAGCAAAACTGGTTTATGATCCAACTCAAGATCTTTTCAAGAAAGATGTAAAAATGGAAAAAGAGGCAGTCGTGAATTTTGATGAAGTAGATCACTTGTTAAAGCTTGTAGATTTGGATTCAGAAGGTCTGGATGAAGAAGATTTACTCGACGATGGTGATACTGATGATGAGGAAGCAACTTATGCTTCTGTTTCAGAGAGATTAATTGAACTAGCAAGGCGAGAGGATCCAATTTCAGTTAGCAACTTGAGCTTGAATGATGTCGAGGAATTATCACCAGTAGATACTACGGAGATTGAGTCAAAAGTCATCACAATAGAAAACACGCAAGAGACGATAAACGAAGAAGATTCACTTTTGGTTACTCAAATAAAGCAAGCCGTTGGGGACCACGTAAAGGAATTTATAAATCCAATTTCAGATGACCAAATCGACGAACCAGAAGCTGAAGTTGAAGCGCATAGTGACGACGAAGATGATATTCCTGAATCTGGATCTGAAGAAGAAGAGAATGATGTTGATGATGAAGTAGAAATGGATGAAATAGAGGATGAAGAACCTGCATTCGTAATTGACACTGAAGGAGATTCAAGTATAACTGCAGATATCCCTTTTGTCCCATCAATACCAAGGCCTAAAAAGATACACCTGGATAATGTGACTTATGACCCAGTTCTCACAATTGGAAAAGTTTCGTTGACACTCAAAAGAGATGATTCTGGTCAAGTAACGACGCAAATGCCATCAGGCAAACTGAAAATGGGATTTGAACTGGAAGACTCAGAGTATGAGTTTTCGGAAACTGAGGTAAACGGTTACAAAGGGTACATCGCTAGTATCATGAATGGAATGAAAGACAACAGTGACTTTGATGATGATGACGAATATGAAAGTGAAACTAATTTTGATATAATGGCACCTCAAACTGATGATGACGAACTTGACAGTGAAGATGACGATGTTGAAAGCGACGATGATGAAAACATAGAATATGGTTTCTTACCTGAAGATTTTGAGTTCGATATTTCACAGATAACAATAACAAACGTTCGTTTTGGGATCATGAATCAATTCTACACCAAAAACATTGAATTGACTGGGTCTCCAGATGATTTTAGCTGGATAGATGAGGATGTTTTGGTGGAGTATGTGCTATCAAATGGTGTTAAAGAGCACAGACTACAAAGTTTCTTAAGGTTGATCACCAACGGGCTAATCGATGAAAATCCAGAAGCACAACCGAACTATTCAGATGTTTACATCTCGGAGAGTGATGAAGAAAATGAAATCCCTGACCAAATGGATCTGGACGAGGAAGATAATGATGGTTTGGAGGATTTAGTAATGTATGCCAAACTGCTGCAGAAGAATTTCCTTTCCGTGGCTGATGTTGACACCCAATCTAGAAAAACCAAAGGAAGAGGTAAGAATAAAGAGTTGGATCTTCATAGAATGGACATGGAGACGGATTTGTTCATAACAATGCAAGAGCAGTATCAATACATGAGACAGTCAAAGAAAGACAAAAAAGACAAAGCATTGAATGGTAAACTTGCTCAAGGTGCGCAGAAACATGACCTTAGGATACTTTATCCATTCGCAATGACTATAAAAGAAATTAAAAATGAATTTGAAGCATTCTTGCACGATAAAAAGAGAGAGACTATGAGTTTTCCACCATTGACTCAAGATGGGAACAAGATCGTTATGAAAATTGCTAAGTTTTACAACATGAATGTTAAAAAATGTCAAGGTAATGGTTTAAAACGTTACATTAAGGCAGAAAAGAGTAGGGCTACTTTCAAATACTTGCCAAAGTACAATGACATTGGTCACATGGTAAAGAAGAAATCCGTTTTCTTACGCTCCGATGCCAAGAGGTTAGCTTCAGAAATATTAGCCTCAGATGGAAATGCAAAGAAGGACATGGCTAGAGGTAGGAACAAGTCTTCTCATGCGAGCCATAAGGATGGTGATGTCATTGGTGCAGATGCACCTGAAATTGGACTGGAGAATTTTGGAAGACAAATGTTGGAGAAGATGGGATGGGTTAGTGGTGAGGGTTTGGGTGTCTTAGGTAAGAAGGGTATTAGTCAACCTATTATGGCCGTGGTTAAAACTACAAAAACTGGTTTACAGTAAGCATATATCTTTGCAGGCAAATACCTCTCTCCATTTTAGATTTATAGAATATTATTAAAATAGAGTTCAACGATTTTTCTTCTTACCTTTCTTCTTGTCATCTTTTACTGGAGCAGCATGGCCAGTTGCCTTGACGTGTTGGAAAAGCTTGTTCCTGGACGAAAATATTTCATTGCACACAGAACATTTTTCGGCACCGTTCGGTATCTTCCCAACAGGTTCTTTTGACTTTGGTTGTTTTACTGTTTCAGGTACTGGCGAAGCACCAGCAGATTCCTCTTCATTTGTACCCTTCTTTTTCTTCTTCTTGTCTTTCTTTTTGCTAGGTAGTGACCAATCGTCGTCACTATCTAATTTGATGCCTTCCGCTAGCTTCGCCAACTCTTCGTCTAATTCCTCTGCATTTGGCGAGCACTTTTCCTTCCTCTTCTTCTTCTTAGATTTCGATATGATGACTGAAATACTTATTTCACTTTCGGCATCACTATTCAAATCACTATCTACTATGTCATCTACCTCAAGGTCATCCAATTTGGCCTCGGCCTTGGGTGGCAAAGGATTGGACACATACTCTTCTAAAGTTTCCGCGTCTTTATCGTTTGGTTCCTTAGTAACTTTTTTGACTTCCACTTCCTTTGCTTCATCTGTGACCTTTTGTTGCTGTACTTCATCTTCTTCAATATCTTCGTCTCCTTCACTGAAATCACTGCTTGCGGTCTCAAACTCATCCAAATCAATATCATGCTTATCTATACCCAAGTCTATACCTTCTTGCCTCATTTCCCATTGCATTTCTTTCAATAACTTCTTGTGCTTATTCGACGACTCATGTACTTCAAATTGATTTATGTTCTTGAAAATCTTATCGCAAATTATGCATTCATACTCTTGGTTAGCCAATTCAGCGTCTGGATCTTCGAAATCATCGAATTCACTATCAGATGAGTCACTCAGCGAGAGATCGTATTCTTCATTGATAAGTTTCTCTAATTCTCTTAATTCTTCCGCCGGTAATTGTTGCCAGTCTTGTTCTTTGTATGAATCTTTACTCTCCATGAGTTTACGGACTCTTTGTTGTCTCTGATTTAATTTAGCTTGTTCTTCCAACTCCTGTTGTTGTTTCTTCTTACGCTGTTTTTCAAGCAATTCTTGGCCGATCTTCACACGAGGATCTCTCTTCTTGATAAACAGTACAAATCTTCTAACAGTTTCGTTAAACTCTTTTCTTCCCAAATCTCTAGCTTTTTTATTCTCTTTTTCCATTACCCTTCGAGTTCTTCTATCTGGTGCTTGGGAGTATCTATATTCATCCTTCCAGTTGAAACTCTTAACACTCAGAAAAGAGGACCATTCCAGATAGAACTTCCTGACTTGGTCAGCGTAATCTGAATGGCTATTACCCAATCTTGTAAATAATAGCACTGAAGGATCAACTACATTGATCTTGGAAAGATCATCATCTTTGTAGGTATTAAATTTTGGTAATGCTTGTGCTTTCCCATGAATCACTTCTTCAGACGCCAATCTCTCAAACAATTGGGATGCAACTTCGTAAAAACCTTGTTTAGAATTATCTAATTTAGTGTACAATGCTGGGTTGAAATATCTTAGTATTTCATCTACAGAGACTGAGGGTATCACCATCTCTTCAGTGTGTAGTTCGCCGTCCTCTCTGTAATCATCATCATCCCTCAAAATTGAAGACTTGTGTGAATCGTACCAGGACCTTTCTTGTTCATCAGATAACACTTCATAAGCAGCACGAACTAATGAAAATCTTTGGTTTGCAGCTTCAACATCATCAGGGTTTTTGTCAGGATGGAGTAATAGGGCCTTCTGACGATATGCTTTCTTAAGCTCCTTATCGGTAGCTGTGGGTTCAACTCCTAAGAGATCATAGTAATCTGTTTTCATGGTTGGATTGAATCAGATCTCAATACAGAAAAAAATTTCGCAGTTTAAATAAGTTTCGATACTACATGCTAATGTCAAAGCCAGAATAATTGCAATTCAGGTTACAGCACGGCGGGTTCTATATGAGGTACACGAGGAAGGTATTCGATTACTTTTGCTTTATATAATTCACTCTCAGATTCACTACACTCACACTACAATTAAATTATACCCAATTCATTAACACTATAGTATCATATGCTCAACATTTCTAAATAATACAATGTCTTACTACCAACCTTTAGAATGGTAATCATCAAAATCTTGATCGTCAAAATCTGCTCCAATTACAAGCCCTTCTTTGCCAGCAGCACGAAGTAATTTCTCATTGCTGATGACTTTTGTTGGTAGAGGGATCTTTCCCAATTTATAATCAATGATTATAGACTTCCGGAGTGATTCACTCAATTCTGTAGAAAGCATAGATCTTCTTGTTGATTTAGGGGAAAGCTTGGAATTACCTTCAGGAATGAAATTTTGTTGGCCGAATTTGACTTCGCTCAATCCTGAGTTTGCCAGAGTCGCTGCAATTGCAGGTAGAGTCGAATTAGGTGATCCTTCGTTACTCGCGGGCTTGAATTTTCTGCTTGCTTTTTGCTGCACTGGTTCGTTAGGGATATCTGGGGATCTCCCTTTATGCCTTAAGTCATGTTTACTTATGTTTGTATCGGATTTACCAAATATTGATTTTGAATTAACATATAACTTTGTCAAACTAAGCGACGACCTGGAAAGTAGATTCCTTCTCGAATTATTGGGAACTGAACCCGAGAGTTTACTTAGACTCGTGGAGAGTGACTCATAAATATTATTGGAAGAATTCGAGTTACTCAATAAAACAGACTGAGTCTCACTTGAAGTTGGTTGAAGGTGATTGCTTGAATTCGATGGGAAGCTGGAGGAATTAGCAGTAACATTAAAGTCTGATATTCCAACCATTGACTTCTGCTTTCCTAATAATGTATCTTCGTTCTCATGTTCATCATCAATGTGGAATGTTCCATTAACATTACCACTTTCTTGATATTCTCGTAAAATATCCTTCTTCACATGATTATTATGATAATGAGGGTAGTTTTTTGAAATGTCCGTGGAAGAGTTATATTTCTTGGCGAGCATGATGTAAGGTCTCTTTGGTTTAGATTGATTTGTGGATGGAGCTTGTTGATTGTGATATTGATGATAGAGGTGGCTTCCTGTACTGTGGCTTCTAACCTGATCAAAGGTTATTACGCCTGTTGTGGAGGATCTTTTAAGAATCGGTTTCGTAGTGAAGTCTGGGGTTGTTTCTCCCAGTTGATTCGATTCGAATAATCCGGATAATAATGACTTGGGCTTGAAGATCGCAGGAGATGAATATCTCTTTTGTTCATAAGTATAATGCTGTCCCGAGGGATTTGAATTTCCAGTAGCAATATCGATGGATTGCGACTTTATCAGTCTTTTATCAAATCTAAGTGGATTAGGCTTTCTATCAATGGCATCATCTGATGAGGAAGATACTGAAACCCACTCGCCATCATTTTCCGATCTAGATGAATAATTTCTATCTGGAATAGTGCTAGACTCGACTTCTTCTTCCTTAATTTGCAGATGGTGATGATGATGAGCTTCGAATTCTTCTTCTTCATCTGAAAAATCATCCTCGGAAATATCGGTTGAAGTATTACCGTCATCAGATTCTTCGACTTCCTTCGGAACTATGGACATTTCTTTCTTGACCTCTTTTGCGGGGTCGGGTACTATTTCCTCCTCGTCTTTTTTGAAGTTCAATTGGAAATTGCTGAATAAAGAATCTTGCCTATGAATATATGGAGTCGGACCTGTTGCATTTAAATCCTTCAGAGATAACTGCGAATATGCTCTCAAACGAGTTTGACTCGGTGAGTTCGTGTAACCTGTATGAGTGTAAGCATTTATTGAGTAACCTCTAGTTCGAGGAGAACGTTGCAGGTTTTCCGAAAATTGTGCTGGATTTGCAGTTTCTGAAAACTCTCTCGAATTCAGATTTTCAAATTTATGTACGTTATCCGAAAAATCTCTTACTGTGGAAATATTACTTGGAGTCGCTGGCGGCTCTGAAACTTGTTTTTCTGGAGGAGATGGAGAATTTCCAAAATAGAAGATTTTCCCATGTCCAGGTTGTGCAGGTTGACTAGCTTTTCCAGGTTGTGCTGAATTTCCAGGTTTCAGTGTAACAGATTTATCCACCATTGAAACAAATGAAGTAGATTGATTTGTAGTTAAAAATCCACGAACGAATGAAGTTCTAGTATTTAACGAAGGTGGATTTGAATTGGAAACATCGTTAGAATCTTCATCTTCTTCTTGATCTTCTTTTATTTGATTAATTTGATTAATTTTAGGATGATTTGGCTTTTTGTTATTATTATTATCATCATCATTTGGAAGTTGCCCTTGAGAGGAACCTATATTTTCCGAAGAACCATCCGAACCATCTGAGGTTTCTTTAGTTTCGTTTGAAGTTTCTTTTGTTTCGTTAGTGCCTGACGATTTGTTAGGTGATGTCGAAGACTCTGTTGAACTATTCGAAGATTTCGAAGATTCTGATGATTTATTTGAAGACTTAGACTCTAATGATTTATTTGAAGACTTAGACGCTAATGATTTATTTGAAGACTTCGACTCTAAAGATTTATTTGAAGACTCTGTAGTTTGAGATTTCCTTGCAGAATCTGGCGACTTTGCTAGACAGTTCTCTGCAGGCATCTCTGGTTTCACTAACGGATCACCAAAGTCTTGAACGTCTTGAAAATCTTCATCCTCATCAACCTCCGAGATATCCGAAATATCTGAGTCCATAAAATCATCGTCCGAATCATATTCATCATCTTCTGAGTGGGGGATATTTGATTTATTATTAATTTTATACGATTCAACACTACTATTTAAAGTACTCTTTCTATGACTTAACAAACTCAAATTTGAACTATGAGAAAACAATGAAGGTCTATCATACAAAAATTGGGAGGATTTTGGTTTCAAATCAGATAATGAGTCGTTTGATAAATCTAATAAGGAATTATTATTATGATGATTTTCCTTACCAATATTATTCATATGATTCAAAAGAAATCGTTTGTTCAATAATCTCCATGATCTATTATTTAATCTCTTTGTTGATGAGAAGCTTGAACTTATGAATTCATTTTTGGTGGTCAACTTCCAAAGTTTGAATAAACTTTGATCTGAATGGTTATCATAATGAAATGAGATCTCTATGGATTCCATGATATCATTGAAATTTTACAATGAAATGCTAATATTCTTAATAAAATACTTTAATAGAACTTATTTTGATATTTAATATATATACGGTGATGTTTTTTGATGTACTTTTCTAAATCCAACTTGTTTGTTAACTTCTTTTCAAGTCACTGAAATTCAGATTTTTTAATTAAGTCTTTATCGCGAGTTTTAAAGGCGGCTATGTTACTAAAGATTGATTTGATCCGATTTGTTTTATATATAATTTTAATAACTGCAACTGAATACAATTAACCTTTTGGATATATATGCGTTTACCTATATATAATACTTTCTTTATACCTTCTCCCCTTTCTAGGTCAGTGAAATTTTATATAATCGTGATATCACACGTCAACCCGAGAGAATGACCAAAAAAAAATCCATAAAAAAAAGACCTAATTTTTTCTTTTCCTATAAAGTTGATGAGTGGGGGATGATGTTTCGAATTTTGATAAAGGATTAGCGTCGTAAAGTTTGGGGGATTATGTAAGGGAAACGTAATTCCCCTATATAAGAGGAGAATTATAACCGCGATACATCAGCATGTGTACGAGAATAGGTGTGACTTTTGAGGGATATTTAGACTTTGTCAACTGTTAAAGAATGGGAAACTGGAGTTTGAAACAAATCTACAATACATACGGACCTTTCATTAATTAGAAATACATTCAAAACCGTTTCCCAATTTCATCTGCAAACACGTGCCCAATACTTTAAATGGCTGAAAATCTCGGGGATCTTTATTGAGTCATGTAAACAACTGGTACGATCTTTTCTGTTGTAAGCCTGGTCCAATTCATTTCGTCATTACATTTGATTTTGTGCTCGAAGCTAACATATTTTGCAACCAAACAAAATCTTGGGTGTAGTAGTATTCGATGGATTGTGCGTGTTGAATTTGATGGGGAGTGATTCGATGCGATTTTAGAGACCCTTGCTCCATTTCTATTTTTGTGTTATTGTGGTTGATCGATGGAATTGTGATTAGGAATGCAAATGACAATTCCTGTGGATCCATGTAATATACTCTTTTCCAACCCAGTCAAGTAAACGCACTTGTATATCTTCCCAATGAAACCACGGACCACTCGTAAACCATCGTATACCAGATTTCAAACCCAATTCCTCTCAAGTATAACCCGATCTGTGAAAATGTTCCCATCCTTCAAATGGCGCAGCTGCAATGGAACTGGCCAAGAGAAAAGCACTTGGGGTCTGAAGATATGTCAAGCTTATATGCAGGCTGACATTGTAGTCTTTTGATATCGGTCGAAAACCGTACAACCAAGCCCCAATTGTTGAAATCGAACTAAAAACCTTATAAGAGTGTTCTAGTCATGTGATTTACCGAATTGTATCAGAATTCCTTTGAATCTCAAATAGGAAAGTTACCCTGACAATCTGTTGGAGGAACACTTGATTTCTCATCTCACCTACTCTAGAGTTTATACCTTGCTTAGAATCTGATACTAAGGTAAATGCAAAGAATGGCATCACCAAGTGATTACAAAGCATTCAAAGGAATTACAAACAATAGGATTTGTTAAGTCAGGTTAGTTAACCAAACATTCCGCTCTTAGAAGTCCAATCCGCTCCACTAAGTATACCCCGCAAATCAAGAAAATTGATCCGATCGTGGGGTTAGACCTCCCATCGGAATAATTTTCGTAATTATCCAATATTTCGCAACTTCAACGTAACTCCTAGTAGTAATACTTGTACGTTATGTGCTTTGTTGCTACCATATATATATCAGCAATTCCGCTAATTATGATCACACGAAATGACTGTAACAGAATTTAATATCGATTACAAATGGTGGAAAGATGCGACTGTGTATCAGATTTGGCCTGCCTCTTATAAGGATTCCAACGGAGATGGTATAGGTGATATTCCAGGTATCATTTCAACATTAGACTACCTTAAAGACTTGGGAATTGATATTCTTTGGTTGTCACCAATGTATAAATCACCTCAAGATGATATGGGTTATGATATTAGTGACTATCAAGCCATTCATGATAAATATGGTACAATGGAAGATATGGATCAGCTAATTGATGAATTACATAAACGTGGAATGAAAATGGTGCTTGATTTAGTTATTAACCATACTTCGACTGAACACGACTGGTTTAAGGAGTCTCGTTCATCATTGGATAATCCAAAGAGAGATTGGTATACTTGGAAAAAGCCAAAATATGATGCAGACGGAAATAGACAACCGCCAAACAATTGGGCATCCCATTTCAGTGGATCTGCATGGAAATATGATGAATTAACTGATGAATATTATCTCCATCTATTTGCTGAATCGCAACCTGATTTGAATTGGGAAAATGAAGTTACAAGAAATGAAATTTATGATGTTGCATTGAAATATTGGTTTGATAAAGGTGTTGATGGATTTAGAATTGATACTGCTAATTTGTACTCCAAAGTGCAATCCTTTGAAGATGCTCCGATTGTCATTCCAGGCCAACCATTCCAAAGTTCAAATCCTTTAACTGCCAATGGTCCAAGAATTCATGAATTCCACAAAGAAATGTTTGCAAAGGTAACTTCCAAGTATGATGTATTCACTGTTGGTGAGACTGGTTTTGCCAATAAAGAACAAGCTAGTAAATATGTTTCTGCCAAAGAAAAGGAGATGAATATGTTGTTCTTATTTTCAGTCGTTGAAGTTGGTATTACTCCTGCTGATAGATTTGACTTCGCACCTTGGGTTTTAACTGATTTTAAGACTGCCGTTAAGACCCAGTGTGATTTTGTAGGTGATTCCGACTCGTGGTCCACCGTTTTCATTGAAAACCATGATCAGCCAAGATCAGTAACTAGATTTGCAAATGATTCTCCGAAATATAGAGTTAAGGCTGCAAAATTGTTGACTTTACTCCAAACAACTTTAACAGGAACCTTGTTCATTTATCAAGGACAAGAAATTGCAATGACTAATTTACCAAGAAGTTGGCCAATTGAAGAGTATAAAGATATTCAAACAATCGGTTATTATAATCAATTCAAGAAAACTTGGGGTGATAAGCCGGATTTCAAAGAAAGATTGGAAAAATATTTGGATAATCTTGCATTATTGGCTAGAGATCATGCTCGTTCTCCAGTACAATGGGATGATTCGGCATATGGTGGATTCTCAACTGTTGAACCATGGACAAGAGTCAATGATAACTACAAAGAAATTAACGTTGCTTCTCAATTGAAAGACCCTAACTCAGTACATAACTTTTGGAAGTCATCTATTGCTGTTAGAAAACAATTCAGAGATTTACTCATCTACGGGTCTTTCAAAATATTGGATTTTGAAAATTTGGATTTATTCACTTACATCAAGTATAACCATACTGAAGAATCGACACCAAAGGCCTATGTTGTTTTGAACTTTTCTGATAAAGAAGTTCCATTCAAGAAGTTGATTGAGGGTGACTTCACCTTGGAGAACACAAACGTGGTGAATATTAAAGAAGACACTTTGAGTCCTTATGAAGGTCGTTTTTATATTGTTAGATAATAGATTAGATCGTATAGATTATGATTATAGTACCAATAAATCTAAAGTAAATAAAATGGATTCAGTTTGTCTGTACATGAACATTATGGCGTAGAATTTTTCCTCTATCTCTCTAACTCGCAATGTACATACCACAATCTAAATACAACTACGCGTAAAATTGAAGATCACTATAACATGGAAGATGAACCAGAGAGAAAGACATTGTATGATCAATTAGAAGAGAACAAAGGTATGTAAATTGAATTGGATTTATCATCGGTGGTACACTAACTCGCAGAACTAAAAGAGAAGGAATTTCAAGCTCTTATAGATCAACAAAAATCATCCTACAAATTAAGTGAAGATTCACTAAAATACTATAATGACTTAAAGAAGAAGAGCCTAGCGAAAGAATTGACGATTAAGAATGAAGAAGATCGAGAAATAATACGGTATAGAGAATTGAAGTCAAAAAAGAAGGTTCAAGACGTGGGCACAAATGTTACTATAAGTCCAATTGTAAAAAAGAGAAAGTTAGATTCAAAGGAGATTTCAATTAAAAGGAGTAGTACTATAAAAGATAGCGCTAGTATAGTAAACATCGGCCCAGCGCATGATCGTTCATCAACATCTGAGTCAAAAGAGGTGCCAACTGCAAATATAACGGCCGCAAGCTTAAATTCAAATTCTACGGATAAAACTATTTCAGCTACTGAGTCAATTCCTAAACCCGCCAAACAAGCTTTACTCCCCGCATCTAACTTCTCTGGCTATTCTTCATCAGAAGATTCGTCTACTTAATCAAAAAGTCGTGTCCCTGTTCAATCAGTTTAACTGAAATATTTTCTTTTTACTGTACAGAATAACCAATGTTCACCTCCATTCTTCAATTCGCTTCAAGGGCTATGTTCCCAAAACCTGCTAGTATTCTCATGCAGACCAGAAATAAGATGAAGTCTAATAAGACTGCCGCCAAAAGATTCATTAAGAATGCTGAGGGTATCAAGAGAAAACAAGCTGGAAGAAATCATGGTAATGGAGGTTTTAGTGCTCGTTCCATATCACATTTAGACAAATGGGTACAAGTTACCAATAAAGGGGGTCACTTGAAAAAGTTGGAAAGATATATTTAGAAGAGAGTGTGGGCTTTTGGAAGTGACGTTTACTGAACACTTTTCAAGAGAGTAAAGTTAGACTTCACAGAACAATAATGTTATAGACGGCGTCTCATTTTTCATGTATATAATTGGGAATAAATATATTTAAGGTAAAATTATATAGTAATATTTCATAGTAGACCTTAGCAAATACTTCCATTTATACCTTAGCATCAAATTCCGTTTCGATCCAAGCACCCAAAGAATTCTTTTTCAATTCGGCAGTTGGGAAATAATGGTAGTTCGTCTTAACGGAAATAGCAACTGGAACGTTATCAAAACTCACCAACCTAAGCTTGATATATGTGTTATCTGGGATTTCTTTGACAACTTTTACGAATGCTTCAACATCTTGAGTTTCTTGGTCATTAACATGAGTAATAAAACTATTCGGTGTGATTCCATATTGATTGGCTGGACCACCTGCACTCTTACGTGTAATGTAAACACCCAGGGGAATCTTTTCCATCAATTGGCGAACTCCAAAGTGTGGAGGTTGAATTATTGCTCCGGCCCAAAATACAACATGGGCAGTCTCTATGCTGGTGGTGTCCAAAGTTGGCACCACAATGTCTATTTCTTTCTTTTGTCTAATGATCTTGAATACAACACTCTCCTTATCGTAAACTGTATTCAAATCTCTCATGGTTTTGACAAGTGACCCATCAACAGACAAAATGATATCACCTGTCTTCAATGGATTTGGGGTTGCACCAGTTGCTGCTGCTGCAACTCTCTCAACTGATAAAAATTTAATTTCATCGTCACAAGCTTCTTCAAACTTATCTATCCATGTCTGTGGTACACCTCTAATTCTACCTCCCAAAACAATCATTGAATGGAATTCAGCGTCCAAAATTCTTAATTTATTTGGTACCTTGTTTTCTTTAAGTAATTCGATGACCTTTTGAACATCAACTACATCCATTCCCATTCTGTACATCTTGTCATGATCCCCGCTCGTGGTTTCTCCAAGGTAAGTGATCCAGAAAGAACGAACAGTACCATCATTATCTGCCAAAATACCAGTGTCACACTCTTGGCACAATTTGTTATCTAATAAAATACATTCCAAATTGGTAGCTCTGTAACGAGGGTACACAGATCCAGTTGGAATATTAAGGGAAGAGATTCCACTGACATTTACGTCATCTGTAACTAATCTCAAGTTGTAGTTGTATCCAATAAAATTGGACTTGTCCCCTCTCTTCATTGGTGTAGTGCTGAACTTTGGAGTTCTTACATCTGCCAATACCAACTTTGGATCATACTTTACAATAACATAATTTTGAGTAGGATGTAAGAACACGACACTTGCCGGTACTTCAATAGATTCTGCAAAAATAACTGTGACATCACACATATCGTGAGGAACAAATCTACGTGATACCAACACATACCCATTAGTTGAATCAACCACCACTCCATAGCAGATCTCCTTTTTAAAGGGATAAGAGTCCACAGGAACTGGGGCAATAGTTCTAACTTGAACAAATGATCTCACGAGATCTGCACATCCTTCTTTATCTCTACCTTCCCAAGGTAAATCAATATATTTAGCATTCTGTGGCTCTACAGGAAGCGGTGGTAATGCTTTTTCTTGGAGTTCGGTGAAATCCCACAAGCCGGTGGCATCGTTTCTAACCGCAATTCTAAATGTTGATTGCCAGTGTCTTTCAATATAAACCACATGAACAACTTCGTTGTGCAATTCGGTTACATGACGATATGTGAGGGCGATCTTCTGTCTATCAGGAATTTCTTTCATAATTTCAATAAAAGCATCCAAATCTGGAGTTGGCTTATCATCGACAGATTCTAATATCCAACCAGTTTTCTCATATTGAGAAAATTCGAAGGACCCAGATGCATCGTTAATGAAGACCCCTTTCATAGGGATACAAAAACTTCTTGCAACTTGATACGATACATTATTGAAAGAACCACCTGCGACCTCAACGTATTTATCAGGTGTAATAGAGTGTAAATCTCCAATTTTGATCATTTGCTTTATTTCTTTCCCACCTCTTTGAACTACAAATTCAAGCTCCTTGCCAACACTTTCGTCCAAAATCTCGTCTACTCTGATGAAAGTTGATATTGGTTCTCCATTGACAGATATCAAAGTATCACCTTCTTTAATTAAGTTATCAGCAGGACCTTCAGGAAGAATCAATTCTGCTACAAGTAAACCTATTTTACTAGGGAATAATTCTCTAGCTTGTTTTTCAGCTTCTGGAGTAAGTCCTAATCTTCTGCATTCTTCAAATGGTTTCAAATTCCATTCTACTTGAATATCACCTCTTGTAATTGGTTGCTTATTTTGAATACATTTTAATGCTCTTAAAGGTCTGTACACTGGTAAGAAGAAATCAGTCGACGCTTCAGTCGAACCACCGGCTTGTAAAGCCACAGCATATCCTTCTTCGTTGACCACTGGAGAACCGGATGATCCACCAGATGCAGAAGCAGCAGCTTGGATATATTCTGTATTGAAATCATTGTAAGATAATTCACCATAATCTGGGGCATTTCTATCTAATCTGGAAATGAACCCTGCTAAAATAGATAATTTCTCACCAGCGTCATTACCGACAACTCTGATTTCGGTACCGACTTTGGCCATTTCTGGTTGCAATTCCAATTCGGTCAATTGTAAATATTTCACACATTGAGGATCAAATTGTAAGAATCCAAAATCATGTAATGGGTCTCTATAAATTGGTTTCACAACAGCTTCTTCATGGTTGTCAAATACAACATAACCTGTAAATGGTCCTGTACCAACCACATGTCTATTAGTTAATATCAATCCTCTTTCACAATCAACGACAAATCCAGTAGCTTCACTGACTACTGAGCTATCAGTATCGAAATTAGATACATGTGCAAATTGGATTGAAACAACCGAATTCACAACCTTGGTAATCGTTTCTTGCCACTTATTAGAATTACTAGGAAGATCAAAAATTGGTTGTGCTGAAGTAACATCGTCAGAGTAATAATCATCCAGATCAAGCTCTATCCTATTGTCATCCCTATCATCTAGCTCTATTCTTTTGGCTGAGGAATCAGTTCCATTGGAAAGTGTTCTTTTTGGTGGCATATAATTCTAAATATGTATTTCTATAAGTAAAACCTAGAATATATATAAAGGTGATGAGGTTACTTTTGAGGTTTAGATCGTGTGGTACGAATTTTCAGATTTTCGGATTTTCAGGTCAGAAAAATACCTGGTGGGTACCTCCAAACATCAATACTTAAACGAGTTAGAGATGGGGTGGATTATAGCGCGAAGCTATGTGCATTATTAGTTGTACTGGGGAATAGTTTATTTGGCAGGGTAATGCAAAAGGAGTATCCTGTATGGTATTCATAAGATTAAGGGTCTCTCATTCCGTGAGTCATTGATTCTATTTACTCAATTCTTTCAAGGCATTACCAATCCAGGTTTCCTCATATACCCGCTGACTCTCTGAATCATACAACGTTTCCCCATGAATCATAGCACCAAACTTTTCTAGCAATTCCCATGATTTTCCTATTTTAGCATCAATCTCTTGTTGAACCTTCAGATCTTCTAACGATTTACTTTGATACATGTACTTTCTTTCCATATCCAATACCCAGGGTTCGTCTTTGATCCAATCGTCTACAATGTTACACCATAGCTGGATGTTCGCTTTCATTAGTCCACCTTTTTGATAGTGGAACATCTGCTCGTTGAATTGAGATCTTGCACCCATTTTTGTTTTAAGTAATCGGTGATTAATTCTTGTATAAGCTGCATTAACTATTCCACATGCAAGTAGCCATTCACTCTTCTTAATAAATTTATGTTTATGTATGGCCATAGTTTCCACCATTTTAGGAGTAATCGTACTTGGAATGAAGAAATTATTAGCAAATGAAATGAAATCACCAATACTTACGTGTTTACGATCGTACTTATAAATGGTAGGCGTTTTGGGGCTCTCTAGCACTTTCTTTGGGTTGAATGGGGATTCCATGTTTTTCGCCGGGCTGTCTGAGTTACTTTTTGGAGCTGAATCAAAGAATGGCGAGTCATTGCCTGCAGTCATGATCTTCCTCTTCTTAGGTGTCTCTTTACTCAATTCTTGTAATCTTTTCAATGGCGAGCCTACATTTGGTTGGTTCTGAGAATTCTTCAATGGTGAGCTAATCCTGAGTACATTCAGTGCCAATCTCTTAGTTGGTGATGAAACAGGGGACGAATTAGCTGATCGTATTTGTTTTAATAAATTCTCTCTGAAATCATCCATCAACTTATGTAACACCTTTGGTTGTACCGGAATTTTTGTTGAAATGGGCTCAGGTAGATCTAGTTGATCCAGGTACTTCTCCACTGCTAAATAAGCACATATACGCTGCCTTGCAATCTCTGAATTATTGGGAAGGTTCGGTTTCAATTGTAAGCTTAACTTATAAAGTGAATCCGCACATGAAATCACCTCCCTCGGTATGGTGCCTTGGAATGTGGGTATAACATCTTCAAATGATTGTTTGAGCTGATTGTTCATAGTGTGTACATAGCTAGCGCACCTCTCTATATAATTTTGGAAGCCATTCGCTCACGTGACAATCTTGAAGATGGAAAAAAATTGGCCAACCAGACGAAAGTTAATACCTATTATAACAATGTTATCTAGAACAGCCAGAAGTTACGTTCGTGCATTCTCAAGCACAGCATTCAAGCAGCAATCCAAGATCACACTTGTCGAACAACAACCGGTAGCGAAGGAAATAGTGTCTGGTGCTCCAGCTGAATTGGCAACCTCAAGAGTAGTGAGAATTTATAGAGAATCAAAGCCAGCTACGCAATCTGGACACCATAACTCAGACCATTGGAAATTAGATTGGGATGTTTTGGGCAAAGGAAATAGATGGGAAAACGATTTAATAGGTTACCAAGGAACTTCAGATTACATGCAAGGTACTATTATTCACTTCGATACTAAGGAATCTGCCATCAATTTTGCCCAAGGACAAGGTTGGGATCATTATGTTCAAGAACCTAAGGTTAGACATTTCAGACCAAAGGAATATGCCAATAATTTCTTGCATTCTTCAGGTCCATTAAAGCACATAAGGACAAAATAATTGACTCCATGATATTCTAGGGGAGCATAAACTACCGCCCCAATACTCAGAATGCCGTGAGTTTTATGGATTCTGATGACACAATCAAAGGAATCTTTAAGTCATAAATGCTGTTTGTTGTACTCTTACAAAAACATGATTCGATTGATTATTTTATTCATTATGGAACTCACACTAACCAAATCTTTCATGGTGGTTCCTTAGAAAATCCCATCATAACGGTCAATGTGGTTTCCCACCCAATGTATTAGAAAATAATATCACAGCAGCAAACAAATAAGCTCTTACATCGATTCCATCCAAGTTAGAGAAAGCAATCACCACCTACACAATACAACCTATATAGGATACAGTTAGTAAACATACAAAGCAAATTCATGTACGTAACCCAATGAATCAAGTTTCATACATTTTCTTTTCTTCATAACGACATGTACAATAAACAACTCCTTGTAGTCCAACCGCTCACAGCTGCGATTCAGTGCTACTTCTGTGATTTTCTATTTTCCCACTCCGCGTACTTTTCACCTCTTTCGACTGCACAGAAAAAACATCCTTCTAATCATATTTACAAAAATTTACTATAAGCTCGTACGAAGACATAGCTAGGAAGTAGTAATAGAACTATGTCTTACAATAATAACTACGTCCATCGAGGGAATAATGGATATCAACAAACATGGAAGAAACACAATGATGATAAATATACTAACGGTACATATAAGAAAGTAGATAGTAAAACTGAAAGTCCCTTGTATGGTGATCAAAGGTTCAAATCATCAGCTGTGTCTTCGCCAAATTCGCGTATTCCAAGCGGGCCGAGGCAATACACCCCAAATAGACCATATACACCTAGTCATGATCGACCATATACACCTAATTATCATGATAGACACCATTCAGACAGACTGTATAACGGTGATAGGCACAATGGATCTGACAGACATAATGGATCCTCAGAAAGACTGAATGAATTGTCAGAGAGGCAGGGATTATCTGGGCTGTATAATGGACATGGTAAAGATACCCCCGATAGGAATACCCCGGATAAAACAACAAACAATAAAGTATCTGGTACAAATCCAAAAACAGGAGAGAATGAAGCTGATTCAACATTCACTAAACTACTACACCATATAGATTTTAGATCAAGATTTCGGTCAGATATTAGTTCAAAAAGAAAAAACTATAGAGTTATATATGAGCCAGAACTTGATACAAAATTGAGTAAAACCGAACGTAAACTGGCTCAAAAGAAATTACGATTTAATGGTGAGGGTTTAGAAGGTCCAATCGTGGACCCAAGAAAAGTTAACATAACTCAGTATTTTCAGAAGCCAAACAAATCTTCAAAGAAATTTCCATTTAAACAATTGCCACAAGCAAAATGGGCTTTTGATAAGGATTCGTTGGGTCCTCCACCTCAAACAGAACTAGTTGTATGGGATTTACCTTCAACTGTAAGTGAAGTTTACCTTTCTAATTATTTTAGAAGTTATGGTGATCCAATCAAAGAATTGAAGCTCATAAACGATCCAATAAATGCAGTTCCTTTAGGTGTTGCAACCTTCAAATTTCAAGGTAATGTTGATAAGGCTATGAAATTAGCAAAAAAATTAATCAGCACTATAAAAACAGAGCATGCAAAGATAGAAGGTGTGGAATTACGCATTGGTCTTAATGATCATGGGAATGAACTTTTGAATAGAAAAGTAGATGCTTCAATTGCAAAGTTAAAGGCGTTCAAACATAAACTTGAAGAAGAGGAAGAGAAGAAGCGCTTGAAGAGAGAAGCTGAAGAAAAGAAAAGACAACAAGAAAGAGAAAAGTTGGAAAAGGAAAGATTGGAGAGAGAAAAGTTGGAGTTGTTACAAAAAGAGAAAGAAAAACCCGAGGTCAAATATTCTCCAGATACCACTACTTGTTCCATAAGGCATAACCACAAGATCATTAAAGGAATTTTCTTACCCTTGGAATTGACTAAGTATATCAAAGATAGGCCATACATTATTATCCGTGATAAATATGTGTCAACAAGACGTATTCCTTCAGAAGACATCAAACGTGTACTTAACAAGTACAATTGGACCAGAGTATTAACAGATAGTACTGGTTTCTTCATTGTTTTTAATTCATTACAAGAATGTGAGAAGTGCTTTCTTAATGAAGATGGTCGTAAGCTCTATGAATTCAGAATGTTTATGGAATTAAACCTACCTGCCGGATATGACCCAATGAAGGAATTGACGTCCAATAACAAAGAGGTTGAATTAATAAATGAGGCTGCAAACATTCTACTCAAGGATTTCCAATCCTTTTTGGTTAAAGATGTTCAAGAGAGAGTAATAGCTCCTTTCTTACTTGATTTATTGAGCCATGATAAGTATCCTGAGTTAGTTGAGGATTTGAAACGTAGAGATGCTGAGAAGAAAGCTGCTGCTGCTCCGATCGTCAACACTACTGACTTGTTGAAACAAAATGCACTTTCGCTTTTGGCAAAACAAAGACAACAACTGCAATTACATAAATTACCATCTTTCAAGAGAAGAGAAGAGCTTCGTAAGAAGACAATCATTAAAAAGAAACCTTTGATTCCAATGCAACATGCCCTTAATTTTGCAAATTCCGATGTTGACTCTGGAGAATCTGATGATGACGATGATGATGATGATTCAAGCAGATCTCAAACTCCATTGAAGAGAAGCAGCACAGTCACAAGCCCAGCAGAGGAAGAAGAACCTATCAAGAAGAGGAAGGTCCTCAAGTCATTATTATATGATGATGATGATACAATGGAAGAAGATATCAAATCCGACATGCCCGTTGAGGAACCGAAACAAGAGGATGATGACGATGTTGACTATTCCACTGTTGATGCGAAATATCAACCAACGGAGAAGAAACCAACCACTGTTTATCCAGAACCTCGTATTTCTTATCACGACGTATTTGATGTCGAATCCTTACAAAATGTTATCAAAGATGAAGAAGATTTAATCTTAGCTAGAAAGGCTATGGCTGGAATTGACCAATCAACACATAAGAACCTTAATTACTGGGTTTGGAAACAAAATGATGTCAAGCATTCTTTGAAAGAAATTGCAGAGGATGTAGAATTGATAGCATCGTTAGATCTGAGATTGGAATCAGGCTCTGGATCCTTCAGAAGTGATGGTTATAAGAAAATTCCCGACGGTGATAAAGCGGAATACTTGCCACATCGTCGTAAGGTTAATAAACCAATCAAGACTGTTCAACATGATGGAGACTCTGATAACGACATGGAGGAAGGACCAGCACAGAATGGTAATGCCGACACGCATAATAATACAGCAGCCAATAATAATAACATCCAAAGCTCGCGTGTTAATAGAGCGAATAATAGAAGGTTTGCGGCGGATATCATTACTCAAATAGGTACGGAAACTGAGTCTCTTAGTTTGAATGCATTAACTAAACGTAAAAAGCCAGTTACATTCGCTCGTTCTGCTATTCATAATTGGGGACTTTATGCTTTAGAACCAATTGCTGCAAAGGAGATGATTATTGAGTATGTTGGTGAAAGTATTCGTCAACAAGTTTCGGATAATCGTGAGAGAGGATATTTGAAAACAGGAATTGGTTCTTCATATCTTTTTAGGGTGGATGAAAACACGGTCATTGATGCAACCAAAAAGGGTGGAATTGCAAGGTTCATTAATCATTGTTGTAACCCAAGTTGTACAGCAAAGATCATCAAAGTGGAAGGAAAGAAGAGAATCGTAATTTATGCATTGAGAGATATTGATACTAATGAGGAGTTGACTTATGATTATAAGTTTGAAAGAGAGGATAATGATTCTGAACGTATTCGTTGTTTATGCGGAGCTCCAGGTTGTAAAGGGTATCTTAATTAGTTATTTAAATAGGCATTGTTAGGTATTCTTAAAACGTATTGTATCTTAATATATTGTATTATAACAAATGAGTAAACAATAGCAGAGAAGAGTTACAGGCTGGTGGCAAGTTTATTGTCAAGACATCATTTCCACCCCAAATTTCAGCTGGTAATTTCATCCACATCATCTATTTCGACATACTGAATTCAGAATTAGCTTCAGTAGTCCCTGTATGGTCAGTTAATCATTAGAACGAATTAACTCACTCTAGCTATACTACTTCGCTTATTCTTACAACTCATAAACTTTATTTTTCATGTATGGAATAAACCTAAATAATACAAATTCCGATCTATTATTAAAACAATCCCACGTCCCCAATTCAACCATGATTTTTTAAGCGCCGTCACGACTTGAATTGAGTTACCATGAGAATAAACCGCACCGTTTCATGATTTTCGTCAATTATGCATGCCAGCTTGCAACAGATTCGTCCAAATCAGGTAAGGCAACAAAACACAAAATATGGTAGACACAAACGTAGTCGACATAACAATCTATATGATGTTTCAAGTCGCCTTCTCAGATGTTTACAATTACAGCCTGCCAGATTGTTCGGTGACACCTTGAGTGAATGATGCAGAATAGGCAGCCGAAATTTGCAATTTCTTGAAACGTCTTAACGACCTTCCTGAAATATACCTTCTACTTCTAAACTTAATAATTTGAGTTTGATTGCACATCACCCATTCCATTCAACATGCACTCTACGTATACCCCACAGAAAATAAACAGGGGAAATGGGCATTACAGAAGCATTCGATTTTGACTTATATAAAATCGTCTATTTATATCTCTACGCAAACCTTAACCAACATGGTATATGATGGATGTTTCATCAAAGACTTTGTAAAAGCCTTCAAAGAAGATGTTTTTTCTGACACTTGTTGATTATGTAATACGGGCTTTCATGTTGCAGCCATTGATTGCAAATTTCAAGATATTCACGTGATGTATCATTACGTTGAATGATTAGGATGTAAGTAGTATGAACAACCCTGAGGTGATATTTTTATATTATTAACGTCGCTAGTTTCATTTGCGATACATATTATTAACTTTGAACTCAATTCCTGTGACCTTTATATGGTCTTTGAACTCTCCGTACTTTTACTCCCAAAAAGGCAATACAAACAGTTCCTCAAAGTCATTGATACATATTCCAACGTTAATTTTGATCTGACCTAGTTATAAAGTTTTCTTGCTGTATACATCCTTTTGGGATGGACTCTGCATATTGTAGATATTGATTATTTTGATATTAACTGCATCCAGAATCTATTTTGCACAAGAAAGAAGTGAAGACAAGAACAGTGAAGATTTACATTCCTATAACTATAACAAAGTAAGAACAGAGGAGTATAAGTAAGATACTCATCACATGTATTCTCTCTCTTGATCGCTTACAAAAACATCGCACTTGTTACTGTTTATTCCGTCTTCGATGTGCTTATTATTGATTTCTGTTTTTGAAAAAACAATAACAGTCACAGAATAGGGAAACCGAAAACAAAAACAAGTGTCAATACATTTTATTCAATTTGTATAAATACTTTTCAGCATCTCTATATATCCATCAAGGATATTGAATTGATTTATAGACTTCATATCATAATTCCATCTCAGCGGATATCATATAACTTAGCATCAACATGTCCAATATTCGTTCCAATCCATTGCAACCATTAAATAGTGGGCAAATAAGCGCAAGAACCAACTTGGGCGGTGGGAATATTACCCCAATAAAATCAATTAGAAGGTCAAAAGAGAACTTCCAATCACATGTACAATCAGTACAATCAGTACAATCGGTACAATCAATACCACAAGTGCAACCATCCGAAGATAAACCAAAGAAAAAGAAGGAAAAACTATCTGCTTTATGTAAGACTCCTCCATCAATCGTACGTACAAGAAATGGTAGAGACTATCGTCGTATGAATTTCTTAGGTGAAGGAGGGTTTGCCCGTTGTTTCCAAATGAAGGATTCAAATGGTCAAATCTTTGCCGCTAAAACTGTTGCAAAAGCATCGATCAAAAATGAAAAAACCAAAACCAAGTTATTATCCGAAATCAAAATACATAAGTCATTAAAACATAGTAATATTGTTAATTTTATTGATTGTTTCGAAGATGACGTTAATGTTTATATATTATTGGAGATTTGTCCAAACCAATCGTTAATGGAGTTACTTAAAAGTAGAAAGAGAGTTTCCGAACCTGAAGTTAGATATTTCATGGTACAAATTGTGGGTGCAGTTAAATATTTACATTCAAGAAGAGTGATTCATAGGGATTTGAAATTGGGTAATATTTTCTTTGATCCAAGTATGAATTTGAAAATTGGTGATTTTGGTTTGGCATCTGTTTTACCAACCACCGATTCAAGAAAATATACCATTTGTGGTACTCCAAATTATATCGCACCTGAAGTGTTAGGTGGAAAACAAACAGGACACTCGTTTGAAGTGGACATTTGGGCTATTGGTATAATGATGTATGCTCTTTTAGTTGGAAAACCACCATTCCAAGCAAAAGATGTTCAAGTCATATATGAAAGAATTAAGAAAACTGAATATAGTTTCCCTGTTGACAAGCCTATTTCAGATGATGCTAAAACTTTAATCAAGGATTTATTAAGTTTAAATCCATTAAATAGACCAACGATTAATGAGATTCTAAGTTACGATTGGTTTAAAGGTACCTTCCCAGATAAAACTCATGAAATTAGTTTGAATGGTACTCCACAAGGTTTAGACGAAATCTCAAAACAACAGTCCGCTCTTAATTTCACCAACACCAAAACTGGCGCTGGTATTTATACCCCAAAGAGCAAGAACCCAGTCGAAATATTAAGATCAGATTTGCATTCAGAACAACCAAAGACAATGTTACCAAAATCATTATCTCCAAATGATACTAGAAATAAGTATACGGAAGTTGATCCAGCTTCATTAGGTAAACCTTCAAGAAGAGTGAACTTCAATAGTAATTATTCAACAACAATTAAACGTCTTAATCAAATTTGTTTTGAAACCTATCAGAATATGAGAAGGTTGGATTATCTGAAACATGAAACTATCGATGCATTAGAATTACCTCGTTGCGAAAATCCTATTCTAATCAGTAAATGGGTCGATTATTCAAACAAATATGGTTTTTCATATCAATTAAATAACGATGATATTGGAGTATTATTTAATGATGACAATACTTTATTGAAATTACATAATTCAGAGAGATTTTTGGAATTAATTTATCATGAAAACGAAGGATGGACATGTATTGAAAACCTGTCTTCACATCCACCAACGCAAACGAAAAGGCAATTAGAAATTGTTGATTTCTTTGCCAAATATATGAATAGTAACTTGTCAAAAGTTAGTGAAAACGAAGAAAGAAAGGAAACTGTATTTTTAAGAAGGTATACAAGAACAACAGATTATATTATGTTTGAAATGACAAATGGTAACTTTCAATTCAATTTTAAAGATCATCATAAAGTTTGTGTTTCAAAGTCTGGTTTGGCAATTACTCATGTTTCTCCAACTCGTGTTACTCAAACTCATCCATTAATACTCATATTGAAACTGGGCAATTTCCCTGGTGCTGACATTCCAGATTGTTTGGATAAGATAAGTATTATTAAAGAGGCGATTAAGAAAAAAGCATTCAAGGAGAATTAGGTGGCACGCTGTCATAGCCTAGTCGGTCAGAGCAAAATTACATTTCGGTGCAGAAACATCAAGAAGCATAAGACACAGCATATTTATTCATTTTAATTCATAGCATTCATATCGAAGTTATAAATCTGTCAGCTTCGTTATTAATATTTTGTGCATATACATCTATATAATACATAATGATACACGAGTTCAAGCATGATTACGTAGAAGACGAGTGGCTAGTTTTTAATTATAATTGTAAGTCCGTAATAAGATGAAGGTAGTCTCTGTGAGTGTACTTGCTCGTGAGGGTATGAGTTGTATATTAAAACTATCACATCCACACTAGCTTTAGAGCTACAATGCTTTCCTTTTACTTGTATTATTTGTATCCTATGCATTTTACTTCAATTTATCGAATGTACAATTTTAAACTCCCTCAAAATCTCCTCAGCCAACTCAATAATCTTCCTCCTTTGAATTCAATAAAGACTTAAGAGCCCATTCATCTTTGAATCTGGTCTTTATGATATCTAACTCACTGATTAAACCTGAACACGCATTTCTTAAAGCATCTTTCGGAGAATAATCATCTTCAGTTTGAATACGCATTACAAAGTTTGCAAATAATGGATGTTCTACTTTATAAGCTGCAAAGATGACTTTCTTGTCTTTCAATAATTGTGCTCTTAACATGTTAGCTAAGGTATGGTCTTCTCTTTCAATTTTTATGATAGCAGCATTGGGTACTTTTGTATCTGGGGTTATTTTTATCCTATGAATTAGTATATAGACATGGAAGTTATGATTGATAATACTTACTTATCCACTCCATCTGGTAAGATGAATAACTCAAATCTATCTGGAGCATTCATTGTATGGGTAGTATTGTTTAGTCTACTGAGTAATGTTGAATATTTTCAACTGTCACGTGAGACTATTTGGAAAGGTTCCAAATACGCCAATTCTGCAAGACCAATCGAGGTGGGAGTAAGCCAATACTTAATCGTAATTACGAGTATGCTGGGAACTTGGACGAATGTTCTCAACGACGATAGGGAAATTCATCTAGGTTGTAACTCGCATCATTCGTAGTGTGGAGCCAGGGACAGTCTACAGGTACAACATTTACATCTAAAATCACACTACCTATTTATCACTCTAACTCGAAACATTATCGATCGAATAAGTAATTCACTCAAAGACTAATCTTCAAATCAATGACTTAAACCTACAAATTGTAAATTCCTCGCCAAAACTGTAAAAAATTATTGAAAAAAAATCAATATAGCTTCAAATACGAGATCGCAATACATTTAACACACTATTTATCCATGCTCCTCCCACCTTGTCCTCTTCGGTTGGTTCTTCCATTTATCCACTTGCATGCTCGGTTCCCAATTAGTCCGCTTAGTACGATCAACAAACATTGCATCACCTGCATGTCGATTTACGCAGAATCCGGGTAACTTCTCATCCCTTTTGCTACCCGGACAAAGGACCCATTCTTTTTTTTGGAAAGAGTTGGAATACCAAGTTCAATATACAACATATCAATAGAAAGTTTGTGATAAGTCAGTAGCTGGACGAATCATCTTTTATCGAAATAAAGAAATCATTTTTGTATCTCAATTGTTTTATCAAAGATCGGTTTTGAATCATTAGTTACCAGAGTGTTTAACAAATTTTAATTTCCATCAACTATGTCGAATCAACAAGATCCTTGGAATAATCAACTGCGCCCATTGGGCCAACAGTTCAAGTATGTATAATCAATCATTTTGATGAATCAGTGGTTTTAATATGGGATTTACCGAATTTGTCTCGAGAAGTGACAACCACCTTTTTGGTTGTAATCGTCGGTACTTACTCATATTCACCACCAAAACACGCCGTTCATTCCCAATAACATTACTAACAAACAGCCGCCAGCACCCACCTGTATTACCACCACCAGCAACATTAGAAACAGGTACGTCATTTTTGGGTCGCCCTCCGTCCATTTCATCACCTACTAACAAAATAGGTGCTCAAGCATATTATCCTTTACCAAGCTTACCAAGTTTAGGTAATGGTTCTACTCATACGCCAGGGCATACTTTTAGTATTCCATCAATCAATCCAGCAAAACAACAAATTGTACGTTACATTTTTACTCACCACACGCGCTTTACATATACTAACTATTAATTCTAGGACACTGCAAGACCTCAAGAAGTAAGAAGAACTTCGGTTGGCATTAATCTGCCAAGTGGACAATTACCTTTACCTGGTGCTATATCTGAACATCATGTTCAAGCTCCTCAACAACACCAGCAAGCAACCACCCAAATACAGCAACAACAATCACAAGCAGGTTTGATACCATCAACTTCAAATCCATCAACTCAAATTCAAACTATTGCTGTTCCTCATGCAGAGCCTGCAACTGCTGGGCAGGTACCGTCACAACTTCAAGGTGTCCCAAATAGATCATCGACAGCAGCAATTTACAGACCATTAAATGTTAAAGATGCTTTATCATATTTGGATCAAGTCAAAGTTCAATTCTTTAATCAAGCTGATGTCTATAACAATTTCCTCGATATAATGAAAGATTTCAAATCCCAAAGGTATGTGCTTTTTGTTCGAATCCGATTCGACTCTCCGAAATTTCTTTTTTTCTCGTTACTAACAATTTTCTAGCATTGACACACCTGGTGTGATCGATCGTGTATCAACATTATTTAGAGGCCACCCTAATTTAATCCAAGGCTTTAATACATTTTTGCCACCTGGGTATAGAATTGAGTGTTCGTTGGATCCATTGGATCCTAACCCTATTAGAGTTACAACTCCAACCGGAACTACGACAACCAGACCAAGCGTCAGTAACGCTTCCTATAACCAAAGGTGGGGTAATGAGGATCATCTGCAACAATCCGCTCCATATCAAGCAGATCAAAACATCCAGCAAATACAAGCTCAACAACAACAACAAATTGCTCAACAACAGCAACAACAAAATGGTGGTGCTCAAATTGAGTTTAATCATGCCATATCTTATGTAAACAAGGTGAAAACAAGATTTGCAAGTCAACCAGACAGTTATAAGCAGTTTTTGGAAATTTTACAAACTTACCAAAGAGAACAAAGACCAATCGCCGAGGTGTATGAGCAAGTGACAGTCTTGTTTGCACATACTCCGGACTTATTAGATGACTTTAAGCAGTTTTTGCCAGATACCAGTAATCAGGTATACGTACAACAACAGCAAATTCAACAGGCTCAAAATACTCATCAAGAATTCTACGGTCAATCCAACACCAACACCACTTCTCAATTACCACCGGTGGGTAATTTCCAACCACCTACTGGGGTTAACGGATCTCCCAATGGAGACCAGTTCCCCCACCAAGAGCAACAACAGTCTAACTACGGCGTGGCTCTCCCTGTCAATCAAGACAAGAAGAAGTCCATATCGGAACCATTCCAATATGAAAACAACTATAATCAAGAAGCTCAAATGTCTAGTGTTCGTTCTGGAGCAATCCAGTCCAAGGTTAGATATGCAAGGAATGGTACGATTATTCCACCCCCCGCAGCAGGATCTGCAATTGGTAATTTAGTACCAACAAGTGTCAATCCATCGTTGGTTCCTGGAATCCCAGAGCCTGTTCCACCATCTGCAGCTACAAAGAGTTCTTCATTACTGGAAGAAATCTCATTCTTCGATAAGGTGAAGAAAGCAATTGGTAACAAGCAAAGTTATAACGATTTCCTTAAGTTGTTGAATTTGTTCTCACAAGATATCATCGATAAAACGACTTTGGTTGAGCGTGTCGATAGCTTTATTGGGGACACTCATCCAGACTTATTTAATTGGTTCAAAATGTTTGTGGGATATGAAGATAAACCTTTGAGCATTGAAAATATCACTTTCAAAAAGCATCAATTAGAATTATCATTGTGTAAGGCATATGGTCCTTCATATAGACAATTGCCAAAAGCTGAAACTTTCATGCCATGCTCTGGTAGAGATGAAATGTGCTGGGAAGTGTTGAATGATGAATGGGTTGGCCATCCAACTTGGGCGTCTGAAGATTCCGGATTCATTGCTCATCGTAAGAATCAATATGAAGAAATTCTTTTTAAAATTGAGGAAGAGAGATTGGAATTTGATTACTATATGGAATCAAACTTGAGAACTATTCAAACCCTTGAAACGATTGCCAACAGAATTGCAAACATGACCCCTGAACAGAAAGCTAATTTCAAATTACCTCCAGGCTTGGGTCATAATTCTACGACCATTTATAAAAAAGTCATAAGGAAGATTTATGACAAAGACCGTGGATTTGAGGTTATTGATGCTCTACACGAAAACCCAGCTGTAGCTGTTCCAATTGTGTTGAAGAGATTGAAGCAAAAGGATGAAGAGTGGAAACGAGCTCAAAGAGAATGGAACAAAGTATGGAGAGAAATGGAACAAAAAGTTTTCCACAAATCTTTGGACCACTTGGGTTTGACATTTAAGCAAGCTGATAAAAAATTATTAACTGTGAAACAATTAGTTAGTGAAATTAGCACAGTCAAAATTGAACAACAAAATAAGAGATTGCACCCATTGACTCCCAAACCTCAAGAACAATTGAACTACAAATTCCACGATAATGAAATATTGTTTGACATTTTGAGATTATCAGAAGTTCTCATTCGCTCTTCTAATTATTCCGCAAATGACAGAGAGAAGCTTTCCCAATTTTTCCAATCATTTATATCATTGTTTTTCGGTATTCCAACCGAAACTGTTACCAAAGCTTTGACTGACAGAAGCAGAGAAGACAAATCAGAAGATGTGGTTAATGAATCTGGAGAAAGTTCATCCAAAAAGCGTGGACGTGAAAATGACTTATTGAGAGATGTGTTGAAAAAGCAGTCCAAGTCAAAGAAGGAAGATAGTGTAGAAGCTCCATCAAGTAGTAACAGTGTCAGCTCTAATGATGCCGAGGAGCAAGATGACGTTGAAAAGTCAAGTGAGTTGTGGATTAAGACTGCAAACACAAAGTTCAGCTTGAAGGAAGATGATATACGAAAACGCTTCAAGTACAACTTGTTCTGCAATACCGGTATTTATGTGTTTTTCCGCCACTTAAGAACGTTGTTTGAACGTTTGGAAGAAATTAAATCTATGAATGAAGCTGTTGGTAAGGAAATTAGAAGTCGTAAATTCCCCCAATTTGCAAAAGACTTGAATTTGCTCTCTCATCAACTCGAGGACATGGGAGTTCAAATCAACGGTAACAAGAACTGTTACTTGCAATTGTTAGACTTGTCAGAGAGATTAATTGACGGAGAAATTGAGCATCAATGGTTCGAAGAAGCTGTACGCCAAGGTTATAGAAACAAGGCATATAAGATATATACCATTGATAAGGTCGTGCAAGCAATGGTAAAGCATATGCATGCCATTGTGACCGACTCAAAAACTTCTGAAATGATGTTATTGTTTGAAAATGACAGAACCAACACTACCTCAACGGTCAAGGACCAAATCTTGTACAGAATGCAAGTCAGAAGTTTGATGACTACCGATGAGAATATGTTCAAAATCTCATTTAACGAAAACGAAGCTGAAGTAAATGTCCAATTTGTCAGTCTTGATGATTTGACCATCAATGACCATGAAAATGCAGAGGAAAAGTACAATTACTATGTTACTTCATACGTTATGTCTCACCCAACTGAGGGTGTTCCTGCCTCAAAAATTAACATGCCATTTTCTAGATCCTTTATTGAAAACATCGATGAGGAACAATGCGAGGGTCGTGCACAATCTGGTTTGAAAGTGTCAGTATGCGAGAATTCGTACCGTCTTTTCTTTGAACCAAACCATCAAGATGAATTTACTGCAAATACTGTATATGCCAAGCAACATGAAGAACCCAAGGCCCTGGAATCCGTTGCTAGTTTGAAAGCTCTTTTGGAGGATGAAACTGTGGGATGGAAACGGACTTTGAGTGATGATCAAGATGCCGACGCATTGGAAGCTCATACAAGAAGATTGTTGGAGAGTGGTATCAAAGCTTGCAATGAATTTGATAAAGCACATTTGGATGCAACTCTTCTTGAAGCGACCGATGCTGATGGTGATATTGAAATGAAGCAAGATGCTCTTGAAGTCGAAGCAAACGCTACGGTTGAAGATCCAGACGTAAATGCAGATGCGGGTGAAGCCTCCGCCGATATTGAATTAGGCGATGCAACACCCACAGCCGGCTCACTGGATGATGCTGTTGCAGGTAATGCGGCTGTTAGTAAATTAACTACCGAAACTGTTAAAGAAGATGCTGACACTGCAGCTCATGCTTTATCTCCGGAAGTGGAAAAAGCTTCTACTGGGGTGCCTACTGAAGAAGATGAGAAATTACAAACTAATCTGACCCAAGATTCGGTACTGCAGGACATTCAATCTGAAAAAAAGGTGGAGGAAGCATCTAAACCAGATGCGGATGCTACAATCCAAGAGCAGAATGACACCACGATTCAACAAGATGCCTACGAGACTGCTGATGACACCACTATGAACCACGATGATTCAACGTTGGCCAATATAACAGAAAATGCAGGCTCACTGTCCTCATCCTTGAAAAAAGACGAGTGATCTAAATAAAAGGGATTCCCCAAAGCTATCAAAAGATGTGAAGTGTATTATTAGATGTTACATTATTATTTTTATTCTCCATTACTATATTATTATTATGTTTATCAAGTCTATTGTAAGCGTCAGAGGTGATCTTTTCCCCATCACTCAAAAGAACCTTCCCTCGGCAGCTGCCCTGGCCAATCGTTCGGTAGATATACTATGGGCTAATCTCTCCCTCTGGTCCAACCTCTTAGCAACAAATGCCTTTTCATCCTTAAGGATGAGTATTCTCAAGATTATATCTTCAGCGGCGGTCTGCGCAGCCGTAGGATCAGATCTGGCCTCCTCGGTTTCCCTAGCAGCCAATGCTCTTGATCTAGAAGTGGCGTTTGCTGAAATTGTGTTACTTCTATGCAAGGTACCTATCTTCGAGACATGCCTTTTCTTGGTTCCCTCTGATATTTTTAAATTGCCCACCTTTGGCATTTCATCGTGGTCAAAATTGTTCCTGTCACGAACTGACTTTACGAAGGCAGGTGACAACCTTTCAACCTCTAAAGTTAATTCATATGCTTCAGTATCATAATAAACGGGCAATAATAAAAGCGCTTGGTAGTGTGCATTCTTCAAGTCTTTGATTGGTGGACCGTTTCCATCATTGTGGAAGAAATCAAAGCACAAATAATTTAACCATGAAAAAACAGCTTCCATTTCATTAGTTGTCAATTTCTTCCCATACCCAGATATTCCAATCGAGCTTGTCACGTTGGCAACTGCTGACGTCACTGCAGATTGCCAGGAGCCTTCACCGATTGCATTGCTCGAGGAATTCAAACTCAACTTGAATGTTTTGGCACTAGAAAGTTTGGGTAAAAGTAGTTCATCAGCACTACTTATTACCACTTGCCACGCGGCCAACATTACTTTATCTAACAATTCTTTAGTTAAGAATTCTGCCAATACTTGCAAATTCATATTCAAATAATCATACAATGGAGTCATAGCATCATCCATTTGTTCTTGTGTAGGTTTCAACATTCCATTGTTACCACATATCAACTTCAAGGTGTTTCTAGAAAAACAATATTGGATGCATGTTGAGAACTTTTCAACAATTAATTTGATGCAACGATCTTGAACTCTTTTCAACGTTCTATGGGCCCTACCTACCACAAATATTGCATCATTTCGTTCGCTCTCTACTGCAACTTCAATTAAAATTCTCCCTTGAGAATCCAAATCAAGGTAGATTTCTTGCGGTATTCCGTCGTGCTTAAACCTCCGAGGGTCTAACTGCAAAAGTGACCTCCCACAGATAGCATGAGTGCCAAACTTCTCATCCCAAACAGTCAAAGACACAGTTAAAGAGGAATTAGGGGCCAAGTTGATCTCGAATTCCTCATCCCATTCCGGATTTGGTGTATTTTTCAAGCTTCTTGTTCTTCCAACTGTCTTTTTGAGTTTCGTATCTATTAATGTGACATATGGCAGAACTGAGGAATTCGACGATGACTTCAAGTTTTCTGCCTTGATCAACCTAATGGAAAACAAATGACTGAGATAGCTCCTGTTGGACTTTGGGTCAAATTGGGCAACAGAATTCGAAATAAGCTCCGGGTCCAAAATGTCTTCCAACTTTGTTAATTGTTTCATCATTGCTGATAAATTATTGATAGCGACACAAATTTCTGGTTTAAAATTGTATCGGTGTGTCAAAAAGTCTAGGTTCTTTGCACCTTGAATGTTTGAAACGACAGCATTCTTGACTTCGTCGAACCAACGTGCTCGCTTTTCAGGATCAGCACCGGTTCCATTGGTATTCCCGCTAGAAGCAGAATCCAAAGGAGAGTCAATATCATCCTCCAACTCTTTGATTACCTTTTCAGCTATATGGTTTGCATATCGTACAACACCATCCGATATATTTTTTAATAAGGTTGTATACACCATGGCTAACTGAAATTCATTCTCCCAATTAAGAGAATTCAAAATCTTTAGATACTCCTTTATGAGTGTGAAAATATCTAATACGGAAGAACTAAACTTTTTCTCGTCATTTTGTAAGTCAACTGCTACATAGTTGTCGTTCTTTACGGATTCAACCACGATTGTGAGGATTTTCTCCCCACTCTCATTTACCCAGGCTTGTAGATATGGGTAAAAAAAGCTTTCTAAATTGAACTTGAAAGAATCATTACTTGCGTTTGGAGTGACTTGTTTGTGAATATCTCTTATTTCATTCAAGACCCTATAAGCTTCCAAAGCATCACTAAATGACAAAAATTCACCTTTGCTCTTAGTGTAATTGTCTATGTGTTTCAAAATGTTCTTTGCATCTGCTGCGAACATGCTTGTTATTATGGAACCCATCGATTTGGGTAAGTATAAAAATCCAAGGAGCGGAAATTTGTACTTTTTCTGTAAATACTTAAGATCATCGATAATGGAATCGCAAATGTTCAAGATGTGTATCAAGCTTAACGTATTATCTCTTGGTAGATTCGAAAGTATTTCTGCATATCTTGACTCTGCGATTCGTAGTAAAGACTTGATTAAACGTTTCTCCCACTTTTTCAGCAATGGAGCTAGGTTGATGAAAAGACAGTCCGATTCTACGTTATCCCCCAAGAATGCAAGTGAGGGACCAAAAGCCGGTTTATCGGATATCCGATTGAACACTAAATGAAGGTTGTCCTTCAAGGCGTGCATTATACCTGTGTATGTCAACGACAAGTCGTGAATATATTCTTCTTGATCCAATATTGGCCAAGTTTCTTTTCTATTCCAGTCCAAACGTTCATGTTCAATGAGAAACTTTGAAAATTGGAATAGTTTATTTGAATTCTCCAAATTTATGGAGTGGGAGTTCTCCTTTGTTAAGATTCCAGCCATATGAGCGGCTGTGTAACTCAAAACGACTCGTGTTGGTACAAACATTCTCCAAGTTTTGGAAACTAAATTTAGTAACGTAGTACTTTGCTTCGACATAAGTAGAACATCTTCTGAAGAATCATTTGAGGAATTTTGTATGCATAACTTCACTAAATTTACATAGTAATTCCTCATTTGAATAGCAGGGGGAAGAATATAGAAATTATATCCCGATGGTAAGTCTACAATTGGTAATAGTTTAAGATGGGGCGGAACTTTATACCTTTCTAAGAGTGTGGCAATTGCTTCAGTTTCTTTCAATTTCCAAGACTGATAGTCTTTTGCAGTTTTAAAACTGGATGGATTATAATAACCCAAATCTTTGTTCAAATAAAATTGCACTTGGGTTAAGTCCTTATTTAGTGCTTTTATCAGGGCTAAATCCTTGAACTTGAATATATCTTGTTGAACTTTAACCAGATCAACTTTGAATAATTGTTGGATCAAAGTCACTAATGATTGATCCATATCAGTTATTCTGAATGACGGAGAAATGAAAGTATCATTATCATCGACTCTGTCATCTTTCATGATGGAACCTTTGGGTTTCAATGCCTCTCTATTTTCTTTCAATTTTGCGATGATCATTTCACTATCTTCTTTATCTTTTTTAACTAAACCAATAAGTATCGATACAAAAGTATCGGCTTGTTTGAAAACCACGTCACTAATGTCAGCAGCTCTTATCACTCCCAATTTTGTTAGTTCCTTGTTTGCACAAGCGACAAATTTCATAACCAAATAATCAGGTTTATTAATTCTTAAGATATCACTTTTGAATGCTGGATCTAACAATTCTGTATACAATCGTAAAAGGGATCGCCTCGTATATTCATCAATGTTATGGCCCTTCTTTTTAAGTGCTATAAGATTTAAGTGGGTCTCCAAACTGGATATCAAGTATGGAGGTAATTTAGGATCAGAATCCATAAATTTGGATGATCTATAACTTTTTAAATAACTACTTGATGCGTTCAGGCCGTTTGAAGCTCCTAATGAGTTTGCCAAACTTGGGCTTGATTTAATTGGCGTCCGAAACCTTGCTTCGTTATAATATTCAAGTATGATTAGTTTTAATATAGATTCATAAAGTTTAGATAGATCTACATCATCATAAAAATGCGTGTCTGGAGAATTGATTGACAGGGCCATGCTGGCTGACCTTGAATCTTTATCCATGTTTATGAGTTGTCACCTTTTGTAGGATTGTTTGAAATCACAATTTTTCTAACTGATCCTAATCGAGAGCGCACGAATGTTTTCAACCTCTGTATTGGAAATGCCTATTCGCGAGCAAAATAGACTTTGGAGAGACGTGGAGGACAATGGGGTTTAGTGTGGTGAAAATGTGGCTTATTGTTTAAGGGTACAGTCGGTAACCAAATTCGTTGTTACGAGTTTATATTTATACTTGATTAGTTTGAGGTATTCCGTCCCTGAATAATCCTTTAAGTACAAAACTACTAGTGAAGGAATCTTTACATAACTCCGCTTTACTGGGGAATCTGAAGATCTAGTGCTACAATTGCAGTAGTAACTTTAACAACTAGATCCTCAATTCAGAATCAAACTATCAAAGCTAGGTTTAATAATTTCCCGTTTCGGGAAAGATCCCATCCATGTTTTAAGTGTTAGCAAAACTTTAATCCGACCAAGTATCAGGAAGTCACTGTGGCCGAGTGGTTAAGGCGACACCCTGCTATTATCATTGTGAGAATTGGATTTCCAAATTTCGCAGTACTGATGTTAGGTGTTGGGATTTTCCTTCGCAAGTTCGAATCTTGTCTGTGACGATTTTTTTTGCTAAGTTAACAAAGCAACACTTCAGAATTGATTGTCATACCACAGTACCATTGACTCGTCTTTTACTTCTTTATTATTTCTGTGACGGACCGTACCGTCTTGGTAGTACCAATTGTGTGATATTATGAGAGTTTTATGTTAGTTACGACTTTTGCCTCTGCAAGTATCATCTTAGATTGCTCATAAACTCTTCTGCTCTCTAGATTCTAGTTATGAGAAAATTTGGCTTTTGCAATCTCAGATTGCTTATAAACTCTGCTGCTCTCTAGTTTCTACATAATCTCATTTGGTGTCCCATAAGATTGTATACGATTTGCAACTTGTCACGTGATCTTCAAAACTCATCTCGAATATATTTTTCAGATTTTAAGCTCATACTATATACTGCAATTAAGATGTCCGTTGTTGGTTCGTTAATCTTCTGCACATATTGCGGTAACCTACTCGATGCTTCAACAAGCAAAACTGATATTCCATGTGGGAATTGTTCTGCAAAATATCCAAAATCCAACTTTGCTAACTTGAAAGTTGTAACAAGTTCAAGTGAAGATGCATTTCCTTCAAGTTTGAGGATGAAGAGATCCGTAGTGAAAACATCATTAAAAAAAGATGAGTTGGATGAAGGTGCAACAATTAAAGAAAAGTGTCCAAAATGTGGACACGAAGAGATGCAATATCATACATTACAATTACGTTCTGCCGATGAAGGTGCAACGGTATTTTATACTTGTATTTCATGTGGATTCCGTTTCAGGACGAATAATTAGAGACATAGATACTGAAACTGTTGGAGAAAATTAAGACTAAGTTCAAGGAGAAAAGTGGCAAATAGAGAACTAAACCGTTCATTGTACATTAGAATACATATTTTATATTCATCGAGTATTTTCGATCCGCAGCTGAGCTTCTCAGTTCAAAGTGTTTGTGTGATGTAGTTAATTCGTAGAAATTGGAGTTCTGTATAATCCATTTTTAGGTGTATTACTCCAAATAGGCATGCAAGACAGTATCAATTCTAGAATCAAACGTCAAGCAATGTATCAAACACATCATTACTGCTTGCAATACTGACTGCTTCACTGATATTAATTGGGCTTTTTAAGCTTTGATTGTAGCATACTCCAAGTCATTCGAATTCTCATACTCATACATGTCTAATGCAACTATGGCAGAATCTCTAACGACTTGTTCCTTGTCATTTAAAAATGACTGCAAAACAGGTAAGCACTCATCTGTTGCAATTGCACCCAAAGCCTCCGCAGCTTCATGTCTAACCATACCCGCTTCACGTTCATCTTTTAAGACCTTGATCAACGATGGAACTGTAACTGGATTACATAACTGTCCAAATACGTACGCAATTTCATGTTTGAATAAAGCTGAAGAATCTTCAAAGCCAGATGCTAAAGCTAAACAAGCTTCATCAGTTCCTAAATCTCTCAATCTGAACATAGCTCTATATCTTTCGAACAAAGGCTTTTCTTGATCATTTAAGATTTTTTGTAACTTATCTACCTTTGCTTCTTGGTCACTTGCTAATGGTGGTGCTGGATCAATGGAAGTATATAAAGATTTTTCTAAGATTTCGGTTTTAGATTCTGCTGAGTTTTCCCATTTAATTCTTTCAATAGCTAACTCACAAGTCTGTCTAATCTCAAGAGCTGGATCATTTTTGTAATACTCTTGTAATAATTCTAAGGATTCTTTATCACCCAAAGCTCCTAAAGCTTCTGCGGCTTCGTGCCTAACCATAATCTGTTGCTTTTGATCTTTTAAAACATCTCTTAAGTAAGGAGCAGCATCCAAATTATTTGTTTGACCTAAGACATATGCAACCTCATGTTTCAATAATTCTGAATCATCTTGGAAAGATTCTGAAATATAACGAACAGCTGCTAACTTGTTTTCTGGGATAGCTCCATCAATACCATCCACGTTTTCCCCAGCTCCAATACATTTTAAATTGAATAAAGCTCTAAATCTATTAGCTAAATTTACATCTCCAGTCTTGTTGACTAAGATATCTCTAAGTTGTTCGAGGGTGGCACCTTCTATATTAAGTTCAGTCATGTCAGTCCGAAGCGGCACTTAATTTTTCAGCTCATCTGAAAAATCACCTGGTGAGACTGTTGGCGGGGGAGAATGCAAAACACGGGCGGCTCACGATATGATGAACTTATATAAGCAACCCAGATCCAAAATGGGTTCCTAGAACAATTAGTTAAAATTGTCAATTTAGGTACATAGTATACGAGGTTGGAGGTATTGTGTCTCAATGAGTCAATCGAATTAAGATCCACTAAAGTGCAACTAAGTAGTGAAATTCATGAAATTCATTTAGCATGAGTAAGCCAATAGTAATTCGTTAACTACGGAGATCCAATTTACACCAAAGAATAATGACGATAGAAAGAGGCACATCATTCATATAAGTTATTTTTTGCAGTTTATTTTTTGCAGTTTATACATTTTTTACAGGTTATCTTCACAGTTTACTTTGTTAGCGTCGTAGTCGAAAATTTTTTGTACAGGCAAAACCACATAGACAATTACAATTCATCATGGCACATCAAGGAATGCCAGACATGTCTAATGCCATCGTGGCACAAGATGAAATGGGGAGACCATTTATAATTGTTAGAGATCAAGGTAAAAAACAAAGAAAACACGGTATAGAAGCTACCAAGTCACATATTTTAGCAGCTAGATCAGTTGCATCGATCGTGAAAACTTCTTTGGGACCTCGTGGTTTAGATAAAATCTTAATCAATCCAGATGGTGAAATAACCATTACTAATGATGGTGCTACCATTTTATCTCAAATGGATTTAGATAATGAGATTGCCAAATTATTGGTCGAATTATCCCAATCTCAAGATGATGAAATTGGAGATGGTACCACTGGGGTTGTTGTACTTGCAGGTGCATTACTTGATGAAGCTTTAGAGTTAATCGAAAAGGGTATCCATCCAATAAAGATTGGTAATGGATTTGACGAAGCTTGTAAGGTAGCACTTGAACAATTAGACAGAATTGCCGACGATATTAATATTTCTCCAGACAATCGTGATCCTAACTTATTAAGAGCTGCAAAGACTTCTTTAGGATCCAAGATTGTTTCCAAATCTCATGAACAATTCGCTCAAATGGCTGTAGATGCAGTTTTAGCTGTTGCAGATTTTGAAAGAAAAGATGTTGATTTCGAATTAATCAAGATGGAAAAGAAAGTGGGTGGGTCTATTGAAGATTCCTCCTTCATCAAAGGTGTACTTTTAGAAAAGGATTTCTCACATCCTCAAATGCCTAAGATAGTCGAAGATTGTAAAATTGCTATTTTAACATGTCCATTAGAACCACCAAAGCCAAAGACTAAGCACAAGTTGGAAATTTCAACTGCCGATGAATTTAAAGTATTACAAGAATATGAACAAAAGAAGTTTCAAGAAATGATCGATCAAATCAAGGCTTGTGGAGCAAATGTTGTTGCATGTCAATGGGGGTTCGATGATGAAGCAAATCATTTACTTTTAGCAAATAATTTAAATGCCATCAGATGGATTGGAGGTTCAGAATTAGAATTATTAGCAATTGCCACCAACGGTCGTATTGTAGCTAGATTCGAAGATTTAACACCTGAAAAATTGGGGCATGCTAAATCGGTCAGAGAATTAGAGTTCGGTACTACCAGAGATCGTATGTTAATTATTGAAGAGACTTCAAACTCCAAAGCTGTTACTTGTTTCATCAGAGGTTCTAATCAAATGATTGTCGATGAAGGTATAAGAGCGTTACATGATTCTATTTGCGTGGTCCGTAATTTGATCAGAGATAGCAGAGTAGTGTATGGTGGTGGTGCAGCTGAGTTGAGTTGTTCTCTTGCTGTATCTGCCGCTGCAGACAAACAAAAGGGTATTGATCAATATGCATTTAGAGCATTTGCAACCGCTTTAGATAGTATCGTCACTACTTTAAGTGAAAACTCCGGTTTGGACCCAATTGAAACTTTATCTCATTTAAAGTCTAAGCAAGCTACAGAGAATTCTTCTCACCTTGGTGTGGATTGTCTCGGTAAGGGCACCAATGATATGAAAGATTTGTTTGTTGTTGATCCTTTGATTGGTAAGAAACAACAATTATTATTGGCTACTCAATTGACAAGAATGATCTTGAAGATTAACGATGTGATTATAAGTGGTAAGGATGAATATTAAACAAATTGACGGTGGTAACAGAGCGGACTTGCTCCAGGGGGAAGTAATCAGAGTAGTGTACATGAATCCAATTTTTCAGAAAGTTGGCGGACTCTTCAACTTTGGATCCTATAACTATTCTAAAACTTGTTATGCTAAATAGTATATAGAGTATATAGTGTGACTTGCACTTTTTAGGTTCTTTAGCTAACTTCCAAGTACTTGTGACTTGATAGCTAATTGTTCAGAGGTATATTCCAAAATCGATAATTAAGTGGAATTAATAACCAGCTAAAAGCTGGAATGTAATGCATTTTAAGAAATTAACCCTAAGTAGTTGCACTGCGCTCAAATATGTATACAAGTAAGCATTGCCCCAGTATCCAATGCGGACACACTCAAGTCACCAATTGGTGTACTGGTCGTGCACAACTCAATTTCTTCGCCTCCTTTCTGAAAAAAGATAACCAGTACAACTACCAACACTCGAACCAACGTTCAATTACTTTCACCATACAAGGATTTACCCTTGACTAATTGATAATAAATTAAACGATCATGGCTTCTATGGGAACTCCTGCCGTTGTCATGGACAATGGTACTGGGTTAACCAAATTAGGATTTGCTGGGAATGATTCTCCTTCATTCGTTTTCCCAACTGCAATTGCAACATCATCTGCATCATCTAAAAGTGCTAAATCTGCTGGTAATGCCAATTCATTTTTGTCATCTAAACGTGGTTTAGAAGATTTAGATTTCTTTATTGGAGATGAAGCTATCAATGCCGCTAATGGGTCCAATTATAACTTATCTTATCCAATCAGACATGGGCAGATTGAAGATTGGGATCACATGGAAAGATTATGGGAGAATTCTATCTTCAAGTATTTAAGATGTGAACCAGAGGATCATTATTTCTTATTAACTGAACCACCTTTAAATCCACCTGAAAATAGAGAATCTACTGCTGAAATTATGTTTGAATCATTCAATTGTGCTGGTTTATATATTGCAGTTCAAGCCGTATTAGCATTAGCCGCCAGTTGGACTTCATCTAAAGTTCAAGATAGGTCTTTAACAGGTACAGTTATTGATTCTGGGGATGGTGTAACTCACGTTATTCCTGTAGCTGAAGGATACGTCATTGGAGGTGCCATCAAAAACATCCCATTGGCAGGTAGAGATATAACGTTATTCATCCAACAATTATTAAGAGATAGAGGCGAATCTGATACTTCATTACAAACTGCTGAAAAGATTAAGCAACAATTTTGTTATGTATGCCCTGATATTGTAAAAGAATTTAATAAATTCGATCAATATCCTCAAGAAAAGTTTGCTCAATACGTAGTGGAATATGCTGATAAAAATAGAACAAATGTTGTTGACGTCGGATACGAAAGGTTCTTGGCTCCAGAAATCTTCTTTAATCCTGAAATTTGTTCTTCAGATTATTTAACTCCTTTACCAACTGTGGTTGATCAAGTTATTCAAGCTTCTCCAATAGATGTCCGTAAAAAGTTATACAAAAATATTGTTTTATCTGGTGGTTCAACAATGTTCAAGGATTTCGGAAGAAGATTACAAAGAGATTTGAAGGGATTGGTTAATGAAAGAATCGAATTGAGTGAAAGGTTAAGTGGGGTTAAGAGTACTGGTGTGGATGTGCAAGTCATTTCACATAAAAGACAGCGTAATGCTGTTTGGTTTGGTGGTTCTCTAATGGCTCAAACTGCTGAATTCAAGAGTTATTGTTACACCAAGGCTGATTATGATGAATATGGACCTTCGATTGTGAGAAATTTCTCTTTATTCTCTGTACCATAATTCAGTTAAGTAAATGTTTATGTGTATAAATAGATGTCGTTAAGTAATCAATGTAATTAAGAGTCAAGGACTTCAATCTGTCGTTCCCGTTTTCAGTCACCGCATATTTGTAACTTTAGTCGTGCGTGATCAAAAGTCCAGCCAAAACTGAAGAATTCCTACTTACGATAAGATCAACTTCAACACAGAATGTCCTCATCCCAAGTACAATTGGTTGATGGCGTTGCCCTTGCGCAAATCTTCAATGGGTTAAAGTCCCCCAAAGAAGAAGAAAGAAATAGATTTGCAATGGAGTTGCGTACATATTTGGAAACAATTGCAAGAGACTTGAAGTTTGAGCAGTTCAATAGATATAACAATGATATTAATAAAACCATATTTGAGTTGATGCATGGTAAAGAACAAGCCGAAAAACTTGGAGGAATCGCTGCATTGAATGCATTGATTGACTTTGATTCAGGAGTTGGTGAAGAAAATGCAACAAACACCTCGAGATTCTCCAATTATTTGGGTTCCCTTATATTATCCAATGATATGGTGGTAATGAAAGCTGCTACAACTACATTGGGTAAATTAGCAACTCCCGGTGGTACATTAACTGGAGATTTTGTTGATTACGAAACAAAAAGAGCTCTTGAATGGCTCCAAAGTGATAACAAGCAGCATGAAAATAGAAGACATGCAGCTATATTGATTATAACTGCGTTAGCTGATCAAGCTCCAACTTTCATATTTAACTATATTGGCCAAATATTGGAGCATATATGGGTTCCTTTGCGAGATCCAAAACTCGTCATTAGAGAAGACACCGCAAAGACGTTGCAAAAATGTATGCAAATTATGTATGACAGAGATATAAACTCGCGTGTTTATTGGATTAAGAAATTAATCGATTTGGCATCCAGAACGCTCAACGAACACGACTTACCAAACGCAACTGATGGTACTGCAGCAAATGCAGCTTACAATATTATTGCATCAGCTTCAACACAACCAAGCGAAGCAATTCACGGAGCCCTTTTGGTATACCGTGAATTGATAAGGTATTACAAAGACGCTTATATATCTTCCAAATTTGAGCAGATTTATGAAAATTTAGTGTTGTACAAAAATCATAAACTTTCCATCATCAGGCAAGAACTAGCTCACATTTTCCCACTTTTGAGTAAAGCCAATCCAGAACTATTTGTTGAAAAGTACTTGCATAGAACGCTTTATTATTATTTATCACAATTGAAGAAGTATAAGAGTCTGCACAATGAAGGTGCTAACTCAGATAAAAGTGCAATTTTTAGAAGTATTGGTGCTATATCTTTAGAAGTAGGTAGTCAAATGGCAACCTATTTGGATGCTGTTTTAGATAATATCAGGGAAGGGTTGTCTTATCCTACGAATTCATCTGTTCAGCTGATACTAGTGAATGCTGTTATTAGTGATTCCCCGATTTCAAATAATCCTGGGTTAAATTCAATTACAACCTCCACATCAAGTGCATCAAAGTATAGGGCAAGTAGAAAAGATACCGAACCTGCTATATTTGATTGTATTGGAAAGTTGTCGATTGCAGTTGGCCCCGCACTTACAAAGCATTTACAGCGAGACATTTTGGACATGATGTTTACCAATTGCTCGCTATCCAAGCACATGCAAGAGGTCTTGCAAACCCTCATTGTTAATATCCCTACATTGACTAGTTTGATCAACATAAAATTGCTCAACTTACTCAGTTTAGTCTTATCAGGAAAGAGTTTTCAACCACCTGGATCTCCATATGGATTGATTAGGATGAATGGATCACTCGCCCGTGACTATAGGTTGATTATGATCTCAAGGGATACAGGACATAGCATTAACAACATTTTACTGAACCAAGAGACTTATGATTCATACGACAGTGCAATTTTAATACAAGCTTTGGAAATGCTAGCATACTTCAAATTTGAATCTCATCTACTCAACGAATTTGTTAGGTATTGCACGGTTACTTACTTGGAGCATTCCAATGCTAAGGTTAGACAAACTGCAACTATTACATCGTGCGAAATTTTCATAAAAGATCCTATCTGTCAACAAACCAGTGTGAATGCTTTGAATGCAGTCAATGAAGTATTAGATAAATTACTTTCGATTTCCATAACCGACCCAATTCCAGAGATTAGATTAGAAGGTTTGAATTGCTTAGCCAACGCAGGAAATTTTGATCCTCAACTTTCTCAAGCAGACAACGTAAGGTTACTTTTTATTGCATTAAATGACGAGGTTTTCGCTATTCGTAAAATTGCAATTAAAATCTTAGGGAGGTTATCTTCGATTAATCCAGCATACATAGTTCCATCCTTGAGAAAGACACTCATACAATTGTTGTCGAGATTGGAATACCTGACCAGCAGCAGAAAGAAAGAAGAGAGTGCAACTTTACTCTCGTTGCTTATAAGTAACTCAAAAGAGTTGACAAGACCCTATGTGAAACCGATTGTGGAAGCGTTGATATCTAAAGCAAAAGACTCCAACCCATCGGTCGCTTCCAGTGCAATTAATTGTCTTGGAGAGTTAGCCGTAGTAGGTGGGGAAGACTTGAAACCATTTATTCCAGATTTGATGCCTTTAATTTTGGACACCTTTCAAGATCAAAGTTCATCTTATAAGAGGGATGCTGCATTGAAGACTTTAGGTCAATTGGCTAGCTCGTCAGGTTATGTTATTCAGCCTTTATTGGACTACCCACAATTATTGGGAATGCTTGTTGGTATCTTAAAGCTGGAGACTTCTCCCCAAATAAGGAGGGAAACTGTGAGGTTATTGGGAATCTTAGGTGCTTTGGATCCTTATAAACACAGAGAGGTTGAACAACGGTCAAAGAGTATTCCTGTAGAACAAAATGCACCACCAGTCGACGTTGCATTGTTAATGCTGGGTATGTCACCATCTAATGATGAATACTATCCAACAGTTGCAATCAATAACTTAATGAAGATATTGAAAGATCCTTCTCTTTCGACCCACCATACGAAGGTAATTCAAGCAATAATGTACGTATTTCAAACGTTGGGTTTACGGTGTGTCTCATTTTTACCCCTGATTATACCTGGTATCATCAATGTCATGCACACTGGTCAGCCCACGATGTTGAGGTTCTACTTCCAGCAGTTGGGTGCTTTAATACTAATTGTGAAACAGCATATTCGGCCCTTTTTGCCAGAAATATTTGCTGTTATCAAGGAGTTCTTTAACGTCAACAGCCAGTTGAACATTCAAGTCATCATAATAAATTTGATAGAGTCAATTTCAAGAGCACTTGAAGGAGAATTTAAGATGTTTTTGCCAGAGGTTTTGACTATCATGTTGGAAGTGTTTGAGGATGACAAATCACCCAAGAGAGACTCATCGATGCATGTCTTGAAATCTTTTGTTGTGTTCGGAAGCAATATCGAAGAATACGTTCATATTATTGTTCCCAACATTGTTAAGATGTTTGAGGCAGGACCTTTGGTTTTACGTCGAGCTGCTATTGAAACTGTAGGCAGATTGTCTAGGAATGTATTACTCAACGATATGGCATCAAGAATAATCCATCCTATTTTAAGAGTATTGAAACAAGGAAACGAAGAGCTTAAAAATTCTGCAATGAACACGTTGAGTTATTTACTCTTACAATTGGGCACTGAATTTAGCGTCTTCATTCCTGTTATCAAAAAGGTCTTGATTCAACAAAAGATACATGCACCTAAATTCGAGCAATTGGTAAGTAAGTTAATCAGCGGCGATCCTTTGCCTCCACACTTGGACATTTACAAGGACTTTGATAATCAACTTCACATGGACGTTCCCGAGGTAGATATGCCTTCCAAGAAACTTCCAGTAAACCAAGCAGCATTAAAAGCAGCTTGGGACTCAAGCCAGAGAAGAAGTAAAGAAGATTGGCAAGAATGGATAAACAGGTTGAGTAAAGAATTATTGAAACAGAGTCCTTCACATGCAATTAGAGCTTGTGCCGGATTGGCATCAGACTATTACCCACTTGCAAAAGACTTGTTCAACGCAAGTTTTGCAAGTTGTTGGAGTGAACTATACTCCCAGCACCAAGAAGAGCTAGTCCAATCATTCTGTATTGCATTAAGTTCACCAAACAATCCTCCTGAAATCCATCAAATTTTACTCAACTTGGCCGAATTCATGGAACACGATGATAAATCACTACCAATTGCCATCACAACCTTGGGTCAATACGCTCAACGTTGTCATGCATACGCAAAGGCATTGCATTATAAAGAGTTAGAATTTTACGAGGAACCAACAACACCAACCATTGAATCCTTAATTAGTATCAATAATCAATTGCAACAATCTGATGCTGCTATTGGTATTTTGAAGCATGCTCAATTACATCACAATTTGCAATTGAAAGAGACTTGGTACGAGAAGTTACAACGTTGGGATGATGCCTTGAGAGCTTATAACGAAAGAGAGAAGGTAGAACCAAACAACATGGAGATTACAATGGGTAAAATGAGATGTTTACACGCTTTAGGAGAATGGGAACAATTATCTGAATTGGCAAGAAGCAAATGGGACGATTCTTCGAGTGATACAAAACGTGGAGTTGCTCCTTTGGCCGCAGCTGCTGCATGGGGTCTTGGGCAGTGGGATAGAATGGACTCTTGTATTAAGGTCATGAAGGCAGAATCTCCTGATAAGGCCTTCTTCAATGCCATATTAAGTTTGCACAGAAATAATTTTGGTGATGCTGCTAAGCATATAGTTAGAGCAAGAGACTTATTGGTTACTGAAATTACTGCTTTGGTAAGCGAGAGTTATACCAGGGCGTATGGTGTTGTGGTGCGAGTCCAAATGTTGGCGGAGTTGGAAGAGATCATTAAATATAAATGTCTTCCTCAAGGTTCCGAGAGAAGAGTAGTTATGAGAAAAACTTGGAACACCAGATTGCTTGGGTGTCAACGTAACGTTGATATTTGGCAGAGAATGTTGAAGGTAAGAACCTTAGTGATAAAGCCAAAACAAGATATGGACATGTGGATCAAATTCGCTAATTTATGCCGTAAGTCGGGTAGATTGAATTTGGCTGAAAAATCTTTAAACAACTTGTTGGAAGAAGGCTCACCTGAAAATCCATCTAGAGCTCCACCTCAGGTAGTTTATGCTCAGTTGAAATATATGTGGGCAAAGGGCCAACAGAAGGAGGCATTGCGCCATTTAGTCGATTTTACAACCAGAATGTCACAGGATTTGGGATTGAATCCAAACGATTTGATAACTCAGCCATTACCTTCCGAAGGACCAGGTATTCCAAAACACGTTGAAGAATACACTAAGTTATTAGCTAGATGTTTCTTGAAACAAGGGGAATGGCAAATTGCCTTGAACAGTAGTTGGCGCACAGAGACGTCCGAGATTATTTTGGGAGCGTATTTGTTGGCAACGCATTTCGACGACAAATGGTACAAGGCATGGCATAATTGGGCATTGGCCAACTTTGAGGTTATTTCTCTTTACACAAATCAAGCGAATAACAGTAAACAGCCGGAAATCATGGATCAGAATGACCAAGTCAAATTGGCTCCAACTGAAGAAGACTCTAAACATTTGGTGCCTTCAACTCAACCTGCTATGATTCCAATGGAGGCAGTACAGCGTCATGTGATTCCTTCAATTAAAGGGTTTTTCCATTCTATTGCATTATCGAATTCCAACTCTTTACAGGATACTTTGAGATTGTTAACATTGTGGTTTAAGTTTGGTGGAATTCCTGAGGCTGCCCAAGCAATGTCTGAAGGTTTCAATATGGTCAAAATTGATAACTGGTTAGAAGTTGTTCCGCAGTTGATTTCGCGTATTCATCAGCCGAACCAAATAGTCAGTAGATCATTGTTTGGATTATTGGCAGATTTAGGTAAAGCCCATCCTCAAGCATTGGTATACCCACTAGCTGTTGCAGTCACCTCTGAATCATTGAGCAGAAAGAAAGCTGCCGAATCTATCATCGAGAAGATGAGAGTACATTCTTCTAATTTGGTTGATCAAGCTGAGTTAGTAAGTCATGAGTTGATTCGTGTGGCTGTCTTGTGGCATGAACAATGGTACGAAGGACTAGACGAAGCCTCGAAGTTATTTTTTGGTGATCACAATACAGAGAAGATGTTTGCTGTTTTGGAGCCATTGCACCAAGCATTACAAAACGGACCTGAAACAATGAGAGAACTGGCATTTGCAACTGCATTTGGAAGAGAACTTGCAGATGCGTACGAATGGGTCTTAAATTACAGAGCCACCAAGGATGTCACCAACTTAAACCAAGCATGGGATATTTATTATAATGTCTTCCGTCGTATTGGGCGTCAATTACCTCAATTACAAAGTTTAGAATTGCAATTTGTTTCTCCGAAACTTGAGGAAGCCAATGATTTAGATTTGGCAGTACCAGGTACATACCACGCTGGGAAACCAATTATTAGGATCATTAAGTTTGACCCAATATTCTCGGTAATTTCTTCGAAACAAAGACCAAGAAAATTGTCCTGTAGAGGAAGTGACGGGAAAGACTATCAATATGCATTGAAGGGACACGAAGATATTAGACAAGATAATTTAGTTATGCAATTGTTTGGTTTGGTTAACACCCTTTTGGTGAATGACCCCGAATGTTTCAAGAGGCATTTAGATATCCAACAGTTTGACGCTATTCCTTTGTCTCCAAAGGTAGGGTTGTTAGGTTGGGTTCCGGATAGTGATACTTTCCATGTTTTGATTAGAGAGTACAGAGAGTCGAGAAAAATCTTATTGAATATCGAACATCGTATAATGTTACAAATGGCCCCTGATTATGATAGTTTGACTTTGTTGCAAAAGGTGGAAGTTTTTACAAGTGCTTTGGATAACACTAGAGGTCAAGATTTGTATAAGGTATTGTGGTTGAAATCAAAGTCCTCAGAAGCTTGGCTCGATCGTCGTACGACTTACACTAGGTCTCTTGCAGTTATGTCCATGGTTGGTTACATTTTGGGATTAGGTGATCGTCATCCTTCCAATTTGATGTTAGGTAGGATAACTGGTAAGGTTGTCCATATTGATTTTGGTGATTGTTTCGAAGCTGCTATTCTTCGTGAGAAGTACCCAGAGAAGGTTCCGTTTAGATTGACAAGAATGCTTAATTATGCCATGGAAGTAAGTGGTATTGAAGGTTCATTCAGAATTACGTGTGAACATGTTATGAGAGTATTGAGAGACAACAAAGAATCTTTGATGGCGATCTTGGAAGCATTTGCGTACGATCCTTTGATTAATTGGGGATTTGATTTCCCAACGAAGGCAGTCGCCGAAGCTACTGGATTGAAGGTACCTCAAGTCAATACACTGGAATTGTTAAGATCAGGTCAAATTGATGAAAAAGAAGCAGCAAGACTCACCAGGCAAAATGAAAGCGAGATCAGAAATGCCAGAGCGGCACTTGTTTTAAAGAGAATTACAGACAAATTGACTGGTAATGACATTAAGAGGCTTAGGGAATTAGATGTTCCTACCCAGGTGGATAAATTAATCCAACAAGCAACACTGGTTGAGAATTTGTGTCAACATTATATTGGTTGGTGTTCGTTCTGGTAATATAAAAATATATAGTCTATAGTACAATTATTATGCAAATTTAGGCATTCAAGCAATTTTTAAGATAATGCAAATGTAAGGTCAGCAAGTTTATGCAATTTTCTTCGAGGCACTTGTGAAACCAACACCCTTGACGGTAGCAGTCATATAATCGTCTTCTCCGTCTTCGGAACCATCCTTGAAGAACACTTCAGTAGTGAAAACTTCTTTGATATCTCTCAATACATGTACAAGGTTTTCATCGATTTGTTTCTTGTGCAACTTCAATCTTCCAACATCTTCTTTACCAATTGTCATAAATACCAATGCCAATGTAAGTTGATTCCTTCCAATAGTGGAACTATGTGACAACTCATCTAGTAATTGGTATGCTACACGCTCTCCCAAATCTTCTGGAAGCAGCCCTGCTGTACCTACACCTTCAGTTAAGATTCTCCATCCCTTTTTCAGCTCTGCAACCAAAGTCACACCAAATCCTGGGGATTTCCCAGCATTTTCCCCTCTCCATACATCAGCAGTAATATTAACTTCTACACCAGTTGGTCTTAAGACATTTCTTGCAGCGTCAATCATTCTGTTCACTACAGATGGAGATACACGAGTACAATATGCAACACCTCTAATGGCCGAGAATTTTGGAGTATCAATGCAATGCATGGTTAATGGTTGTGGGATAAGTGAATTACACATTAAGTGGACCTCACCACCTCCTAAAGGTGGTGACCCTCTCTTCAATACGTGTAAAGAAATTTCACGAACTCCGAATTTCTCCATTACTGATAATAAACCCCATTTAATAGCTTCCACACCGGCATCACCGGTCTTGTCTGAGCCAGTTAAACCTTTGAAGATAATCGAGAACTTATTCTTTGAAAATGGTGCCAAATACAACATTGGTTCAATGAAGTAACCAACTGGTTTCGTGATTGGACAGTTGTGTGTTATTTCTCCACCAATAATAATACCTGGTTTATATATAATAGTAGTACCAGTATATGAAATCTCAATATGGGAACCATTTGTTACAGCCTCGAGTAACCTCAAAAAGGAAACTTCATGGTCTTGTAACCCAGGATTCATTTCAGTAGATCTAATTTTGGTTATCTTGATTGGTCTACCAGATAACGTTGAAAGTATCAACCGTAATCTTAAATTGCGGTGACCCTCGAAGGTAGCCATATTCGTAGACATTCTTAATATACAAGTACAGAATTGTTGCAACTAAATTTTTTGAGATGCTCATCCACGTTCACGTGACCATTCAAGATCATGACAAAAAAAGCACCAACGGTGAATGCGAACGACAGGCGAAATACACAGACGTTATATCAAGTTCTTCAATTACATAACATGTCTGAAGGATATAAGATCACACCAGATGGATCGAATGGCAGGCCCATTGGAGAGGTAAAAAAAGAAATAGACAATGATTTGAAAAGACCAAACAGCTCAGTTCAAGATTATGATAACAAACGACTGAAGCCAAACTATGACCTGTTTGATGGTTATAACACAAACAACATTGCCGCCAACAAACCAGGAATGATAAGGCAACCAGTATCCATCTCGCATCCATTTGCAGTTACGACCCCTCCAACAATTTCAACATACAATACAAGTAGCAGCTATCAACCTGCTAATGGACATGCGAACGGTGGAGCTGATATCAGTAAGAAATTCGATCCAACTTCTTTGAACGATGTAATTGCTGCAGGTGGAGTGAATTTACAGCAAGAAGAAGAATTATTATTACAACACCTGCTTAACAGAAATTCCGATATATCTCATGAATCTAGACTGATTTACAAGGGGGCAAAACCACCTGCATTATTGACGGATTATCATCTTGCAGCGTTCATGAATAGAATATCAAAGGAGAATGGAATCCATCAAAACTATTTAATGGATCCTGATTTGTTGGAATTAGTGTCTGCAGCTTGTGAGACTTGGTTATCAGGTATTCTCACCAAAACAATAGTTTTATCTCGTCATCGTCGTCGTGGTATTCCAAAGTTAACACCGAAAGCAACAGGACCCACAAAAAGAGGAGGTGCATCTGCTCCTCCGCCCACTGCAACTGCCTCAAACGTTCCTAGATCTGAACTATCCAAGGAATTGCGTAACTTGGCTTCAAAACAAAAAGAACAAGAAGAAAAGCGTGTCAGTAAGAGGGTACTATTGGGATTGGAGAAGAATGCAGAAAACGGAGAATCGGGCCAAGGTGTGGATGGTAAGGCAGGTGCTGAAGAAACTTTACATAGAGCCGCAAACGCTACGGCTGCTATGATGACGGCGAATCCAAGTGGGAAGAAATATTCTTGGATGACATCTGGCTCTAATACCGTGGAGACCAATAAGATTGGAGTGGATAAAGAAGGTAAGGGTAAGGTGAGTGCTATTATATCTGCCAGAGGTGATAATGGGTTACGTTTTAGAGAAATAAGGTCAGGGAACTCTGTGATGTTAAAGGATTTGCTTTCGGCAATAGAGGATGAGAGGATAGGAACAGACAAGGCGATTGTAAAGGGATATGCAAAGTTGAAGGACTAATGATCGTATTAAATCATTTTTGATGATTTGCATATTTTTCTTCAATAACATGTATACTAAAAGTACAGATTTTGAAGATATATAATAGTGGAAAGCTGAATAAATGATAATGAAAGTCCCCATTTTCGCTGTAGTCGTCTATAGATTTTAAATCGCGGTCAATATGTGGTAAGATATTGTACAGTTTATATTTCATACTATTTCTCAGAGATTTTATTTTACGCGCCAGATCAATAACAAATAAACATCAACATGGATTTTAACCTAACATCGTACTTCAATTCATTTGATGTAGACAAAGATGATGGAACTGATTATTCGGGATTAGATCTGAAAATCGAATCGGTTACTGATTCTCTTGCAACCAATCCAGAATCCATAAGTTACAATAATGATTTATTTGATGATTTAGTTGAATTAGCTCATGGTTACAGAACCCTTGAATCAAAGCACCAAAGACAATTAACATACTTGATATCATCTTCATTTAATACGATTGGTCATAATTTCTATACTGTTATACGGAGTGGGGATTTTGTTGATTCAATAGATAGCATCAAGTCTACCTTAGAAAGATATGGATACCTTATATTTGTTTTACTTAAATATTTGAGTAAAGAAGAACATACACATTCACTGTCGAAAAACGCTGCAAACTCGCAAGCACTAGCCAAATGGAAATCCAATAATGCACAAGCTGAAGATTGTCTTCAAGCAATTATTACTATATTAAAAATTGATTTATCCAAAATCTTTGTAACAACCCCTGAAAGAGACATGTATATTGAATTATTTACACGTCCAATTATGAATCTAATGGAAAGTCCAGAGAGAATGAAGATACTAGGAATCAAGACATTTTTATTCCAGATATTGGCAGTCTCAGTAAAGAATCATGGCCATGCTCATATTATTCAACATTCGATTATACAATGTTTAACCTATTATTTACATTTGCCAGCTTACATGGCAGAATTTCTTAATTTGTTGTCTCAGAAATATGATTACGTGCTTTTAACTGAAGAAGTATTGCGTGAAATATCTCAAACCCAATTCAATTCAAATGATACCAATGGGCCAAAGGCAATTTCTGAATTCTTAATTAAGTTGTCGGAATTATCACCAAGATTGATCTTGAAACAAATGTCATATATTAATCAGTTATTAGACAATAGTAATCAAACTTTAAGATGCTCGGTAGTTGAGACTTGTGGTAATATAGTTGTCGATATTTTGAAACAAGATTCAACTAGCGCAGAGGATGAAGAATCTAATGCTAATGCAAATATTCAACAACACGTCGAAGGGTTATTGGATTTATTACAAGAAAGATTTCTTGATCAAAACCCATATGTGAGATCGAAAGCTTTTCAAGCATTGACTAAAGTGACGGGGTTGAAAGTGAAGTTGATAGAAAGAAGACATTTGTTAATGACACTTTCGGTGAAATCATTGGATGATAGAAGTACTTTGGTTAGAAGGAACGCTATTAAGCTTATGTCCAAGTTGGTACTCACGCATCAATTCGACACCGCACATGGTTCACAATTGAAGCTCTCATTCTGGAAACTGCAATTAGCTAACGCACAGGAAGACCTTCATAGGATACTACCAGAGTCTCCAACAAAGCTACAAGTGGATGAGGACTCCATGGAGCTAGATCCTGTGGAGGAAAATGCACTTGACGAAGATGACGAAGAACTAGAAGCGGACGGTGAGGAGGTGAAATATGGCGACGAAGACATAGATGGAGAGCAGAGTACCGCCGATCAAGTGAGTTCTTCAGAAGAGCCAGAACTAGAAAATGCCAACGCTGACGAACCAGATAGAAACATTGTCATTGCGGCAAAACTAAAGGTCAAATATTGTAATGATGCAGTCGATTTTATTGATGCTATCCACCATGGTACCAGTATCATCTCTAAGTTGTTATTTTCTAAAAACAGAAACGAAGCAATTGACTCCATGGACTTTTTGGTCTTGGCTGATGCGTACGGAATAGAAAGTGCACAAGAAGGCATTCGTCGCATGCTTCATTTAGTCTGGCTGAAAGGTGCATCTGAAGAAGGAAAATCTGTTCCAACTCATTTGATTGATTGTTACAAGAGCTTGTTTTTGACAGCACCTTTTGAAGCTACAACTATTGAAAAGGCTGCATTTATTGCTAAAAACTTAATCTCGCTCACGATCGATGCCTCAGTTGCTGATTTGGCTTCCTTAGAAAAGTTACTTGGGTTGATGCATGTCGGAAAGCTAATCGACGAAGAAGTTATCAAAGTATTATGGCAGATTTATAATTTCGACAATGATGAAAATACTGAACATTCGCGAAGCCAACGTCGTGGTTCAATAATCATATTGGGAATGCTTGCTCTAGAGGAGAACCAAATCATTGTTAGAGGGTTAGATTCTATTTTGAGGATTGGATTAGGTGAAAAGGGAAAAGCTGATTTGAAATTGGCACGTTATTCATGTGTTGCGTTGCAAAGGATTGTATCGACAAAGAAGGATGCAACTACTGCAGTAGTCAATGCTAAAATTAGAGAAGATGCTGTAGCGAAGTTGAAAGTTGTGATTGTGGCATATGAAAGTAAACCTGAATGGTATGGAGTAGCAGAACAAGCTATTGGTGCTGTGTTTAATGCTTCAAGTAAACCAGATGAAGACTGCTCTGAGATCATCAAAGCAAAATCTGTAGCTGTTTTCAAGGGAGGTGAAGCCTCCAAGGTAGTTGGATTGTCTCAATTATTATTTATAGTTGGACATGTAGCTATCAAAACAATTGTATACCTAGAAAAGTTAGAGACCCAATTCAAAAAGAAGAAACACGAGCTGGAGACTAAAACGCCTGGGGAAGTTGACGATAAAGCTGCTAAAAAGGACGATCCTACTGGTGATGAGGAATTGGAAATGATTGGAGGTACTTCCGAAGATGACTTCACTGATGCAATTATTCATGTAAAGGAAAAAGAATTATTATATGGAGAGAATTCATTACTCGCCAGATTCGGACCTTTGGTGAAGGAGATTTGTGGTAGAAATAAGTTATACGATAACAAAATATTACAAAGGAGTGCTGTTTTGTGTATGACCAAGCTTATGTGTGTTTCATCAATTTACTGTGAAGCTAATTTACCGCTTCTAATCACTATCATGGAGAAATCCGAGGACCCAATTATTAGAAGTAATTGTGTTCTTGCAATGGGAGACATGGCAGTTTGCTTCAATAATATTGTTGAGGAGAGTACTGATTTTATCTACAAGAGACTTACAGATGATAATATAATGGTTCAAAGGACATGTCTTATGACAGTCACTTTTTTGATTTTAGCTGGACAAGTTAAAGTCAAGGGCCAACTTTCATCAATGGCTAAGTGTTTGGAGAACCCGGATCAAGGTATAAGTGATATGTGTAAGTTATTCTTCACAGAACTTGCGACCAAAGACAATGCTATTTACAATGGATTTATCGATATTTTTAGTGGTTTATCAAATGATGAATCTCTTACAAAGGATGCGATGAAACGTATTATCAAGTTTTTGGTTTCATTTATTGACAAAGAAAGACATCAAAAACAATTGAGCGATAAATTGGTTGTTAGGCTTCTTAAGAGTCTGACCGAGACTCAATGGAATGATATTGCATTTGTTTTGACAACGATACCGTATAAGAATGAGTCGATCTCTACTGCATTAGAGGAGGGGTATAAGACTGTCCTGGCTAGGCAATAATTAGACTCTATATACCTTAGGAGTAAATTATCTTTATTGTGTTGTGAGACATACCAGTAAACGATTGAACGCTTCCATTTCTTGTAGCCTATTGACTGCTCATGTGCACCCCGTATATATTTCAAATAACCTAATTTACAATTTCCAATTTTTTGCAGACTTGACAGCCGAAATAAGATCTAAACGTTAAAATATCACATGCAGTTACAAGTGATTGATATACACCCCATAAGTACGCCTAATAAATATTGTTCCCTACAGTGCCCACCCCTCGCTAGACTACCGTAACACCTCTTTGTTCCATCGTTTCAGATAATCCAAGGCTCGATTCAATGTCACCTTTGTGCTGACCGTTCCTCGGTACCAAATTTGGAATTGAATCAGAAACCAAATTCTTTGGTACTAGCTTTATTGTTACTAAGGCAGGTTGAGATAACTCATCTTGCCTGCCGATGATGTTTATTATATAATTTTGGGGATGCGGCGTGTAAGAATAGTCAGAATAGTAAGGATAACACAGTGTAACAGTGCATGGCTTAAAAAAAGATCACTCCGTAAAATTCAAAAAAATAGCAACAAGACAAATGGTGGTAGCTATCATACAAGACGCAATTGCTCGATTGCTGGATGCAGTTGGGTTGGATGTTGCCAATGTGAAGATATTAATATGTGCCTTATTATCATTTCCATTTAGTTTCATCTATAAAAGATTACCAGATCAAAACTATACACTCAAGAATGTTTATAATATATCAATTTCGGCATTTTACCTATTTGGAATACTCAATCTCTATCTGGGGTTTCAGACATTATTAATAACTGCTACTGGGTCGTATTTGATTACAAGATATTTACGTACACTGTCAATGCCATGGGTTAATTTCTTATTCCTCATGGGACATTTATCTTACAGTCATATTAGTGAACAGTTATTCAAAGTATATGATCCAATTCAAACCGACATAACTGGAGCTCAAATGGTCTTGGTGATGAAATTGTCCGCGTTCGGTTGGAACATATATGATGGAAAACAACCTCCAGAGAGTTTAACACCTTATGCAAGAGAAAGAGTTGTCAAAAAACATCCAAATCTTTTACCTTACATTGGATACGTTTTCTTTTACGCTTCGATTTTGACAGGTCCAGCTTTTGATTATGCTGATTATGACAAATTCATTCATTGTACTTTATTCGATATTCCTAAGGAAAGATTACCTCATGGTGGAAAACGTAAGATTCCAAGAAGTGGTAAAGAATCCTTGAAAATTACCTTGCAAGGGTTCTTTTGGGCTTATTTATTTGTTATACTGGGAAAATATGTTAATAAGGAATATCTCTTAGATGGTTCATTATTAGCAAATCATTGGTTTATTTACAGAATCTTCTATATGTCTGCTTTAGGATTTACATATAGATTGAAGTATTACACAATCTGGTGTATTGCTGAAGGTGCATGCATTTTGTGTGGTATTGGATTCAACGGAATTGATCCAGAAACTGGTAATTTTAAATGGAATCGTGTGCAAAATATTGAACCATTGACGTTCGAGTTAGGACAAAATGTCCATACTTGCTTAGAAGCATGGAACAAGAATACAAACAAATGGTTGAAGAATTATGTCTACTTAAGAATTGCAAGGAAAAATAAGAAACCAGGATTTAAGAGTACGCTATTTACATTTGCGACAAGTGCATTTTGGCATGGTACTAAACCAGGCTATTATTTAACTTTTATTTTCGGTGCTTTATACCAAACCGTTGGTTCAATCTACCGAAGAAATTTCCGTCCTATATTTTTAGAAGCAGACGGAAAGACTCCAAAACCGTCCAAGATTTATTATGATATACTCTCATGGTTTGTAACTCAATTGGCGTTTGGTGTGGCTGTACAACCATTTGTTATCTTGGATTTACAGAAATCCATCTATGCATGGAGAGTTGTATACTTCTATCCACATATTCTTACGGCAATTACATTATTCTTATTTAAGGGTCCATATTCCAAGAAAGTAATCAAATTCTGCAAACTGTTCCATGCTCTGGAACAACAAAGAATTATTGATGATAAGAAGCTTACTCCTGCTGAAGCAGCCAATGTTAAGACTGCAGTGGATATCATTTTGGACGGATCTGATGAAAATTCAAGTCCTACCTTAGGAGTTCCATCCATCGAAGTATTGGAATCTGTGAATAAGGAAGAAATTGCTCAAGAAATCAATGAATTAAGTGAAGCATGGAAGTCTTTTGGTCAACGCCGCAGTTCGATTAAAAATGATGACTTTGAAGGTTTGAAAGACGCTTACAAGAATTTCACTGGCGAAATCAATGAGATTTATACCACTGCGAAGGAGGAACTTTTAGCGGAATTAGCTGAGAAATCAGATAAGTCAAAAATCGTAAAGGAGAAGGCAAAGAAGAAGAGTGCGTAATGTATAGTACATATTAGTAATATTAAGCAAACTCAGCGCACTTATTATTGTAACACGGAGCGAAGAATATCCACAATCCAACATTTATTGACGTCACTAGCAAGAGTGGCCAGACTTGTAGCGCGCATGCATTTCCCCATGAATAAAAAATTGGAAATATAACTCCAACTTCACACCAATGTTAAGATCAAGATTACCGTTTGCCACCGTTAGTAATTCCATGAAAAATGGTTTACGGTTTAACTCATCAACTCCTTCAACAACAAATAAAGGAAATGGTACTGGTGTTGTTTTCATGAATATGGGAGGTCCTTCGAAAGTAAGTGAAACGTACGATTTCTTATTAAGACTCTTCTCAGATCAAGATTTGATCCCATTAGGTTACTTCCAAAAGTCAATTGCCAAGTTCATTGCTGGTCGTCGTACTCCACTGATATCCAAAAATTATGCTGAAATTGGTGGCGGGTCTCCAATCAGACGTTGGTCCGAATTACAATGTAAACAGGCTTGCGAAATTTTAGATAAAACAAGTCCTGAAACAGCTCCTCATAAACCTTATGTAGCTTTCCGTTATGCTAATCCATTAACTGAGGAAACCTTGGCTCAGATGTTGAAGGATGGAATTACAAGAGCAGTTGCCTTTTCCCAATACCCTCAATTTTCATATTCTACCACTGGTTCAACCATGAATGAATTATACAGACAAACTTTGCAATTAGATCCTAATAGAACTATCCAATGGTCATTCATTGACAGATGGCCAAAACAAAAATTATTCATAGAAGCCTTTTCCACTCATATTGAAGATAAAATTAACGAATTCCCCGAAGAAATCAGAGACAAGGTAATTGTTGTCTTTAGTGCTCATTCTTTGCCAATGGAAATTATTAATAGAGGTGATTCTTATCCTGCTGAAGTTGCCGCTAGTGTATATAGCATCATGGAAAAATTAGAATTCAAGTATCCTTATAGATTAGTTTGGCAATCTCAAGTTGGTCCAAAGCCATGGTTAGGTGGGCAGACCGCTAAAATCGTTGGTAAGTTAGAGAAAAAGGATGAAGTTAAAGGGATTGTTTTAGTACCTATTGCTTTCACCCTGGACCATATTGAAACTTTGCACGAATTGGATATTGAATTGGTCGAAGAATCAACCAACCCAGAAAAAATTAAAAGAGCTGAATCGTTAAACGGTAATAAGTTATTTATTCAAGGTCTTGCTGATCTTGTTAAGGGTCACTTGGAATCTGGTGAGTTATATTCCAAGCAATTGGAATTGGATTGCCTTTTAGGTGGGGAATTTGCAACAAACACATTCAAGCACCCAAGTGAACTTTTTGGAAACCATTCTAAACTGAAAAATAGTTAAAAATGTACATAGTGACTATTTAGTAATAAAGTAGGTGAGAGCGTAGCGAACACCAGTGATTTTCATGTGTAATTTTAATTGTATTGTAATGTGTGAGCGGGAATGTCTAGGACACGCAAGAGTATTATAATATACACTAAGGTTATTGCTTGAACATACTATTAGTAATTTTAGCCCCTAGTATGGTTATATCTTCGCATTATATCCCTTCAAACAGCTGTTCTGTTGATGGGGACCATATATTTATGCTCACTTCTACACACAAATCTCATCAATCCGAGAACTCATCATCTGGATCAAACAAATCCAAATCCAAATCCACCGATTCATCAGCTTTTTTAACTTCTTCCTCCTTCCCATATTCCCCAAACGAAGTTCTCCTTTTTTCTTTCTTCTCCGTTAGAACCACGTCTTCTGCGGCTTCGACCTTCTGCTCCTTCACTTCCTTGTTTTCCACACTTTCAACGACCTCTGCATCGTTCAATTCATTCTTTATTATTTCATCCTCTTTCAATGAGCTCGCTGCCAACATACCTCTCCTCAAAGCATCTTCTGCTGGCCAAACATAGTTATTAGGGTGAATTTGGAATTGAGCATTGCCTACAGTGGCTGGAGCTTTCGTGAATTTTGCCAATTTCATTGCATATTTCAAAATTTCAGAGACTTCTACTTTCTCTTTATTTTCTGCCTTAGAGGGAGCTGCCGCAGGTAGTCTTGGTAATTTTTTTAGTTCGTTTCTAAAACCAATCAATTCTATTAAGATGTGTTTTGATTGATCATTTAATTGAGATTGTTTTGTTGTCAAACTTTTGATCTCTTCACCTAGTACTCTATGTTGTTCTAATCCATTTATATTTGATTTTAATTGATCATTTGTATCAATTATATTGTTTATTGTTTCAACTATTGATTCATCCTTAAATGATGAAATATCGTTTGATAAATCATTTAATAATTTTTCCAATTCATTGACATGTTTCACAACTGGTAATTTTTCGAATTTGTCTAACTCTTCCTTATTTGTTATCTTGCTTTTGATATTACCTGGAGTTATAGGTAAATGTCGACTTGGATTTAACGAAGAAGTAACATATGCGCTTGGAGTTGATGGAATTGAAACATAGTTTTGAGATGCTAGTTGGTTTAATCGTTGTGATGAGCTGACTCTAGACACAGGCACTGATTTGAGTGAAGAATCTGTTCTCTTATGGGGTAACATTAACGTATTTGAGATTGAAATCGAAAAAGTTGATATCGAATTCGCGATAAATTATGAAGAGGAATCTCTTTGATGATGATAGCTCTGAAGAAGAAGCCAAAGAGACTGTTGTGCCGAAGAAGAAGGTAAAGACTTTTTTGATCCCAAAGTCTGATGATCATTATAATATGAAGGTTCTAAGCGAAGTTCCCAAAGTGGATCTCGAATTAGATGAACATTTAGAAAATCCAATATTGGAAACTGTTGATCAGGATACTTCAATTGAAGGTAATACCTCATTAGAAACTTCCCTATTCTCTTCATCATCAATAGGGCTATCTATGATGAAGAAAATGGGTTTCAAAATTGGTCAAGGTTTAGGAAAGGATTCAAATAAAGCTGAACAGAAACCAATTAGTGTGGAGATGAAAAATGATAAATTGGGTGTTGGTGCAAAGCCAAAGGTTCTAATATCAAGAGATCAACTTAAATCAACTACCGACACCTTTGTAGATCGAATGATAGATGACAAAAAGAGTAATAAATTGAAGGTTACTATTGACAATGTCATGAAATACTGTTTTAATATCAGCGGTGATTCAGATAAATGGTTTGAGAATAAAGATATCAATGAAATAAACATCCTATGGAGAAGCTATGTAGAACAGCTACTTGATAAAGAAGATGTAAAGGGTAGGATTCTCATAGAAGCGGATGCAAAAAATGAACTGTCATTAAAATTAGAATCGACCAAAGCAATACTACCGCAAGTAGAAAAACTTACACTTTTGTTAAATTACCTTCGAGAGGTACATCATTATTGTTACTTTTGTGGGGTTTTATATGCTGATGCTGAGGACATGGGTAATTGCCCGGGTATATACGAAGAGGACCATCAAGGCCAAGGCACCCATGAATGACTTTTTTGATATTGTTGTGAAGTTGTATTTTAATGGGGCCATGGATGCAACGTCTTGACTTTAATATAACAAATCATCGAATAATTTATTCCTTTGCAACTTCGATCTCACGTAAATAGCATCGATTTGAACAGACGGCAATCTTTCGGAATCATCATAAGCTTCAGTATTGTTTACCTCAGGAGAAACTATTCTATCAAGTCGTATATTAAACTCACCTTTTCTCCCATACGATGCCGGTATTTTGTTTGCCTTTTCATATGGACTCACCTCACTTCCCCAAGACACTCTCAAGTTACAGCCATTAATTATAGAGCCATGTAAATACACAAGTGCAGCTTCTGCTGAAGATCTTAACACAAATTTAACATACCCTGTATTCAAATCTTTTGCTAAATTAACATGCATTATATTCCCAAATCTTAAGAAGTGATTGGCCAATTCGTCGTCCGTAAACTTTGAAGCTAGATTCTTTATCACCAATGTTGTGTTATTTGGGTCTGTATGTTGGTTTATGTTTGGCTGTGATTGGGCCACAGGAATGTGAGAAATCTCAGCAGGGTCTACTGCTGGTGTAGTTACTGCGTTCGTGGTAGATCCTGTAAACAGTTGTGCTGGTCCTCCAGCTGCCAAGCCAAGTCGTATTGGTCTACTCCCCAAAATTGCACCATTCATCTCGGTCAAGGCTCTCTTCATATATTCAGGTGTATAAAATCTGACAAATCCAAATCCTTTGCTTACTCCTGTAGTTGTGTCAATCATTACTTTGACTTGCCTTATTTGATTTGGATACTTCTCATTGAACTTTTCGAAGAGGATTTGGTCAGTTACTTCAGTTGCTAAGTCACCTATAAATAAGGAATTTTCATTTCTTCCTCTTTGATCCACAGGCCCTCCTTTTGAATAAGGAGCCTTGTCTGTAGAAGCAGGTGTACTCCCGCTAGCCCAGTTTAATTTGAAGGATCTTGGGGTACCTGGAACAGTCAAGCCATTTTTTAACAAAGCAGTAGCAGCTGCTTCTTGAGTTGCGAATGCAACAAAACAATAAATAGTCTTTGCTGGATTTACCTTATCTCGTATTAATTTGACATTTGTTGGCTGTTCTCCGACTCCTTTCCATATACTTAGTATGGATTGTTCAGTCCAAGAAGGATCTAAATCTCCCATCCATAATTCATGAATATCTGCTCCCTTGAATGGAGTCCTTTGTTGGTAATTAGATTGGTAAGGATTAGATTTTCTCTGATATGTACTATGACTATAATTATCGTAGTTGTTATAATTATTTTGTTTATTGTATCCACCACCGGTATGACCTTGTCCACCATGAGCATTGCCATATTCATTAGTATTACCAGCATTGCCATATCCGCCATTAGTGTTGTTGTTATTAAACCTTGGTTTGTTATACACAGAATGACCTCCTCTGGCGTTGTGATTTCCCCCAGAGTTGTAGTACGACATGTTGTGTGGATATTTTCGTAGATGAGATTTTCAGTTTTTGCGGCCATTCTGTGAAGTAGGTGTAAGACTGGGCATTAGGCTATTAAAAGAAGTTTCCAGAGAGTCCAAGTTGATGAGCTACGTTATTTGAAATTGGTGCCTCTTATAACTATATTTCTTATAACTGAATTTGATCGTAATAATTCTAAATATTGGAGAATTTTCTCAAGAATCTTCTCTAAATAAGCTGACTTATTGAAGATGCAAAGTTGAATGAAATTATTTCATACACTCATTCAAGCTATATAATCCACCTGAATGAATCTCGATCCGCCGGAATTAATCTCTCTATTGAACATTAGCATTCGAAGACAACATCGATAATAAATGCAGATCGAAATTTATTTCACAAAACTCAGTAACTTCCTTTGCAATTGGAATTATCAAAGAGTATAACAGACTATTTTCTGGACATTCCCATTCAATACAAACGCTTCTGGTGAAGTATATCCGTAACTGCCAACTTGAGTGCAACCGAATTTAGAAAATATTTTGCAACTTCAAAATCGTAAACATAAGTTCTTGAACATGGAGTTGTAGTAAGATATTATCCAATATAATGAATTATATAGTAAGAGTTTTAATATAGTAATGATGCTAATATTTGAAAATGTAGGATAGTTGCTTCATTTGTTTTGCTTCGTTTTGCATTCTTTCGCTATTTTAACTGCAAAATAATTTCTCAACTTAGACATGGACTCTACCGGGTGACCCAGAGCCAATTAATCTACCTACCTCCTGTTATTTACCATCTGACTGTTTTGAATGACTTCGTTTCAAACTATTCAAAGAAGTGCAGTTTAATCTCACTTTCATCTCCAGAACTAAGTAGTGTACAATTATCATTGCCAAAGTTTTCACCTTTGAAATGAACCTCCTTTCTAGGGGAGTTTGCTACAGTAGTAGTAGAATCAAATCCTACTAATCAAATCGTAAAATGAATTTGAGAAGCCATTGCATGCAGAATTATGATACCACAATGTGGATCTTTACCAAACCTAAGTGATATTCGTTAAATGTGAATTACTTTAAGCCATTTTCAATACGGAATTATACATTTTGGCAAAATGCAACCATTCAGATCGACATTCTATCAAGCTTGTATTGGGCTTAACAAATGGCTGCTAAATTTCCCCCATTTATTTTTTCTCCACGACACGACATTTCGAAGTACTCAAAAAAACATATACTACAATCTTAAACATGAAAATGCTTTCAAGATCATTAAAAAACGCATCCAGGTTCTCGTCTAAAAGATTCCAGCACTCCAGTTCTGGATCAAGCACATCAACTGCATCAAACTTCACTAATAAACATAACTTCAATATAAATCCTCCTCCAGTCCATGAATATTGGAATTATAGAAATGCATCTGTTGTATTGGCAGTAATCCCATTATATGCTGTTACTGCTTACACTGCCAAATACTTCGGTGCTGAGTTTGAAGGTTTCTCTGGGTTGTTATCATTCAAGCAAAATGAAAAATCTCCATTAAATGAATTATCATTTGCTGAACCACAATTACCTACGAAATAGGTTATATAGATAGAATAAATAAGAAATGGAATTACTTGTAGTTGAAGTAGAGGACGTAATGAACAATTCAGAACTCATGATGTGTGTAGTATATCATGGGTACCATTCTGACTACCCTCTCATACTTGTCTAATTTCCGCTTACCTAATCACTACTTTTTCACTCAAATTTCATTGGCTCAACAAACATCTTAAACAACATGATGAATAGACTTGGGCTTAGTGCTAGACGCTTGGTACTTAATAGACCAAGTATTAGATCCTTGACAACCAAAACTACACTTACTGATCAAAGCAATGGTAGAGTTATTACATTAACAGATCCAAATCATCCGGAAATTGCTGATTATCCAAATGCAGCTCCAGAGTTTTCACAACATAGATCTCCATATGATAAGTTTGATGACCCTCAAAACAGAAGAAACCTTAATGAGCCTTTGAATATTGATGCTGATTTATACGATATGTGGTCTCCAGAGTACCATTCGTTTGTATCTGATAAATCTGCATTATTACTGAACGGTATATTTTTATCAACCATTTTAGCAATTGCTGGAGGCATTTGGTATTTCCAATTGAATCCAGAAAAACCTGCCATGCCAAGATCATATCCTTTCAATGGGTTGGCAAAGGATTTGGGTGCTAATGGCGATGAAGATGCTGCATTTTATAGGGTTAGACCAGATGTCACCGCCGAAGAAGAATTAGGATTCTTAAAAGATGATGAGGACGTAGTGGCTAACAAGAAGGCTTATGAAGCTGCAAATGCTGACTTCATAAAGGCATAAATAAAGCATGTAATCGAAGCGAGCTATGGAACAGTTGAGTGAAATCGTTGGTCGAGCAAACTTCGGACTGCATTATCTTCACGTTGGAATCAGAAGAAAGAGATAGCGTGACGAACGAATAGGGAAGAGGACTGCCCACATCTCGAAGAACAAAGCAACATTCAGGTGGAACTGAAGCCTCGAATTTGAAACTAGTTGTGGAAGGTCTTCTTGTGAGTATTACCACACTCTTTACTGTTATTTCAAATGTTGCCCTATTGCAAAGCTTTTGACCGTGAATACAAGAAATTTCAAACATACTTCAAAGAAGTACATCTTGGGTTTTCAAAAGTCTCCCGTAGAGTTCGTAACATTATAGTGTTGTCTCTAATAAATATATAAACAGTATTTGATTGTAGATGATTTAGACACAAGTGAGCCTTTTCCAAGTCATATTCAATGCATTAGAAGAGTTAACTCACGTCGTACCCAAACTTTGTAACGAGTAATTCCTACCGCGATGTCAAATTGTTGTAGGATGGCTACGTAAAATTCTCCCTAGAGGCTCACTAATTTTACCGCGAGCTTTTTTAATTTCTCCCCAGATTATTCTCACCTCCCACCGCGGAAAATGTCACAAATTTTCGTTCGCAGATTTTTTTTTTGAAACTCAAAACAAGACAAACATAAGTAATAATCAATCACACACGAATAACCTTTCAAATCACCTTAATTATTCATGCCTAACATTTTATAATGGTTACTAAAAGTGGGCGAAGAAGAAATGTGCCAAAACAGACTACAAATTCTTCAAGTTTACCTGCCAAGCGGAAACTTAATACAACTCCAAAGACTACAAAGAAGCCAAAAGTAAGTAGTGCTAGAACAAAGGAAGAGAAGTTGATAGAAATTAGCACCAAGTTTAATTTGGCAATAAATGAACTTTTCCAATTACAAGAATATAAATCATTAGCATATTGGAATCCTACGGATTTTTCATTGCCGTATTTGGAAAACAGAATTCCTGAATTATATGAGAGCTTCCTACAAAATCCAGAGAATAAACTTATTTGGGATGAGGAAATTGAAAAACCTCAAGATTTAACAGGGTTGCCTTTGAGACTCCAAAAGAAAGCAATGGCAACGGTTGAAGAGAAACTAGTGGCGAAATTTCCGTACAAGGAAAAGGTCGAACTACAAAGTAAAAGTCAAGAATATATGATAATTCTGAATGCAATGTCGTGGACTAAGCAAGCATTATCCAAGAAAGTTAATTACGTGGAGGAAGAAGAGGAAGAGGAGGAAGTAGAAGAAGAAGTGGAGAATGAAATGGAGGATGACATTGAAGAAGATGCCGAAGAATTAGTAGCGCCGGAAGAAGAGGAAGACGTAGAAGACGTAGTGGATACTAGAGCATCAGTAACTTCAAAGTATAAGTTCAAGTATAAGCTTAAAGATGTAAAATATAGTATCCCACCAACAATAGTCACTCATCCTTCACATATTCCTCAATGGAGGCCCGATCCAAGTCATTCTGATGTATTAAATGGAGCAGAACAAAAAGTGTATTCTTTCAATCCTGATCCAATACTGATAACCAAAACCAAAACTTCAACTATAGTGCTGCCAGAAATAGGTGTAAAATTACGAAATTTCTTGAATACAAACTACAAAACAGCGATTATTGATGATTCAGCAATGCCTGATTATAATAGCACTGTTGAGGAATATGAGCGAATAATGCAACTGCAAGAGGCCCTATTCAAAACAATTTATACAAAAAGTATGATTGATAATTCAATGCAATTAAACGGTGACAAAATAGAACTTCGTAAAGTGGTACTCCCTCAAACTAATGCAAAACAAATTTCCGATCCTTATAGAGCAACTGGTACTGTCTTACCTAAGATCCAGGGTGCATCGAATAATTTAACATTCTATGATCACTTTGTTCACCAAGGTACTTCTTTTTCAAAAATCCATCAACAGATGAGGAAACAGCATCAAAACAGAACAAAGAGAATTGCTCAAATGATTGAACAGCATTTTAAGAAAAAGAATGGAGAAAAAGATAGATTGGAGCGCGAACGAGAACAGAATTTGAAAAGAATAAGTAGATTGGCTATTCAAGCTGTAAAGAAAAGATGGATCCAAGCAAATAAAGTGTACTCATACATTCAACTACAGAAGGAAGATGAAATTAAAAAAATAAAGGGAAGAGAACATTTGAGTCAAATGTTGGAACATTCAACCCAATTACTTGAGGCTCAATTAAGCAAACCCTCCAGAGAGGTGACTCCAATACTAAAAGACAACTCTGATGACGATGATGATGGAGTGTCAGTAAAGGACGATTCCGATGACAATCTTTCATCAGACGAATCTGAAGGAGATGAAGAGAGCGAAACTGTCCAAGTTAACGGTGATATCGACGACATGAAGTTATCGGTAGAAGAGTTGAGACAGAAGTATGCAAACTTGGAGGCATCTATTGAGCCAGAATCAGAAATCCCTGGCTCTGAAGATGCTTCAAGCGGATCTGAGGTGTCTGAGGATGCATCTGAAGGAGATTCAGAAGACGATATAGATGCAACTATGGGACTTTCTGCGTTGTATGGCAATGGAACTGTAAAATTAGAAACTCCTACAGAAGACTATACGGATGAACAACAGAAAAAGATTCAAGAAATTGAAAACGAAGAGAAGCCGAACGCGATTTTGGATTCCGATTCGGCATCAGACATTATGTCCGATGAAGTTTCTTCAGCTGAAGAAGGTTCCACCGAAGAAACAGAAGTCTTTCCGAAGAAAAATGGTGGTTTGGCATCCTTATTTGGTAATATTGATGATGAAGATAGCGAAACAGATAACTCTGAACCTAGCGAAGGAAGCGAAGAAGATGAAAATATGAGCTCCGAAAGTGAAGCTGAAGTCGAGCCAAAAATAGAGGAAATAAAATCGGATACAGAAGTAGCAAAGATAGCTAAGACGGATGAGGACATGAAAGAGGAATCTCCCGAAGAGGACGAGGTGATTGTAAACGGCTCAAAGGTTAAGGATGTACCACTTCCACCGTTATTAAGAGGTACTTTAAGACCTTATCAAAAACAAGGTTTGAACTGGCTCGCAAGTTTATACAATAATAACACTAATGGGATCTTGGCTGACGAGATGGGTTTGGGTAAGACAATTCAAACAATCTCTCTTTTATCCTATTTAGCTAGTGAGCATCATATTTGGGGTCCACATTTAATTATTGTACCAACATCAGTAATGCTTAATTGGGAAATGGAGTTCAAAAAGTTTGCTCCCGGATTTAAAGTGATGACATACTATGGCTCTCCGCAGCAGAGGGCGTTGAAAAGGAAGGGTTGGAATAGACCTGGTGCCTTCCATGTATGTATTACTTCATACCAATTAGTTGTTCATGACCATCAATCTTTCAAAAGAAGAAGGTGGAAGTATATGATTTTGGATGAAGCTCATAATATCAAGAATTTCAGATCTGCACGTTGGAAGGCTTTGCTTAATTTCAACACAGAAAATAGACTTTTGCTCACTGGTACCCCATTGCAAAATAATGTCATGGAATTGTGGTCATTGTTATATTTCTTGATGCCATCTTCAAAGTTGAATCAGACGATGCCAGATGGTTTTGCAGATTTAGACAACTTCCAACAATGGTTTGGTAGACCTGTAGATAAGATTTTGGAACAAACGACCGCAGGAAACAATTCAGATATTGTCGGGGATGACGATGTTAGTACACACCGTTTGGATAAGGAAACCAAAAATACGGTTTCAAGATTACATCAAGTTTTAAGACCGTATTTACTTCGTCGTTTGAAGAAGGATGTTGAGAAGCAAATGCCTGGTAAATTTGAGCATATTGTATATTGTAGATTGTCCAAAAGACAAAGGTTCTTATATGATGATTTTATGTCCAGAGCTAAAACTAAAGAAACTTTGGCATCTGGAAACTTCTTGTCAATTATTAATTGCTTGATGCAATTAAGAAAGGTTTGTAATCATCCTGATTTATTTGAAGTACGGCCAATTGTGACATCATTTGCCATGCCAAAATCTGTTGTGAACTCCTTCCAGAGTTCTGAATTGTTGATCCGTAAAGAGCTAACTGATTCCAGCTTGGAATTAAACAAAATTAATTTCAAAGTCTTGAACTTGGATATTATTGGCACAGAATCATTGAACCACTTTGTTAGCGAGTCCACAAATGCCTTGAAGTCTTCGGAAGGGTTTGAAACTCAAATTAAGGAACTAGATGGGTTGATCAAATTATCAACGCATGATAATCCTGACTTGGAAAACTACTTAGAATATTACAAGTACCTGAAAACAAGAGACCAAGCAGAAGTAAAGCTGAAACTCGAGCATCTTTTGTACTTAAATACATTAAGATGTGAAAGATCTCCAGTCTACGGAGATTCCTTACTTAGTTTCTTGAAACGTGAAAAGCCTAAACCTGTCACAGATGTATTCCTTGATTTCCAAGTCACAATTCCGCAAAGGGTTGAGCAGATGAAGGATGTAATTGAAAAATATTCTGTTTTGACTCCCACTGTGGTTGCATTGGATATGAAAGATCAATTGATTCCAATATCAACTCAGTTGACTGTGATGGAAGAAGTTTCGAATAAAAATATTACAAATCCATTTAGTCATTCACAAACCAAGCTTTCTATTGCTTTCCCGGACAAATCGTTATTGCAATATGATTGTGGGAAATTACAGAAACTTGCCATATTGATGCAAGATCTAACTGCCAAGGGTCATAGAGCATTGATCTTTACCCAAATGACAAAAGTATTAGATATTTTGGAACAGTTTTTGAATATCCATGGTTATAGATATATGAGATTGGATGGTTCAACCAAGATTGAAGATCGTCAATTGATGACCGAAAGGTTCAATAGAGATCCAAAGATTCCGGTTTTTATTTTGTCGACGAGATCTGGTGGATTAGGTATCAACTTGACGGGTGCAGATACAGTTATTTTCTATGACTCTGATTGGAATCCTGCAATGGATAAACAATGTCAAGATCGTTGTCATAGAATCGGACAAGTAAGAGAAGTTCACATTTACAGATTTGTTTCCGAATACACCATCGAATCAAATATTTTGAAAAAGGCTAACCAGAAGAGACAACTTTATAATGTTGTTATTCAGGAAGGTGAATTTACTACAGACTACTTTGGTAAATTCTCGGTAAGAGATCTAGTTGATGACGTAGCTGAAGATGTTCCAGATAAGGTTCTTGATTTTGGTGGTGATCCAAACTTGCTTGCTCAAGCAGAGGATGAAGAAGATAGAGTGGCCGCAAAAGCTGCAATGAGTGAAGTAGTTGCCGATGATGAAGATTTCGATGAGGAAAGTAAGAGTACAACAAATGGTACCCCAGCTACGGACAAGCCCTCCACGCCTCTGATTGAACCAACTCCAGAAAATAAAGAAGAAATTGTCGATATAGATTTCGAAGAAGGTATTGGTCATATCGATGAGTACATGTTGAGGTTTATCGCAGATGGCCATTATATGGATTAGTTTTATCGTACATAATTAAATCGCATACATTTATTAACTATCGCAATCTCTGGGTCGTGCGCGCCTTCAAAAACACCTCTAATTTAAATTGGTTGATGAAAATCAATCTCACAGATAACCAACAACCAACATGTCGTCCGGAATCCAATCATTGTTAAAGACTGAAAAAGAAGCTTCCGAAATCGTCAATGAAGCTAGAAAGTACAGAACCACTCAATTGAAGTCTGCTAAAACTCACGCACAAGCTGAAGTTGAAGAATACAAGAAACAAAAGGAAGCCGAATTACAAAAGTATGAAAGTGAACATGCTGGTTTGAATGAGTCCATTAGTAAAGAAGCAGATGAAACTGTTGAAAAGGAATTGGCTGCTATTAAAGCCAAATATGCTGAAAAGAAGTCTGCCGTGATTAAATTATTGGTTGAAGCTGCTATTAAGCCAACTCCAGAATTACATATCAATGCTGCTAGATAAGCTAGTAAATACAAAAAATCTTCCCTTCATTTTAATATTACGTTACATTTAAGATTGGTAGACATCTATATATAGATTGAAGAGGTGATTGTCGTACATTTTGTAGAATACAGGAAGTTTGCTATTGAAAGTATCTAATATTGCACTAGTAAAACAGGTATGCTTACTCTAACGCAACCAGTATCATTTGAAGGTGAGCGTATTGTAAGTATATATTACACAAATGAGCCTAGTAGAAGCACTCATTGTAACCGTTCTAAAATGCACATGTCGTTCAACTTAGTTAAAAGATTACAAAGTTAAATTTGAGATCTTACGTGGGCATGTTCAGAGTCTTCGTTAACCCTTTGCCAACTCTTTGAAAGCTTTTACAACTTCCCAAGTTCTATAATCGTAACTCGCAATATTTAAGCTTTTAATGAAGTCCCATGCCTTTTTATCGTCTTTAATAGGGTAATCCAATGCAGGAGGAATGCTCGTAGCTATTCCAAAAAGTCTTAACAAAGGTTTGTCCAGAACCACTGATTTTGCAACACACAACCCCGTCAAACCTTCTTCTCCTCCAAATTTCCCATACCCCGATTTTTTAGTACCTCCAAACGGTAATTGTGAGACGTAGAATGTTGCAAAATCATTAATTGCAACATTTCCACTCTCAAGTCTATCTGCTAATTCACTAACCTCTTTAAAATTGCTTCCAAATATAGAATTGCCCAACCCATACTCGGTCATGTTAGCAAGTTCCACAGCCTCGTCTACATCATTTGCTTTGATCAATGTCAATACAGGACCAAATACTTCTTCGTGAAATATCTTCATTTTAGGAGTAACATCAAGTAGCAACGTTGGTTCAAAGTAATGACCACGAGGGTAGTTTGGATGTTCATGTTGCTTACCACCGGAAATCAATCTTGCACCTTTTGAAACTGCATCTTCGATTAAGGACTCTATTTCTTTAAAGCGATTGTCTGAAATCATTGCACCCATATCAATTTCATCCAATTGGTCTATATCTGAACCCAATCTGATATCTTTGATTCTCTCAGATAATATCTTCGAAAGTGAATGATAACTCCTTGGTAAACAAATAACTCTTTCTATACCAATGCAGTTTTGGCCAGCACTTTGAAATGTTCCTCTCAATACTATTGAGGACAATGCTTTGATGTCTTTAACATCATCCAAAATTATGAAAGAATCTTTTCCTCCTAATTCGACGACACATTGAGTCAATTCTTTGGCAGCACTTTCGACAACTTTATGAGCAACAGACTTTGAACCGATAAATGTTATATGAGATATTCCCGGATGAGACGTGAAATAGTCAGCATTTTCAGGGAAACAATAAACAAGTTGAACCAAGTTTTCATCTATATCTAACAGTTTAAGTACTACCTTTACGAAGTCAACAAACCACTTTGAAGACCAAACAACTTGTTCGGAACATTTAACTATAATTGCATTCCCTGTAAATATTGAGGCAATTACTGGGCCCATTAAATTGTGGAACGGATAATTCCATGAAACAAGTGCTGCAACCACACCTAATGGTTCATATCTAACTTCTGCATTCTTCATGAAACTAAGTAGCAAATTGGAAGGCCCAGGACGATGTGAAGGCTTTAATGTCTTTTCTCCATGTGCAACTATCCAATTCAATTTCTCTAAGGTAACAAAGATTTCTCCCATCAGTGCATCTAATTTTGTTTTACCACTATCACGACATGCAATCCTCGCTATATTCTCTTGGTTATCAAGAATGAATTTACTAAGGGTTCTTAACACCTTTCTCCTCAATGTGAATGAAGACTTTGCCCATGCTTTTTGAGCAAGTTTTGCTTTTATTATGGCAGTATTAATTTCATCTGTGGAGTGAACGTTAAATGTGCCTAAATATTGACCAGTAGCAGGGCAATAACTCTGGATTTTGTCTGGTTCATTAGCTACTCTAATTGAAAGATTTGGAGGATGCAATCTTTTACCTTTCCAATGGCGTTTAGCTTCATCAGGTATAGGTATTTCAAGCTTAACAGGTTCCTCTAGTTTATTATACTTATTAGGCAGTTGAGAAATATATTTTGCATAGATATAATATAGGGATGGAACAATGACTCCTACAAAGAATGTAGTTGAGATCTGATATTGCCATTGCCATTCTTTGAATCTTAGATCAATGTCGATCATGTTGGGGTTTGCTTTTCGAGGATTCGAGGACATTTGAGTCCGCGACCTAAAAAGGGAAGTTGCACAAGGATCAACTCCAAGTAAGAAAGAGATATCGTGATCAATGAATTAATTCGGTATTAGCTCCAAATTCTCGTTACTACAATATAATTGATATTAATGACACACATTGTAATATTCTATAAATTAAAGTAGTTCTATATAGCCTTTGTGAATTTTTCGCTTAGCTTGGACTTACGCAGACTTTGCCAGATTGTCTAGTCATCTAAAATCCCCTAAATTGTTACCACCAAGCTTACGCAGCTTTGCCAGTTAGTCTAGTCATCCTCAAAATCCCCTAAATCGTTACCGCCAGCTTGAGTAACCAAATTCCCAAGAAGATTATGATCAATATAATTTATTAACGAATCAGCGATAGTATCTTGATCTGCCAGCACACCCGTGAATTCATTATAGGCAACCTTTGTATCCCTTGGTGGAAGTACATCATACTCGAAAGTGTTATTTAATGCCCATACTTGTTCTGGGAGTCTAGCCATAATCTTGTTTTCTCCACTAACAATAGCAAATCTAATCAAATTAATAGGGACGTCTTTACTCTTTGTTTCTCCATATCCTAATATATTGAATATCGAGGATTTAATACCCGTACTTTTGGTAGATTCTGATAATAATTTAGAAAGTTCGTTATGTAAAAATTGTCTTTTTGGTTGATCATTCCATAATAATGCAGCTCTAACTAAATATGTTTCAGATTTAACTTCATCTTCTGTTGAAGGTGTCGAAATAACGTCTGTAGTTGCAAGACCGATTGCTTCTAAGAGTTTGACGGCAGTGTATGGATGTCTTTCGAAAGCAATTTTCAACGACTTTCTGGCATTTTCTTCATCATTGAGTTGTAAATATGCCAATACAGTTGAGAATGCCATTCCAGGAGTCAACCATTCCTTATAGGTAGTGAATAAAGGTGAGTTTGCTAAGTCAGTAAGGTACTTATATTCTTCACTCATGATTGCATAGAAATCAATAAAATACCTGACACCTAGAGGATCTTCAGCTGGACTAAGACCCAATAAGAATTTACAGTAAGACAATGCAGTTGAGAATAATCTTCTTTCACCTAAACCAGTAATATATCTGAATAAACATAAATAAAACTGTCTATTTGAAAAGCTTTCAAATGGTAATCTGATTAGCTGAGACTTCCCTTCGTATAACAATTCATGTAAATTTTTATGGAAACTTCTATCGAATACAAATAACGCTTTTTCAATTAAAGAATTACTCGTTGATTTTTCATTACCTTGTCTAAGTATCACCATTGCAACTTGTAGCAAGGTTTCGGCATGATATGGGGCTTGTTGTAATAATCGTATCAAAGAATCTGGATCTGGCGTCAACACAACAGATGCGTAAAACCTTGTATCGGCAATGCGATCTTGCGGAAGATTACTCTTCGTGAATCTGAAATATTTGACACCTAATTGTAATTCTTTCTTTACTTTTAATTCCAATTCCTCTAAGGAAACATCATCCTCTTTATAGTCATAATATTTCACAACCTCACTTTTACTTATCTCTTCCATGCTTAGTGGTTTGATTGTAGTTGGTAACCAATCGTCTCTAATTCTTGAGAGAAGCAATTTTCTAGTTGATCCAGGAACACTACGGCGGTCTTTACCTGACCAACCTCTAGTTAATCTTGCCATTCTTTTGAATTGTTGCAAAACTTCTGGAGAAATAGCTAGTGAACTAGTGCTATTCCCATCTTCTATTGCTTCCAATGAAAGATTTCCAAATAAATTACGGAACTCTTGGTCTGGATCCAAATTTTTCAGATTTCCAATACTCAATAAAGGAAGAGATTTTTTAAGTCTACTTGACGTGAAAAATTTGAAATTGGAATCATAGTTAGCAAGCGGAGTTGGTTGTAAGTCATATTCTTCTTCAAAATCATAATCATCTTCCTCCTCTTCTTCAATAGGCGTTTCTACTTTTATTGCTTTGGCAATCTTTTGATCTTTCTTTTGAGCATCTGCTAGAATCTGGTCGAATTCATCATCACTCTCTTCTTTTGTACGCTTTGGCTTCTTCTTCGCCTTCTTTGATTTCTTGCTATGTTCTTCCAAGACAACTATTGGTAATTCAACTTCATCTTCATTATCAGATATAATTGTTGGTTCCTCGTCTGATTCATCGCCATCGTTTAAAAGATCAAACGCATTGAATTTTGGTTTCACATATTCTTCTTCTACTGATTCAACATCTTCCTCAGGGGCTGGATTGTCTTGACGCTTCTTGTTTTCTAATCGTTTTAGAGCTCTTAGACTCATGGTTCTGTTGCTTAAAGTAGAAAAAATCTCGTTGTGAGTCAGTGAGATATTTGAGGATCAAAACCACCCAAAATCATGCCTCCTTCATTTGTGGCTGCGAAAAACATTAACTATGAAACTTATTGCTCCTCCAAGAAGGACAAATAAACACTTTGAAAGAACTGAAATACTTACAAAGGATGGAAGAAAGGTTCTTTTTTACCCAGGATCTATGAAGTCATTATCTGTACAAAAGAACTCAATAAAGAAATTTCAATTGATCCCTTCAAAATATCCCCTAGTTGTTTCCACTCCACCTCCTACAAAGAAAATAAACCTAATCTCCAGAAGTAAAATTGCTTATGCGGTTCTTATTCCGAAGAAAACCACTTATGATAAGCAAACCGAAGTAGAATTATTAAAATCAACAATGACGGTACCCGCTCATTTACTTCTTTCCCCCGGAATAAAATCCCCATTTCCATTACATTCGTATTCTCCAGAAGTTAGAAGCCCTAATAAGTTCATGCTTCATAAAGTTTTAGAAGAGTTGTTTGAAACAGAAAGAAGTTATATTGTTTCATTACAATTGTTCCACAATAATTATGTTCTGTTATTGTTACTAATAAGTAGGAGAGAAGTCCCAATTCCAATTATTTGGATGAATTACTATTTAAATGAATTGAGCTCTCATCACGAAAACTTCCTTGAGCTGTGTGAACAGGTCATCAGCGTTTCAAATTCATTGAATGAAATTGTTGCAAAAATATCTAATCTTTTAGGCAATTTTGCAGTCAATGTTAATTTGTATATCGAATACTGTCAACTATCTTTATATGTAATAAGACTAGTCGATAATAAAAATCCAACTAGACTTGATATAATTTGGATAAAAGGTTGGGAAACATTTCTTGAAGCAACTCAACCAATCGATAAACGAATGGACTTATCATTTATTTCATTCATTCAGAAGCCAATTTCAAGAATAGGAAAGTATAGATTAATCTTGGAATTGTTAGAGAAATATTCAGACCACTCAGGAAACGTCTTGAGTGAAAACTCAACAGGAAATAACTTGAAGGATATAATCAAAGAAGACTTAAACAAATTGAAGCAGGGATTAGACTCAGTAAACGGCTCAGGGAGGAAGAGGTCTAACCTCAGCAAATTCTTTGATTCTTGTTCATTCGGAAATCATTTGCTCATAAGTACCATTGATATTACATGGGTCGAAGAAGAAAGCTGTAAGTCATGTTCATGTGGTGGATTTCTCTTTAAGAGTCATTTAATACTTTTTGATTTCAAAAGTAATGAAATCTTATTTCAATTACCATTGAGCAAGTGCCAAATTGAATTTGAAGAGTTTAGCCATGGTCTATATTCCAATTACCCGTATTTAATCAAATTATTGTTTGAAGATAAAAATTGTCATTTTGAGGTCTTCTTAATATGGATAACCAAACTTGAGTATTCAATTTGGAAAGACCATTTGGTAACTTTAATCAACTATGTCAATGGTCCTTGTAAAATGATATATCAATTAGATGAGATAAATTACTATTTCAAGTATCCAATTAATATAATTCCATTTGATATTTGCCTTAGAGATCTACCAAAACATAAATGCTATTTTAAAGAATTGAAACCTATTTCAATTCAAGTCAATTTCTTTGTATTCAGTGGAGATTCTGACCAAGATAAACAATTATTATCATCATACTTCAGCACAAATACTGATAATGAAGTAATAATAATTAGTAAGTTAGATAGAACAAATTCTGAATTGAAATTGAGAGATGTTTGGAGTAAGGAAATTCCAACAATATTTCGTGAGAAGTCTGTTCCAGTGGTAAAGAAAAGTAGTAGTTGGTCTTCAATGCGTAGAGATGCATTTAAGACATTACGTCATTCAAAGAGTGGTGGCTCATATTTTAGTAGTGTTTTTGCAGCCAGTGCTTCAAAGTACAATTCGAGAAGTACATCAGAGAACTCAACTACAGAAAGATTCCGTAAGAAGAAGAGGTTAAGTATGAAAACGGCCTTCAGTTTGAAAAAAATCTCAAGCATTCCACTAACTACAAATGCTGGTGGAATTTTACCATTGAATGCAATTCAAAGTTTCGCCACAATTGCTATTCCACCAACTGTCGAAAACATCTCACCGACTTTTGAAGGTAATTTTGAAGTCATGGCCAGTCAATGTAGTGAAATTCTTCCAGCCGTTGAATATTCTGATTTTCGAATTGATCAAGTGGCTGAAACTTCTCACCTTTTTCAGCCCAATGAACTCTCCTCGACAACCCAAGCCACCAGATTAAATGGAGACACTTCAATCAAAGAACTCTTTCCTCGACTTCTACCTAATCAATCTAAAATTTCCCCTTCAACTCAACCCATCAGAGTACTTACAAAATTACAAACTACCCCCAAAACTCCGCTACATTCCAAATTTAGGTTTTGGAAAAGTCATACAAAATAATATTTATTAATGTAAAATTGTATTGAGGAGATCTTGAGACTTTCAAGCTCCGGTCAATTGATTTTAATGTTTAAAGAACATGCAAATGGAGTATCATTAGTAATAACTAGTTTCCAGATTTACCACCTCCAATTGAGTCATTCTTGGAAGCACCACCTCTAGCAACACTAGCGGATTGTTTGTCGGAACCATCTCTCAAAATTATCTTAATTGCTTCATCGACATCTGCTTTACCAAATTCGTTAGCCAATTCCGATTTACTTGCTTCATCTAATACACCTTCTGACCCACCCTGTCTATTTGTGAAAATCTTATAAATTCCAACTAAGTCAATCAATGGAATTGTGGTAGCACCTTTCTTATATTTCTTGAGGAGTTCGACGTCTTCAATGAATATGACGAAATCTTGTTCTTGACCTTTGTAAAATATCTTATGTGGTTGGCTAGGCATTGTATAAATTTAATTTATTTAATTAATATATCCTGTAAAAAATGGGCATTGACCCTCTATTTATACTTAAATGATCATATTCACCATGAAATTGTGGGGATATACAATTGCCAGAATATGCACTATAAACCGAACTTTTCCTGTGTATTGCTCTTCAGTGTTGCTAACGGAAATGGTTACGTAATTAAGGAATTCTCCATTTATATATAGATCTCGACGGAATATTCTATAGAAGATTTAAGCTTCACACGAGAGGACTCATGTGTTAACTTCGTTCAAGCATTATGACATCTGGTGACTCAAAGCATGATCATTTAAGTATTGAGTTCAAAATCTGTCAGTGCGAAATACATCATAGTGCATTAGAGCACAAACGTGTATTCTTGTAAAGGCTGTGAACAACCTACAAAGGGTTGGACGTCGACGAACTTGAAAGAATGAAATATGCAAGCTGAATTGTGCAGTATAATTCGGAGTGGACGACTATGCGGTAGATACCAAAATTATTTACTCTACAAGGTTTGTAGCTGCTAGAAAGCAATGTAACGGAGACCAAGACATATTTTGATAGACTAGAGTGGCAATCAATATTGTGCTGTTCGATTTTCGACATTTGCAGATCATCCTTGAACTTGGCGAACGTGGAATAAGGCAATACATATAGATATATAAAGCAAGGTGTAATCTGTTAGTGAACCAACTTTTATGGTCGAATGAATAGGCGTACTCTTAAAGTTTGGTGTTGACGTAAGAAAGAGTGCATAAAAGACTCAAGCCTCTTCAGTTTTTGGTACGAGTGGCTGCAACTTTTGCAGTGCTATGGATACACATATTCTTCAATCTGGTAACAATTAAGTCCAAGTTCTCAAGCAAGGATTTCACTTACTGGCTTCAGGAATTTGAATCTAAAAGGTGAATTCTCTCTCTCATAGTATTACTCGTACCTCTGAGGTACACTATATAATTTCACTCTCTTATTGACACCAGCTTGTAAATTTGAATGAACGGATCACTGATATATTACGATCTAGTACGGGCCAGGATAAACCCAATAAGTCCCAATGGAATTTGTCACCGTAAAATGATACCCTGCATTTCAATTGGCCCAAATCTCCCAAACCCCGAGCAACAAGGAGTCATACTCTGAATCAACTCAAAGCACATCTCTCAAATTGCTTAATCTATTAATTCTGAATTTTGATAGTTTGTTCTACTCGTGCTCTTCAAATTCCACTTTGCAGCGGATCCTCACCAAAACGGATCTTCAAATCGGATCACCAAAAAAGTATCCTTATAATGGTAGCCGAACCAGTACAAGCAACCCTTGAGACACTTAGCTACTTCTACAACCAATCCAAAGATTTCATATCCTATCAGCAGGAGAAACTCAACGAATCTGAAATCATTGATAATCTATACAAATTGAATCCTTGGCTGTCAAGTTTGCCACCACAACGATATCAAAGTACAATTCATAGATCATTAACCGGAAAATTCTTAAACCATTTGTTGGATAATAAATGGAAATATCTAACTATTTTCACAGTCGGAATTGGTTCTAGAACCTATTTCTATTACAAATATAATAACAAGAAGTATATTACCCCAAGTGTAACTAAACAAACTAAGAGAAGAAACAAAAGAAGAGCTCCAAAACTACCAAATGGAGCTAGAAGAGATGTTGTGTTAATAATTGGTTCTCCCACAGTTCCTTTGACAAGATTAATTGCCTTAGATTTTGAGAAAAGAGGTCTTATAGTGTATTTAACAATCTTAGACGATAAAGATTTTAAATACGTTGAGTCCAATCCTATAACCGATGATATGAATTATTTAAATTTGAATCAAAGAGAGAGTTATGAAACTCAATTGAGTACATTCCAACAATTCCTTCATTTACCTGTAATTCCATTCCCTGGCGCCGAAGCTCATAATTTACAACTAATAAGTGTGGTATTTACTCCAAACATGTATTTCCCAGTCGGTCCTATTGAAAATTTATCTCCTTATACTTGGGCCCTAATCAATGAGAGGCTATTACTTTATTTGAACTTCTTCAGCTCAGGTTTACTTGGAATCGTACGAGATCAGAAGTCAAAGATTGTGCTAGTAAATCCTAGTATTGCAAGCTCGTTAAGTATGCCGTATCATGCTCCTGAAACTGTCTTCTATAATGAGTTGAGGCACATTTTCACAACTTTAACAAGAGAATTACATCATCAAAATTTAACTGTCACTCAAGTTAGGTTGGGAAATCTACAAGTCTCAAGTACGAGATCATCAGAATCGAAAATTGCTAGTATCGTTAATTCAGAAATTAGGAGTTGGAATGAAGATACAAAAGAACTATATGCAGTTAATTTCTCTAAATCTCAATTTAAAGCAAATCCAATGACTGCATCAGATAGAGGAACTAGCTTGAAAGAATTTTACCATACTTTATTTGACTTGGTGTACTCGAAGAGGAGAAACCCGGCTGTGGTTTACTGTGGTACTGGGGCAAGAAGTTATGATTGGATATCGAGTGTTTTGCCAGAGAGTTGGGTCGAATATATATTGAGATAGAGACCCACATGGCGAGAGCGCAGAACCAGCCAAGTTAGCCTGGATTGAAAACTGAATTCGATAGCAAGAATTTCGTACTTACTGCGAATGTGACTGCGTGTTACAAGAATTAGAAGATGTTTGAAACGTGTAAATATACTTCAAGAACATCCTCGTGTTATTACCAGACATCAGCACTCTTGGTTGTGAGTCCGGTTGCTTGTTTGAAGCATGGTTTGCCAAAAACTGGCGTTTGATACTGTAGGGTGTTGTTTAGCAAGTTCTAGTTCTTCTTAACTTTTACTATTCACTTGAGTCTGGCTGTCCACCTTGCAATTTGTATATAATAAACATGTGCACACTAACTTTTATGTATTGTTCAAATTGTTTTGGCTCAAAGTTAACCCATGAGTACAAGACTTCAGGAATATTGTAATGAAATCGATGAAACTTTCCACCTGCAATTGTTGCCCTCCTTATCATCCTATACCAGCTTTGATACTTTTTTGCAGCCCTAATAAAATTTACCCGTCCACGACCCATCGAAAATTTTTCAAAACGTATAAAAGGCCGTCCTGATCCACAATTTTTCCGTTACATTCATGGTCAAAGATTTGTTTATCGAAGCCAACAAAATGATCATTATTGGTCAATCAATGCTTTGGGGAAAGTCTCCTGCCACAACTGCGGAAACGTAATGTGTTCATCAAACCATTTGAAATGTTTATATAAGCAATTTAGCCAATGAGTTCGAATTAATTGATTCAACACTGGGTTATTTAAATTTGAATTTGGAGTCATTCTATTTCTTATTTTTTGGTCATATATTATAACTGTTTAATCCGTTTTGGGTTTTATCTTTTTCGTGAAGCTCTGGACATGGGTATATGATATTTTTAATAAGATTGGTTTGCACCCAATTGAAGATGGACAACTACCTTATAGGGTTGTATTGAAGATTTTTGTTCTCATATCGGTGGTATTGTTTATGAAGCATTTCATTTTCCATCCTGGTTTTCACACAGGGTGGTGTACTATGTCGGCGATGGGATTTTAGTATTCTAAGCGAAAGATATAACAAATGGCCGTGGGAGTTATTTTCACGGCTAACCCAATGGAGCTTATTCTTGATCCATGAATGTCATTTTTATATACAACCATTTTCTAATCTTACGTTTGCCGTAAATTGAGATAGCATAGTCAAATATGCCTGGTTTTTCACGATATCAACTTCTGGAGAGGTTGGATATCATTTATTTTAGAGAAGGATGTTCAATATTTTGTTCAAGTGATGAGACAATCAAGCAAACATAGAGTCAAGCTCTGATTATAGCTGTTTTCACTTTCTGGAAAGATGACTGGTTAACGGTTTAGGACGAGAGTTGCAAATTTCTGACGATACAAAATATTGAATTCTTTTTCTTGATAAATGGTATGCAGCATACTAGCAATGCGAGTATGTTGTGAGTGGTTTATTTTAGTATGTTGATATACTGCAATCTTTCTACGTAATAGCACTTGTTAATTTTTTTTTCTGATAAAGAATCCCGTTTCACTGTGGGAATATTGCACTTCGATGGCTACTTCATGATACATCTCTACATCTTTTCTACCGTTCATTCGTGAATAAAATATATTAAAATCGAACTATGAAAATACTATGCCACAAATCGTAGTTTTATTCCACAAATAAATACTCCAATTGAGTCGACCTACGAAATCATATAAATTTTGATTCGTTGTTCGATCTCACAGATAAATAAACCTCATTGAGTCTAATTCAAATTTTAACTAGACAAACGATTGCAATTAAAATTCTAAATAGATGATCAACTTATAAACAACTGGACAGGCCACACATGTGTATGCTCTCAGATGACGCATCATACATCTGGGCACTTCACAGGGTATTCAAAGTAATACTTTTATAATTTGACTTATAAAGACATGCCAGTTTCTGTTACTCTTCGACGGGTTCGCTAAACAATGATATGCTCATTCAACTGACCAAAATCGAGAGCCGCTGTACCTGCTAAGTTGCAAATACCCATACTTTAGCTTTTTAGAAATCGTTAAGCTTGCGCTTGAGATGGTTATGGCCTCCAATGACTAGTCAAGCTCTGATTACTCCCACCCGCGTCACTAAACAACTCCATAGCATATAAAACCAAAGTGGTTGTCATATTCACCCAATTCCAGAACTGCCAAGGGTGAACAACAATATGAAACTTATCCACCTCCGTATGCCAAAATCCCCAAATAACCAATTCAGTACCCAATTCACCTTTGTACAGCATCATTAAATGAGTGTAGACTGCAATTATGAGACAAGGTGAGTATGCATATATCAATCGTATTATTGCAGAAGGGGGTTGATGATGTGGTGGTTTTAGACGGAAAGAATTTTTCCTCGACCTTATTGGAGTGGAGGGTTCTTTAAGATTATCTTCATGAATTTCCGATATCAAATCTATCGATTCAATTGCTGTCGAGATACTTGAACTTGAAACTTCTCTTGATCTACTTAATGGAGTTCTTGTAGGACTTCTCGGAGGTGTTCTTGGAGGACTTCCTGATGGATAGCTAGAATTGTAATATAATGATGGTATAATTTTTGTTGCAGCATAAAACACTCCAATTCTATAAGCTAAATTAAGTAATAAAGGCACTGTAAGTTTTTGAATGGCCATTATCAAAAATTCCCAAATTGTTTTGAAAGAACCAGGTAAGTTCGAAGCTAAAAACGGTACCAAATGCAGAATTGGGTTAATTATTTGAGATGGTAGTTTTGGAACTTCGTTTTGGAAATCAATGGTTGCTTGTTTAAATAAACTTGTTAAAGCCAAGGTTGCATTTTCCGATAAAATAGGGAAAGTTTCATATATACATCTTACAATGTAAGCAAATAGTAAAGAAGACTCTATAATTGAGCCTTTACCAGATAAAATACCAAATAAACCAATACCAACTGTTGTTGTTAACAACGAGCCTAAAAGTGAAGCACTTATCATATCGATCGTGAATGGGAAAATATAGATTCTGTATAAGAATGAAAGGGCCCCCGTTATTATACAGCCACTTGCTATAAGGGAGACAATTACCCAACTATCTGATTTATATATTGTTAGCCAATTTATAGTTTGACCAATAGCTTGAATAAGTAATAACAGGCAAAATCCTTCCAAGATTGTAAATATAAAAGTCGAATTGATTAAAAAAAATCTCCATATCTTAATTGGCAATGATGGATCTTCCGAGTCTCCTATTACTGTTGAGCTATAATATGAAAGGAACAACGTAAGTATACTAGGCATTAATAAATGTTGTGTATAATATAACAAAGATATCCATCTGAAATATTTAGCTCTTCTAGTTATTAATCTTATGGTAGTTGATACAAAATACAACAAAAATGTAGTCAAAGAAAATGCAAGTCCACACTCAATACCTCCAACATCAAATGCTAATGGGATTGTAAGGATAATTAATATCAAATATATTGTTGAAAATATTGCACGAATTAATCGTATTATTCTTATTGATGTCATTTAAAAAGTCATATGTTAGTTACTATGATTTCTTTGTTTGCGTATGATTTATTTGAATTACTAATGATTTAATTTGAGTATGTATGATCTGTTCAGATTGATCAGTTTGTTGTGTTTACTCTTCAAGGGTCTGTGGCTTTTGATGGTTGGTTTTTTTTTCCCCTGTACTTTTTTTTTTACGGTGGTGTTCTTTGAGGTTTTGACCATTTTGGTGAAATTAGCACGAGAGGTTAAAATCTGGAGGGTTGAGTAGTGGAAATGAAATTAGGTTTAACCGGGGTACATGACTGATTAAAATTGTTTCGATTTCGGTTTAGATTTTGTATCATTGGTGAGATAGTTAGAATCTGATATTACGAATTAGATTATTGAAACGAGTATTGATATGTCAAATAGTCGAATTTGGTTGTACTACAAGGTCTAAGAAAACACGACTTAGAAGTGTCACTTATTGTCTATTAGGATGAATTTTGAGCCTAAAAGCAATGTGGCTTTGCATGATGGATCTTGTGAAAATTCCGATACTAGGTGGATTCAAAGTGATGAGCAGAGAAAATATCAACTTGACAACTAGCATGTTCAGTGATTTGATCTCTTTGTGATCTGGTCTGGTGGTATGCTTACAAACCAAAGACAGACTGATACAATGTACACAACTCTTCTTGATCGAGTTTTTAGTGCATTTTGCAACCAAAATTCCTACAAGCTTGATTGGTGGGGAAATCCGAACATTTTGATATCATATCTTCTATTTAAATAGTTTGTTAATGGCTTGGGTCATTTCTAAAGATCGGTAACGAGCAAAAATAATGGCACACGAGGCTTCAATTACAATGTGAATAAGTTAGCGCAGGATAAATATTTACCTTAATACTACCAAAAGATTATGGACATGATTGACTATTCCCCAGCCACGTTATATATTCTTGAAATGATTATAACTATTGGTTGTCGAAATCAATTGAGCAGTATATCTGCAGCCACACTCCTATGCAAGCAATTATATATCTGCTAATGCCCACCTCTTCTAAATATTCATTAATAATCATTAATAGTATGTGCGTTGTTACGAATAACAAATTAGGCCCAAATTTCAAAAGACGCCCTACTTTGCTAAACAATATGCAATTTAGCAATCGCCAAGTATGCCTATCTTCATCCCCAAGTCACATCTCTTAATACTGTCATACCTAGATATACTTGCTATTTTGATGACGTCAAAATCTCTATATAAATCCATCGCAACCAAAAAATTGAAAAATTAGAAACCATGAGCGGACTGTTAAAACGAGGTGGCTCTCGAGGAGGTTCAAGGAATGGGACTAAACAGAGGGACCATGATGAAGCAAAGAAACCTAGAGGAAAACAAGGTAGGCAAGAAATGAGGAATGTTACCAGAACTGCAAGAAGACCAGTTTGGGAAGATAGAACTGAGAAAGAAGCAACAGAAGAAAACTCATCCGAAGAAGAACAAGAACAAGAAGATTCAAATGAAGATGAAGGGGATGAAAGTGGAATGGCTTACGGTGCTCTCTTAACTTTGTTGAAGTCAGATCATCCTGAAAAGAAGAGGAAAGTTAAGAAAGAATTAAGTAACAAAGAAGCTCTTAAAGATGACATAATAAATGAAGAAGTGGCAGGAGTTGTTGTTGATCAAGACGAAGAAGAGGAGGAAGAAGAAGTAGACGTGGAGGACAATGAAGATGATATCAAGTATGATATAACAAACGATCCATATGAAATTCATTTCAATCAACCAACTGAATCATATATTGAAGAGGAAGAAAAATTGGTTATAAAAGAACACGGGATTTGGCCAATAAGCTCGAGAGTTAAAACAACTGAGTATTCTTCATTTACTCAATTACCACCTGGTATTCCAATCACAAGTGAAAAATCACAAATTAAAAGAACTAAGCTTGATCAATATGCAATTAAACAAAGATTAATAGAACCATTTGAATCCAAATATCCGGAGGAACTTTCTGAAATGGATCAAAAATTACTAGAGCCAATGTTAAATTATCAAGATGTTATTTTCCCTTATAAAACTTATACAAATACTTCTTATAGAAAGTTGTACATTTTACATGCATTAAATCATATAAATAAAACAAGAGATCGTATAATGAAAAATAATTCAAGATTACATAATTATAGAGATTCATTAAAAGAAGGAAAGACTGTTGCTGAAATTGGAGAAGAGCCTGAAATTAGAGATCAAGGATTCACAAGACCAAAAGTATTAATTTTATTACCAACAAGAGATGCTGCAAATGATTTAGTAAATGAATTGATCAATCTTTCAGGAAGTGAACAACAAGAAAATAAAAAAAGATTCACAACTCAATTTTATACAAAGGAAGGTGTACCTGATAATAAGCCGGATGATTTCAAAGATCACTTCAAAGGTAATAGTAACGATTTCTTTTGCCTTGGCTTGAAATTCACGAGAAAGACTTTGAAATTGTACACTTCATTCTATGCTTCTGATTTGATCATTGCATCCCCAATAGGTATTTCCATGATCTTAGAGAACCCAGATAAAAAGAAGAGACAAGACGATTTCTTGTCTTCCATTGAAGTCTTGATTATTGATAGAGCAAATCAAATTGAAATGCAAAATTGGGATCATATTAATACAGTACTTAAATACGTCAACAAGATTCCAAAAGAATTCCATGATGCTGATTTTTCTAGAATTAGAATGTGGCTGATAAATGATCAAAGTAGATTGTTGAGACAAACATTAATTTTTGGTGAATATTTAACTCCAAATATCAATAATCTTGTCACGACCAAATCTTATAATCTTAGTGGTAAAGTGAAATTCAAACCAATAATTACAAGTGAAAATTGTATTATGAATTCGATTGGTTTGAAGATAAAACAGATCTATCAGAGGTTTGATGGTGGCAGCACTCCTTCAATGGATCCAGATGCAAGATTCAAATTCTTCACAAATGCCACATTACCTTCATTGGTCAAGTCAACTTCATATAGTGATGGGATTATGATATTCATTCCTTCATATTATGATTACTTACGTATCAAACATTATATGAAGATTTCAACCAAACTCACCTTCGGTTCAATTGATGAATATACTACCCAATCAAAATTAACAAGAACAAGACATGAATTTCAAACAGGTAAGATCAAAGTTTTACTCTATACTGAAAGATTGCATTTCTTTAGAAGATTTGAAATCAGTGGTGTGAAGACATTATTGATGTATTCGTTACCTTCAAACCCTTTGTTTTATAAAGAATTAATCAGATTCATTGGGAAGTCAGTATTTCAAGAACTTGCTGATTTGGATTTAGTGCATGTTAAAATCTTGTTCTCCAAGTGGGACTCTGTTAGCTTGGACAGGGTTGTAGGTGGCGATAGAGCTCCTGTGATGTGTAATTCTGCAAATGAGGTTTTTGAGTTCAGGTAAGCGTGTCAGGGGAAAGCAGACTGTAAACATTTGACACAACTTGTCGGGGCCTCTACTGTATATTTCGAAGAATCTTGCAATACTAGCATTGTTGGATATGAGGTTGACCTCTCAAGGATACCATATCTCGACATTGTACATGGCATTCATTTAATACACATCGTTAATTCTACACATAAACACAAAAAAGTACAATACATATACTAATAATCATAAAATTTGCTATAAACATTACTCTGACTATCACTTAAATGTAGAGGTTTCAATTCATTTCTCAGATCTCGGGAAGTGATCAAACCTTACACGGTCCTTGGAATAACTTGGGTTACATCCACCCTTTTAAACTATGACGCTTATCGCTTTTGTTATACAACAACCAGATGGACTTCCCATTTAAGCCCTTAAGGTATTAAATGCCATTACAAAACAGCCAATAGCAACATATGGACTCAATCTTTCACCAACTCTAGCAAATTTCCAAAAGACTCCAAAAGCCCCAGTCTTTCTGTTGTCTAATAGAGTAGGAGTTGTTCCATGAATATACGTACAGGTACATATAAGTAATAGTATAACTTGTAGGAGTGATTGGAAGTTGAATAATGCGGACATGTGTTTGGTTTGAAAGTGATGTTTTTGATTTGGTGTAAAAAATTTGAGGGTCGCAGCTGCAAAATACTTATCAGACGAGTACAAGGATCAACCTCCAGAAATGGGTTATACTGAGGTGGCTAAGTATTAGGGGTTATATATTTACTTGTGTTTCAGAGAGAGTAGTTTCATCCTGAATTTATTCAGTGAGTTTTGGTCGGACAGTCAGGAATCTAGTTTAATTTGACAGGCAAGTATGATTAGGTATGATTATTAATATACATGCTATAACTTTGAACCATGGTCTTCTTGTTCCACATGCTAGAACTTTTAATTAGAATATTCGTACATTTGCTTCACAAGGTCCAGTTTTCTCAGGGTACTATTTTTTAAAGATATTTGCACCCAACAACACGAGTTATGTGTCCAATTCGATATCTTGAGCAGCCATTATACCAGAACAAGCTCTTGTAGAGTTCACGATATTGGCGGCCATAAGTACTTTGTACTTTGCAGGTAGTCACAAGTGCTAATGTCACATGACGTTTACTATTTCAAGGCATTAGTATTGTGGGTATAAATGTGTAAGGTATCTAAGAAGAGATAATGCCGCTCAAGGGAGATACTGAAATATATAGCAGTCGTATAGAATTCTACTCCAGATATTTTATTGCAAATGAAATTAGAATTTTCCCCAATTCAGCACTACAGCCGAATCTCTTATACAAAAAACACGTCTTTATTCAAACGGTAAATGTACTATATATAAGCAATAATTCCTAAGTTCGCCAATACTTGATAATACCTCAGCAATATTCTCAAATATCCACACTTGTTTCGCAAAGATCCACAATAGAGATAAGTATTTCGTATCAATAGAAAGAAGCCTTTACAGACATGGCAGCCCCGTATTCAGGCTAGCAAACACCAAACCATTTTCTCCATTTATACGCACCTATTCAGCTCTCTTAGAAACCTAATTTCGATACTCGTAAGTACGCATAAATTCATTCTCAATCAAAAAATTATCATCACTATGACTGAATACTCAGACGACCCATTTACGATGGATGAGGAGCTACCGTTAAACAAATCTCATACCAGTCCTAGCATACCGTCATATGAAACTCCCCCATCGATTACAGATGATGATAAAATTATACGATCGAGGTTAGCAAGATTTAGATTAGAAGAAGCTGCCAACGTATCAACGACAGAAGAAGAAAGTGAAAAAGTAGATGAAGACTCAAATATAAAGTACGATGAAGATTTGGATGATAAATTAGATATGAAACTACAAGATAAGTTATCACTGGAATATAAAAAAAATCATAAACTTCTATTTGGAGTGAATGGATCCGATCCGATAACCCCGCCAGAAAACTTTTCAACAGTAGCAAACAATATCTATCGAAGTTCATTTCCACAACCCCAAAACTTCTCATTCTTGAAGAAGCTAAAGTTAAAATCAATTCTCTGCTTAATGCCAGAATTATATCCAGAATTACAACAAGAATTTCTCCAACATGAAAATATCAAATTATTTCAACTAGGCATGTCAGGAAACAAAGAACCATTTGTGAATATTAGCTCCAGTTTGATAACGGAAGCTGTTAAAATAGTCTTAAATCCAGAGAATCAACCTATATTGATTCATTGTAATAGAGGTAAACATAGAACCGGGTGTTTGGTAGGAGTATTGAGGAGATTACAGAACTGGAGTTTGACTATCTTATTTGATGAATACAGAAAATTTGCTGCCCCTAAGGAGAGGCCCATGGATCTTCAATTTATTGAATTGTATGACGAGACAGAAGTAGTGAAATATGCGGAAGAGAATGGGTTGTTGCCGATACAATGGGATTAATGACGGCGTGGAGCACGAAAATGGCGCTAACTTAAGGAGATCATGAGATAAGTATGAATTGCGAAAACGATTACAATGGTATTATCAGTCTCCATTGGAACTCTTACTAGTATCAAAAAGTTATTCATCCTGAATTTAGATCTATGGAAGATAACCACCGGGATATTTAGAGTTCCAATTGTAGAGTCTGATAACTGCTTTTCATATGAGGACAATCATATGCTACATTACTTAAGACTAAGTAGTTTTTTATAGATTATAGATTATTGTCTGCTAGGTATGATAGACGTAGTAATTTTATAGACGGTCAATCAAATAAAGATATCGAAGGAACATTCGTGTAGCTATTTATATTAACAAATATGACAGCTTGCGAGACTGCTGGGAATGTTAGGTGAAGACAAAAAGTGGAAGGGCTCGAGTAGTCATATTCGAGCCTGTACCTTGTAAAACTGTCAATGAAAGTTCACCTACTATTCCTTACTAACTTTTTCATTTTAGTACGTGTTTTTGTTGTATGTCCTTGTTAATTGTTCCATTTCAATACGTGTTTCTGTACTTAAAGACCCTGTTGTCTGCATGTCCATAACAAGTCAACTACCTTAATGTCAACGGCCCAAAGCCCTTACAACCCAACACTGCTCAACTTTGAAGAGGGCCAAAAGAACTTCTTTCCATACAACCCAGCATTTCCTAATGCTAATATACTCAACGCAAGCGGAGCGACTCTACCTCTAACTATGGACTTGACGCTTGCACCACCATTGACCAATAAATATAAGGTGGACCATGCAAATGAAAATCCAGCAGCATTCACTGGATCGCCATCTATGTTAATCCATCCACCTACCAATTGAGCTCCACCAAATAAAAAGCATGATAATTTTGTTGGTCTTGCGGTTGCTAATGTTCTTGCAAATTTCAAACCACCTGAAGAAACTTCAACTGGACGACCAGTACTAAGACCTTTTGCGATAAGCGCAGTTCCGAAGGTTAATGCAGGTACTGGGGATTCAGACCAATATTCGACAGACATGTTAGCAATCTTAAGTTGCGAAAAAGTGCAGCAGATTTTTAACTCCAGGCGAGTAGTGTACAAAATTAGGAGGAGCGGAGTACGAGCTGGAGCGTGAATCAATAGTGGGAAGGAAAATTTTAATGGGCGATAAATTAATCATGCAGTAGCGAATAAACGCAGTCAATGAGTGTTTGGAACTAACAAAATATCCAATTAAAACGATTCAGAAGTTACAACCAAACAATCAAATGTTGACTAATTTCCCACCACTTTTTCATATTCGTTACGAGATCAGAATTCTACAAGTTTAAAATCACTCCATGATATTCCTAATATACAAAATTATACAATCCTAAGATCTTTCACCTCTCAATCTTCTAGCCAATTGAATATCCTTCTTTTGGATAGTAACTCTCTTAGCGTGGATAGCACACAAGTTAGTGTCTTCGAATAAAGAAACCAAGTAAGCTTCGACGGATTCTTGTAAGGCACCAATAGCAGAAGATTGGAATCTTAAATCAGTCTTGAAATCTTGGGCAATTTCTCTAACCAATCTTTGGAAAGGTAATTTTCTGATTAACAATTCAGTAGACTTTTGGAATCTTCTAATTTCTCTTAAAGCGACGGTACCAGGCTTATATCTGTGAGGCTTCTTGACACCACCAGTTGATGGCGCAGACTTTCTAGCAGCCTTAGATGCTAATTGTTTTCTTGGTGCTTTACCACCAGTGGACTTTCTTGCTGTTTGCTTAGTTCTAGCCATTTTTGATACTTCCTAAAATATATGGATTCGAATGGATTTATATATTGGATGCAAATTGGTGTCTGTGATTAGAACGCGAAATCACAACCGTGACGAGGAGAGAGCTTATTCTGAAAATTACTTCGAAATAGTAATTTTGAGAATGTAAGAAAATGCGACCTTTAACCCCAAATCTCATCTTTTGTTAGATCAAAAGTCCCTTATTAAGAGTGCTGAAAAATACACACTAGAACCCGTAGATTTGAAACTGGAAAGGTTGCAAAAAACACCACAAGTAGGAGCTTTTTTGATGACGTTCGAATCACAAACAAGCCTCCCCGTCGTGTCTAATTCTGCATAGACTTGATGATACAAACAATGTTAAGAATCTTCATTCACGCGATCAATTCTATAAATATGGATTGAATCCCCTTAACTTTTTTAATTATCGAATAGTTTCTTCTATTTAACACTAATAAATAAAAGAATAACAATACAATGACAGGTAGAGGTAAAGGTGGAAAAGGTTTAGGAAAGGGTGGTGCCAAGAGACACAGAAAGATCTTGAGAGATAACATTCAAGGAATTACAAAGCCAGCTATCAGAAGATTAGCAAGAAGAGGAGGTGTTAAGAGAATTTCTGCTTTAATCTACGAAGAAGTTAGAGTTGTCTTAAAATCATTCTTAGAAAATGTTATTAGAGATGCTGTTACTTACACTGAGCACGCCAAGAGAAAGACTGTTACTTCTTTGGATGTTGTTTACGCATTGAAGAGACAAGGTAGAACCTTGTATGGTTTCGGTGGTTAAACATCTTGAAATTACATTTTGAAATTTGTATTATGTTGTATATTAGAATGAATGAGGTGACTTAAAAATCATCAAATGCATAGCATTTGTTTGTAGTAATATCTAAGATAGTGTAGTGAAAGCGAGATACAGCTCATCCACGCAGAGTACGACATATACGAAATGTATTGTTGCACCTACGGTCATTACTCTTGTTTAATTTTTAAGTAGTTGTCGTGCGACTTCAACAATCTGCACTTGAAACCATATCAATACAGCTCCTACGTTAAAGATAGAACTCGTAGGTACCAACTGCCTTTGCCATCCTCAAACACAACGAAGTACAAATTACAACTTCGCTTATCCAACTACACTCAAATATTAAATATTCTATTATAATCTCAATTAAAAATATATATGATTCCTTATCATATATTCCCTATTCCCAAGGATGCAATCACACTATTAACTTGCTGCTGCTCATGATGATTCGCTTAATCACCAATTCTCCTAACCTCGATAATGAATGTATTGTCACTACATTCAGGACATTCAAATATACCACAAGCATTCCACAGTCAACGAAATACTATAGATTCACAAATCTTACCAGGGACTCACAAATCTTATTGATCCGTTCTCATACCAATCAATGAAGAAGCTTTTCTACAATCGAAGTTTCTCCGCCGATTTCACCACCAGTATTTAAATAATCCGATACCATTCTCTCAACTACAATTTCCCAATGATCCAAATCAACCTGTTCGAAAGCGTTGTAATTATCTTGAGTCATCCCACCCCATCTCGCCAAACAAGAGGAAGAAGAATTTTCAATATCTCTGGCACCAGCTGGACATCTGCATCTACAACCAACTCCATTCTCAGACGGTATGTCTGGTTTTGACCAGAACTTATCTTCCTTACTTATTGGGGTATAGTCATGCTTTAACTGATTCTTTGGAGAATTCTTGGGGCAGTGAGAAATTTGACTATGACGATAGCCAATATCTCTAAAATAATGTATTTCATCCAAGTCAAGTAACATCCCGATTGCTAAAGAGTGAATTGGAGCATCTCCCCATCTTTCTTTATAAAAACCACCACTTTCTTCTAAATGCTTGAAGTATTCTTCATAAAGTGGAGATGTAAATATATCTGTTCTTGCAATTTCAAAATTAGACCAAAAATGGCACAAATTATATTCTTCTCTATCTATTCTGTCTTCATACAACTTCGGTTTTGAGGAAGCTGACTTGAATAGCTTTCGTTTAAGGGATTCGGATAATTTGTCAATATTTTGATCACTTTTTTCATTCATATTCAAGAATTTTTGTAACATTATATTTGATTCCATTTCCTCTAGAATTTGCCTTTTATCTTGTATATCATCATAATTATGTTGATTGGTTCCTTTGGAATATTTCGAATCCAAAATGAATAAATTCCAAGCATTTCCAACAGATATTGAATTATTCTGGATGAACTTCTTTGTTTCCTTGAATAAGCTAGGGATGGTGTAATATAATTCATTTATCATCACTGTGAATCCATATTTTTTTCTATTTCTTTGCATTTCAATGAATGGATCATAAGTCAAATCACAATAAAATTCTACATCCGGTTCAACTCTCCAATACCATTTTCTCTTTTTAACTAATTCATGCTTGTAAAAATATCCGCTGTAAAATCGACACATTTTATGATAAGAATCTAGATTCCCATACATTATAGTTCTATCACCCTGACTATGAATATTTTCCTTGAATTCAATTGGATCAACTTTTTCATCAAACTCCCAATCTTTCTTTGGAATTTGACCGAATTCAACTCCACCATTTGTATGATTCTTTACAGATTCTTTAAAACTCTCATCGAATGGTTCATCATTAAGGAATACCCAAGGATAATTATACCATCTATTAAAATGTCTCTCTAATGAGTCCATTGATTTCAAAACTTCATTGATTTCACTATTTCTTGATAAGACAACAAACGCGGCATCTGCTCTGGGTGCATCTATATCTGGTATTGTACATCCAACATGAAATGGTGAATCCATTTTAGACGAAATTATTTGTTCACTTAAAAAGACATCGTTATTAAATCCAGTTCCATGAACTTTATCTATTGGCGTGTAATCTTCGTGAAAGATCATTTTCGGTCTGAAATGATCATTGGCATTCAAAAAATGTAGGATAAATGATCCGATTAATACGAAACTCAAGATAAGTATGATCAATAACTTCCTTCTGATCAATCGATTACTAACAAATCTTAAAGAATTCACGATCTGAAAAGTAATATATTGTATCCATATTAATATAAGACCAACTGTGGTAAGGCTATGCTTCATCTTCTCTTCTTCATCATCATCATCTTCACTTGAAGGTAGATATGATCCAGTCATACTTCTTCTTGTTATTTTGAGGCTAGGTATATTTTTTTACGATCTAGCATTGCCTCAGAAAAACGTCTACGCGCTTTAGTTGTTCCCATCGCTTATTCATGATAGATATGCAGGGTTCCCTTGTATTGTATGGTTGGAATTGATTGTGATTAAGATTGGGTGTGACTTTGATAAGGTAATCTCTTGGCATCTTGTGTAGAAAACTTTATTTCATTTGAGTTCGATTTTACATTTAGCCTTTGATTTCATGGTGAGTTCAGTAATGTGGGATATTTTATTACTTGTATATATGAGGATTATATGAGTTATATATCTAGATTTGTTTGAAGGTGCAGGGGTGTGGAGCGGGAACTTTGGATATGGGGTGAAATTTTGAGGATAATCCTGAAAGTGGATAAAAAGCCTACCTACGATCCTAGAGACTTGAACATATTGTCGGATAAAATGCTAACAATTGACCTATCTAGTCCTCTTCAATGTATAATTTGAATATCCAAAGTAGGAAAGTAGTCCGTCTTTTTCATTTGGGATATATAACTACAATTGAATAAGCATTATTTACCCCCGAAGTTTGAAAAAGGAATAACCTGCTCCACAAAGCATATATAATGACGTGAGTCCACCGACACTGTCAATTAGATATTTAATTCGGTATTTGATTTACTATTATCAATGGAGTACATGTAACAAATATTATGCATTAATTGATTTTAAAAAAGTTCCTGTTTCAGCTAAATATAATCGGTATTGAGAAATATTTTTGCTGGTCCAGATATTGATCACACTGTATTGTTATCGATGCGTTACTTACTTAGACCTGGCCGTACTTAAAGACATCACTTGCAGATTTTCAAGAGTCTAGTATAAAATCTCCAGGTCGTTCCATCAACTAGCAAATTAATATCGGCAAGTCGCTCCGATATTCGGTCAATACTCTTTCACACCCCTTCCAATAGCATTTTTTAACAATGTTAAATCCTCATTCAATTCTTCCGGTCGTAAACCTTGGATTCCAGTGAACTGTTTGTGACTTCCCCTTGTATTTGGTTTATTGTTATTCGACCTATGATTCAAACTTTCACCAGCGTCTTCATTGCCCATTATAAGAGAGTTCAAGGCATCATAATCTTTATCACTTAAATTCGAGTCATTACCACTGCTAATACCCTTTGTATTTGAACGATGATTATTTGTGGATGAGCTAACATTACCATTTGAATGATGGTTATTTCCGTTTATAAATGGAGCTGATGTCTGTGCTGGTGCAGATGTTATACCTGAAGACATTTCATCATTTGAGGAATACCTTGTTTGATAATGTCTTCTTCTTTTAGATGCTGAAATATAACCGTTGGGTAAGTTTGTTGGAGAGCCAGCATTGTTGAATCCACCACCATCAGATAAATCATCTGCTTCTCCAGTGATAAATCTTGAACTGAATTCTCTTTTCCTTAAAGACCTTCTATCATGTAAATTAATACCAGATGCAGCTGCAGCTGCAGCTGCAGCAGATGCCGCTTCAGCTGCTTCAACAGCTGCAATACTTGAATGATGTTCATCTTTACTCCATGAATTAGCATTAACCAAATTCAATAAAAGTTTGTCTTCCTTTAATTGTTTGATTTGCCTCTCCAATTTGTCGTATAACTTTTCTTTTATTAACTTAATCATTCTATTATGGTTCTCTTTAGCCTTACCAATATCTTCATTATATTCAGTTTCTATTCGTTTGACCTGATACTCTTCCCATAATCTTAGTTTGGTTAATTCATAATCCCTTTCCTCTTCCAACAGCAACTTTTTATTTAGAAATTCTTCATTATTGCCTTGTTGTAGTGTTGCTAAAGTGAGTTGTAGTTCATGCAACAGATTTCTATAAAAGTTGTCACGTTCATTAACGAATGTCACTTCTAATTTTGCTAATCTACTTCCTATTTGTTGACGTCTTTTGTCTTTCTTTGATAGACCTTGAATGTTAATATTATTATAATTGGTTTGATGGTGTTCGCCTGAATGGTACGCACTGTCGTTTCCGTTTCGTTTATTTTCTTCCATGGTTGATTTTGATGTTGTAGTATTTGACTTTTCGAAAGACTGGAGTTGATGTTTTATCTGCTTATGTAAGTCGGTGCATCAAGCTTAGTAAGGAAAATGGGAAGGAATACTAGATTAAGCGGATTAGCAAATAAAGTTGATTAGAGTTTACATGCTAAAGCTTGTACGATTGTGTATATCCTGATTACCATTGATCGAAATAACGTATTCTTCAAGCAGAGAGGAGGCAATAACGACTCAATTGAATATCTCAGAAGTACTACACAAAATGTGTGAATTACGAAACCTAATCTAATCTCGTGTGTTCTGAGTATGTCGAGCTGATTTGTTGCTGTACCAATTCACGTATAACACGTATTGGTGTGACTTTTAACAACTGAAGTGAGATATATGCAGTACGTTGAACCAATGATGTATGGTGGCTCGATTCAAACTCCGATAACTTCACTGTAAAAATAATTTACAAAGTAGGTTTTGTCGGATTGGCACACAGAATATATATGAATCGGCTTTGTATTTCCTATCCTCTCGAAACCTTAATACATAAAATATTTCATAATTATGACTTTCGCGAATATTTCTTCTGAAACGACACCTCCACAATGTCGTCAGATATACCATCCATGAGTCAGTCAGGGTTCACTAACTAATGAGTTACAAAGAATTCTATCAGAGTCTACCATTTGCAGATGGAAAATTTGAAAAGACTCCAAAGATCGACAAACCGATTACTTTCAAGTTACAAAAAAATGATCAAGTAGTTACATTATTCCCCATTCATGATGGAAATACAGTTCCAAAGAATTTAGTTCAAGCTATTCTAGATGAATATAATACCGTAATTGACGAAGGTCGGACGTATCCTTACAATGAGAAAATAAATGATATTGATTCATTTATCAAACATTGGTTTGTTGCCTTTGTAGCTATTTTAGTTGAAGGAGAACATACCCAATTAAATCATGATCTCACTTTGGACGAATGGAAGAATACCTACTTGGGTAATTTCTACATCAAACCAAATTATGCTGGAAGATGCTCCCATGTTTGTAATGGCGGCTTTCTTGTTAATTATGGAAAGAGAGGTTTGGGGTTGGGTAAAGAATTAGGTAAGAAATATCTTGATTGGGCTCCAAAGTTGGGTTATGTTTATAGCGTTTTTAATTTGGTTTTTGAAACAAACATTGCAAGTTTGAAGATCTGGGATTCTTTGGGATTTGAAAGGATTGGGTATGTGAAGAATGTTGCTGTTTTGAAAGGGGAGGAAGGGTTTGTTGGGGCAGTGGTTTATGGAAAGGACCTTTGATCGCACGAATTACTAGAATACGACTTTTCCGTGAGCTATAGAACTAGAATTGGAGATTGGCCTTTATGTTCCTCAAAAGATCTATCATTTTGAAGCTCTTTTGAAAATAGATAAGAACTCCAGGAAATGATGCATTTAAATGCTTTATTTTGCCTTCTAAGTAGATCGAGAAATATATGTTATGGCAGTTTAAACTTTCCATGCATGTTGTTGGCGATTAGCTTCATAATATCCCCATCACTCGCTATGGACTCGAATTAAACATCGCAGATAAATTTAGATAAGAATATTTGCAGCCTAACTTTCAACGGAAAAAATGGATCAGAGAATCCACGAGGATCTGAATATCATCAACAGGTAAATCAGAGTTAGAACTTGGATTGAATTTTTCAAAGAGAACCATGAATTTAGGGCACAACTGTGAAATATTAAGACTTAAGAGTTCTTGTAATTCGAAGGACAAACAGAGGCATTAGAATCAAAGCACTCGGGTTGTGTTAGCTCCAATTCTTAAATATTCAATGAACGAATAGGTCTATGCGATATAGAACAAATTTAAAAATAATATTGACTTAAAGTAATAAAATCACTAATTTAGTAAAGTAAAGCTAAGGAATGGGATTATAGATTAACTGGCTCTGACCTGGAAGTACGAATATGCCCAAAATTCCTCACTTGTTCTTAAACTGATAACTGTTGAACAGTTAAATGACAATCAAATACTTTTATGTACTATAGTCATTTCCAACATAATATATCTGGCCAATTCAATGTGTAATCAGTTGATGATTGCAAATTGAAACCTCTTTGTGTATCACATGACCAAATAAACAAACATCAAATATACGCCCAGTATTATATCTACACTTTTAACTGCAAAAAGTGGAATCTTAACATGCCTGACTTCGATGATGATATCAGGGCACCACAATATCGACCACAGCTAGTTTACAACCCAGCTAATGATATTGATCGATATACTGTTCTATTAAAAGATGGAGAAACAACCGCTACTATATATCCAATTCAATCTGCTGATGATTTACCTCCCGGATTACTTGCATTTCTATGTGAAGAATTCAATATGGAGATAGATCGTGGTGATACAAATGCTTTCTTTGACACCCTACATATTGATCAATTTCAAAATTATTGGTTTGGTGCATTTGCTGCAGTAATGGTTTTAGGTGATTCACCCACTTTAGAGGGTTCCAGACAATGGGAGAAAGAATGTCTAGGTACATTTTTCATTAAACCCAATTATCCAGGTCGTTGCTCTCATATTTGCACTGCCAACTTTCTTGTGAATGCTGGTATTCGTGGTAAGGGGATTGGTAGAACCTTAACTGATTGTTATTTACAATGGTCTCCAAGATTAGGCTATACATATTCTATGTTTAACTTAGTATTTGAAACAAATGTAGCTGCTAGAAGAATATGGGAATCATCAAATTTCAAAAGATTAGGTAGAGTCAAATCGGCGGGAATCTTAAAGGGACATGATAAAGCTGTGGATGCAATAATGTACGGTAGAGAATTGGTCAATACTTCAGATCCTGCAATCGGTGCTTATAGATTCGACAAGATTAAATTTTATTTGGAAACAGGTAGATATCCGGCAATGGCAGATAGACAAGAAAAGTCTCGTTTAAGATCATCAGCTTCCCATTATACTTTAGAGGATGGAAAATTACTTTTGAAGGGTCGAGAAGTTATTAGTGATCCAGTAAAACAATTGTCCATATGTACGGAAGCTCATTTGGCAAGTCACGCAGGTATAAATAAGACTACATCCATAGTCACTGAGAAGTTCCATTGGACTAGAATCAAAGATACAGTTGCACAAGCAGTTAAGAATTGTGTTGATTGTAAAGATCAAGTACGTGAACCAACCGTTGTAAGTAGGCATTTACCCAAGAAGATGCTTTCATCGCAAAGTAGAAGAACTAAATTTCAAGATCAAGATGGTGCTCTTCATCAGTTACCCAACTCGGAATTATTGAGCCATGATTTATCAGGTCTTGATGCAGGTTTAATAGCCGTAGTTGAGCAAGCTCAAGAAAGACAACGACAACAAGGTCGTAATCGCAGCATAGGTCCACAATCACAACTTCGTCATTCAAGTTACGCTGCTGCTGCTGCTTCAGCAGATACAGGTGCATATCCACAATATCAATCGGATTATGATTACCAAGAAGTGGTTGCAAAACATAGAGATAACATTGATCCTGAAGTAGCTGAATATCACAATAATGGTGGTGATGAAATAGAAATTGCAAGGGCTTTAATTCAAGCAAATGAAGATGATGGGGAAAGACAAAATGATGAGGATGAACTTACAGATCCAAGGTTATCTAAGAATGATGAGGCAAATATGTTTATTAAACTGAACCAACACAATCATTAATACCTATACGCAAGTGTAATTTTTGAGAAAAACTTATCTTATGTATGGTTAAATAGGCGCTAATCTGACTCAAATGGGAATTAAAATGTAACTCAGACTAAACTGGCAATTGGATGTAACACGTCCTACAAGCTGTGCACATTCTTTAATTTAATTGTGTATTTATATATACATTATTATTATTTGATAATGATGGACTTGTTCCCCCGAACAAGTATCATCAATTACTTAAACTAATCATTTTCAATGAATTTCTATAGGAGCCTTAAATTGGAGTCTTAAAAGTCAACACCAATAACCATGGCCAATAAAGCCATTCTGACAAACAAACCATATCTCATTTGTCTGAAGTATGCAGCCCTTTGGTCAAAGTCAACTTCCTCACGGATTTCACTTGTTCTTGGTAATGGGTGCATTACACACATATGTTGTTTGGCATGATGTAAGATCTTGTTATCAACAATATAAGTGTCCTTCAATCTTTCGTATTGAGCCTTGTCAGCAAATCTTTCTTCTTGGACTCTGGTACAATATAAGACATCGGATCTTGCAATGAGATCTGGAGTCAAAAGTTCAGATTCAGAAACCAACATACCGTGTTCCTTTAACATTTCTTTCATGTTATTTGGTAAGGATAATTCCTTTGGAGAAACCAATTGAATTCTAACTTGGTAGTGACGTAACAAGTACAATAAGGAATGTACTGGTCTTCCATATTTCAAGTCACCCATGAAGGTAACTGTAATACCATTTACAGTTCCCAATTCTTCTCTCATTGTGAACAAATCTAATAAGGCTTGAGTTGGGTGTTCTTTAGTACCATTACCACCATTAATGATAGGAACTGGAGAGTACTTAGCAGCGATCTCAGCGGAGTCATCTGATGGGTGTCTTAAGACAATGGCATCACCATAACATGCTAAGGTTCTAATGGTATCTTGTAAGGTTTCACCCTTCTTGACAGATGAGGATGATGAATTAACAGCAACGACTCTACCACCTAATCTTTGCATGGCAGCATCGAAAGAGGAAGAAGTTCTGGTAGAAGGTTCATAGAACATAGTGGCCAAAACTCTACCCTGTAAGATGTCCAACACACCTTGTCTTTCAACTCCTAATCTCATTTCTTGAGCAACAGTAAACAAAGAATGTAAGTCAGATCTAGTGAAATCTTGGACGGACAATACAGAGTTTCTTAAGAAGGTGTTGTTGTGTCTAATGTAATTAACCAATGCATTACCTTCACTAAGAGAGCCAGCAGGTGGTTGAGAAACCAAAGCTGATCCCAATTTTTCAAAGGCAGCAGGTGATGGTCTTGGAGTCTCCTTGGTGATCGATGGACGGCGAGCATCTGAATTGAAAGAAAATCTGGCCTTTCTATTCATGACAGGAGATTGTGGCATAGTTGTTATAGAGCTGAATCTGCTTCTTGATTCGACTTCATTCTTACCAAGAGCATTTTCGACAACAACAACACCATCCAAACAGACGGTGTCACCACGGAATGATACTCTATCAACTGAACCAGTCAATTTCTTAGCTTCGAAAACTGGTAAGACAGAGCTTGTAACGAGTCTGTCCAAGTCAATTTCAATGGTAGAGTCTTGTTTTGGAATACCAAAGATCTTGCTTGGGTTATCATGCAATCTTGTGGTAATATCAGCAATTGTAAGTCTGCCATCCTTGACGGCAGATAACAACAATGGAAGAGCTTCAACAAATCCTAAACCAGGAGTCAATTTCTTATTTGAGGCTTTGGCAAGTAAGTATGGCAAAACACCAATAGAGAAACAGTCAACATCTTCCAAATCATCCCACAATGCCTTTTGATCTTCAGCAGTTGGTAAGAATGGTAAGTTGAATTCAGCTCTTGATAAGAACAAAGAATACACGGATACATCACAGGTAACACGCAATTTCTTTTCCTTGGCCATTTTGATCAAGTCCAAATCTTCCTTAGAAGATACAGCTGTCACATGAATGGTTCTGCTGTGTAAAGAAGCCAATAACAACACAGAAGCCAAGTCAGTAGTCTTGGCATCAGTGATAATTGGCTTGTTTTCTGGCCAAGCAGCAAAGTGGGCGGAAATGGCAGAGACCTTAGAGTTAGCCAAATCATTGAATGGTAAGAACAAGGCACCTGCATTTTCAGCAGCTTCAGCAACTTGAGATGCATTGGTACTGTTAGCAGCAATGGACAATGAGAAGTCAGTGAATGCTGAGGTGGATGCAGATTCAATGGCATCGCCTAAGGTGACAAAGTCAGTAACAGCAGCACCAGCTAAAGTTTGAGGCAAGAAAGCATTGAAAGTAAAACCAGCAGCCAAAGAAGCTTTAGTGGCAGCTTCAAAATCTTGGAATGAAGGAACAAATGAGGTGATGTTAATCAAACCAGGTAAGACGGCAGTTCTGTGAGAAGTTTGGGCATCAGCATTAGTAACATTCAATTTGATGTTTCTAGACATAGCTTCAATCAATAACTTGGCGTTCTTAACATTTGTGACCAATGGAACAGAGTAATCAACAGCCATACGACGAGATTCGTAACCCTTGGACATATAAGAAGCTGGACGACGGAATCTGTTAGAAGATGGTAAATTGACATATAAATCAATCAAGTTGTTGGCCAAATGTTGAGATAAGGAGTACTCAGAGTTTTGAACATCATCTTTATTCAACACTTCCAAGAATTGTACTGGAATGTCGTGCTCTCTGATGAAATCAGCGGTACCAGCGGTAGCAAAAATCTTGAAACCCATTTCACTTAATTTAATAATTGAAGGTAACAATTCTTGCTTTTCCTTGTAAGAACCAATAGAGAACAAAATGTTCTTCTTTGGCAAGTGGAAACCAGTAGAGATTAATGCCTTTAAGTATGCTTCATATTTGTCTCTACCGAAACAAGCAACTTCACCAGTAGAAGCCATTTCAACACCCAAGACTGGATCAGCACCAGCAAGACGTGAGAATGAAAATTGAGGAACCTTGACAGCACAATAGTTATCTGGTAACTTTTCACCAGGGTAGGCAACAAATGGAATGTCCATAATTGCCTTAGTGGCCAATTCAATTAAATCAGTGCCAACAACTTTCGAGATAAATGGGAAAGAACGAGATGCACGAACGTTACATTCAATAACCTTGATATCGTTATCTTTGGCAATGAATTGAATGTTGTAAGGACCAGTAATATCTAAGGCTTTACCGATCTTGGCAGTAGCTTCAACAATTCTTCTAACAGTTTCTGGGTCTAAATCTTGTGGTGGCACAATCAAGGTGGCATCACCAGAATGGACACCAGCATTTTCAACGTGTTCGGAAACAACATGCATGATCATCTTACCATCCTTGGCAACAGCATCCATTTCAATTTCCTTTGCATTTTCAATGTACTTGGTAATGACAACTGGGTAATCTGGAGAAACATCAACAGCTTGGCCCAAGTATGCAGCCAAATCGTTCTTGGTGTAAACAGTATTCATAGCAGCACCGGATAAAACATAAGAAGGACGTACTAATACTGGGAAACCAACTCTTTCAGAGAATTCTTCGGCTTCATCAACGGAAGTCAATTCCTTCCAAGCTGGTTGATCAACACCAATTCTATCCAACATTCTGGAGAACTTGTATCTGTTTTCAGCAGAATCAATCATTTCTGGGGAAGTACCCATAATCTTGACATTTTGACGGTGCAAGGTTAAAGCAATATTGTTTGAAGTTTGACCACCCATAGAGATGATAACTCCTGAAGATTGTTCCAATTCGTAAATATCCAAGACTCTTTCCAAGTTGATAGTTTCAAAGTATAATCTGTCAGCTTCATCGTAATCAGTGGAGACAGTTTCAGGATTATAATTGATCATAATAGTCTTGAACTTGTTCTCTCTTAAAGTTCTAATGGCTCTTACGGCACACCAATCGAATTCGACAGATGAACCAATACGGTAGACACCGGAACCTAAGACAATAACACCATGTTCATCAAACTTAACGTCTGAAGAATCAGCATTATAAGTGATGTACAAATAGTTGGTGAAGGCTGGGAATTCAGCAGCAACAGTATCAATCTGCTTGACAAATGGAATAACACCAGCTTCCTTTCTTAATCTTCTAATGGCAACTTCATTGGAGTTGGTGAATTTAGCAATTTGACGATCTTCGAAACCTAATTGTTTAGCTTGTCTTAAGACAGTGACAGGCAAGTTTTCCTTAGTACCGTAAGAAGCGATCTTATTACCGAATTTGATCAAACCGTCTAACTTGTTCAAGAACCATTTATCAATGTTAGTCAATTTCCAGACCTTGTCGACGGAGTAACCATCAGATAAAGCATTGGCAATAGCAAACAAACGTTGATCAGATGGCGTTTGTAATTCACTATCAATATCAATAGACATTAAAGCGCTAGTGCTGTTGAAACCCAAATTATGGTAATCAGTAGATCTAATTGCCTTTTGAATGGCTTCTTCAAAAGTTCTACCAATGGACATAACTTCACCAACCGACTTCATTGATGATGATAATAAAGCAGAAACTCTGGTGAACTTCTTCAAATCCCATCTTGGGATCTTGACAACCACATAATCCAAGGATGGCTCGAAACAAGCACAAGTAGATCTGGTAACAGAGTTCTTGATTTCGTTTAATGGAATATTCAATCCCAATTTAGCAGCAGTATACGCTAATGGGTAACCGGTTGCCTTAGAAGCTAAGGCAGATGAACGGGATAATCTGGCATTGACTTCAATAATACAGTATTCTTTGGAGAATGGGTTCAAAGCATACTGAATGTTACATTCACCAACAACCTTCAAGTGTCTGATGACATTAACAGCAGTTGTTCTCAACATGTTGTAATCATCATCTGAAAGAGTTTGAGATGGAGCAACCACAATGGAATCACCAGTGTGAATTCCCAAAGGATCGAAATTTTCCATATTACAAACAGTAATACAGTTATCAAAGGCATCACGAACAACTTCATATTCGACTTCCTTCCAACCCTTCATGGATCTTTCAACTAAAACTTGTGGAGAAATGGCAAAGGCCTTGGTACATAATGCAACTAATTCGGCTTCATTGTCAGCAAATCCAGAACCTAAACCACCTAAGGCAAAGGCAGCTCTAACAATTAATGGATAGCCAATGTTGTTGGCAGCTTGAACACACTCTTCAACGGTGGCACAGGCTTCAGATTTGGCACACTTTTCATTGATTTCGGACATAGCATTGGAGAATAATTCTCTATCTTCGGTTGTGATAACTGTCTCAATGGAGGTACCCAAGACCTTAACACCTAATCCGGCGAATTCATCCTTTAATGCAATACCAACAGATAAGGCAGTTTGACCACCGAAAGTACAGTAAATACCATCTGGTCTTTCATGTTCAATGACCTTTCTAACAAACTCTGGGGTAACAGGTAAGAAGTAAACCTTGTCAGCAAGACCCTTAGAAGTTTGAATAGTAGCGATATTAGGATTGATCAAAATAGTGTAAATACCTTCTTCTTTCAAAGCCTTAATAGCTTGAGAACCAGAATAATCGAATTCACCAGCTTGTCCGATGGAAAGACCACCAGAACCCAAAACCAAAACCTTTTTGACGTCAGCTCTTGGATGGGCAGCCCTGTTATCTTCGATCTTACCACCTGGGAATTCAACAGCCTTGTGGACACCGGTGACATTGAAATCAGCGACAGCGTTAATGAAAACGTCGAATAAGAATTCAGTATCTCTTGGACCTGGAGTAGATTCTGGATGGAATTGAACGGAAAAGAAAGCTTTGTTATCATGGTAGATACCTTCATTGGAACCATCGTTAGCGTTAACGAATAATTCTTTCCAGCTATCATTCAAAGTGTTGGTATCAACAGCGTAACCATGATTTTGGGATGTGATATAACATCTTCCGGAAATAGAAGAGGTACATGGGATATTGTGACCACGGTTACCAAACTTCAATTTAAGGGTTGAAGCACCAGAAGCACGAGCAATCAATTGATGACCCAAACAAATACCAAAGATTGGAGTCTTTGCTTCAGTTAAAGCAACCTTCAATCTGTTTACAGTTGTGGTCATAACAGCTGGATCACCAGGTCCATTAGAAATAAACAAACCGTCGTATTCTTCTTTAGAATAATCATAATCCCATGGTACAACCAATAATTCGACACCTCTTCTAACGAAACAACGAATTTGATTGAATTTAAGACCAACATCAACTGCTAAGATTCTGAGTGGTTTTCCGTTTTTACCTAATCTCACATTCTCCTTTGGAGAATACAAGACTGGCTTTGGAGTAGAAACTTTTGCAACCAAATTGATCAAATTTGGATTGTGCCATTCTGGAACCTCGAAATGTTGTTTCCATTCACCTGTGGTGTCAGCCAAGATAGTTTCAAGTTTAGCACTTTCTTTTTGTAATGCCAATCTACCTAAAGTTGAACCATTATCTCTTAATCTTTTAGTTAAAGATCTTGTGTCAACACCGTAAATGGCAGGAATGTTTTGTTCTTGTAACCATTGACCTAAGGAAGAGGTTGCTAAATAATGAGAGTAATCTTCAGTATAGTGAGCAACGACTAAACCAGCAATGTGGATTTTCTTCGATTCGAAATGCTTTGGTAAAGATGGGGTATAATCATCATCATTAACATTACGATCTGGAACACCATAGTTACCCACTAATGGGTAAGTGATAACTAAAATTTGACCTTCATAGGAAGGATCGGTTAAAGATTCTGGATAACCAACCATACCTGTTTGGAAAACAACTTCACCAGCGACTGGAACTTGAGCTCCGAAAGAATAACCTTGTAAGGCGATTCCTTCTTGAGTTTCCAAAGTCATCATACGATCACCAGTGGACTCCATAGGAGGAGTGATTGGAGCTGATAAATGAGGCATCGTTTTAGAGTGTATGTATTTCAATTGGGGGGGATTAAAACACAAGATTCAAACAGGGATACTATTGTCAGTTAGTATGTGAAAAGATGGATAAGTTATGAAATTTTAGGTCTCATCGCGAAAAATTATACCTGATTCAAAATTAACTGAGATGACTAGATATGCATCACCGATGACGGAAGTTTCTAGTGACATAGTCACTCATCCATCAAGTGTTAACGCGTTTTCAGAAGTATTCTACACTTCTCTTAACATACTCACAAGTCTGACACTCAATGAATTGATAGTTAAGAAAGAGAAGAAAAAAAGAAAGAGAAGAAATAAAATAAATAAGGAATCATTTTACCCCAGGCATCTCCGATTCCTTTTATACTTTTTTTTTGCAGCTTGATGAGATGTGAAAATTTTCGGTCACGTGGAAAACACAGTTTTGTGTATGAATTTTACCCAATAAGGATGAACGCTCATCTCGTAGAATGCAGACGTTAATGAAAGCTGGTAAAACTTTTTAGGGCAAGTTCTTCAGGCTTCCATGCAGGATGTGATTATTTGGGCCATCCAGTGAAAAGATTAATAGCGTTGGTCCTCGTGTACCCGAATTTCATCAATTATCCGGAGATTTTACTCTGAGTAATTGATAATGAGACTTCTAAGTATTTAATGCAGTTATAGACTAAAGTTGTAGTTTTCATATCTCATGTAGTTCAAGATTCCTTGCATGTCTTGGCGTAATGTTTGGAAGCACAGCCTTAGTTAACTAGACTTTGTACACTCCAAAATGTTGTTTATGAGATTTTGAAACTTTATCTAAATTATATATTTTGAGGATTTCTTACCAATCTATCCGTTATTCTTAGGCAATCTAAGAGTGTCTAGATATGACCAACTTTAAAGAGTGGAGACAATCAATCCGACAAAGCAGATTAGAACTTGAAATTGGTCTACGTATTAGAAATGTCATTCATACTATAGCTTCTAAAATCCAACCTATTGCTAAGGTTGTATTACCAAACTTTAGAGCTGTTCATTACTTTTATATCATATTCATGCTGTTTCTAGGTTCTGTTATCGTTTTTCCAATAAGAAATATTTCGTATACAGATACATTATTCATAACTGGGGGGTCATGTACTCAGGCAGGTTTAAATACAGTGGACACAAATACTTTGTTTCTATATCAACAAGTTTGTATGTATGTACTAGCAACATTGACTACTCCTATCTTCATTCACGGCTCACTATTGTTTGTTAGATTATACTGGTTTGAACGTCATTTTGATGATATTAAATTGAAATCTAAAATGGATTTTAAAATGAGAAGATCAGCAACACTTGCAGCTGCAAAATCAGATACACTTGATCCAACAAGATTGAACACAGTTAATAATCAAGGCTTAGGGTTTTATGATAAAAAAAAAACTTTCGAAGATTCAGCTGTTCAATCTTCAAATTCAACTTCTTCAAGACAAGATGTTGTACATATAAGTGAACCTTCAGATACAGAACCAGAAATAAGACTTGCACCAATATCCCCTAATGAAAATAATGAAGAAGGTATAAGATTCGGTAATTTACCCCATCCAAAAAAGAGAGTCCGTGAAATTGATCCTTCCGATATGTATAGATCAATTGCGATGTTACAGGACAATCACAATAATAACACTAATAATAATAATTCCCCTCATAAATTACTGTTCTCCGATCCAAAACCAACAAGGAGTCATACCGAAGATGATGATGTTTTGATCATCAGACCACCTAATGAAATTGAAAAAGACCATCATAGCCCCATTTTTACAAGAAGAAATAGAAGAAAATCGTCTTCAGGCTCTAAATGGACTTCTAAATTGAAAAAAAGTTTTAGTAACACCTCAAATAAACCTTCGTCACCTAATACTAAATCTCACAAAAAGACCTTTTCTGTGGATTCAATGGATGATGATGAAGACGCTTCAATCGATTCTGAAAATGCTATTGATGATGCAGATGATGCAGATGAAGAGGATGATGATGAAGACGATGAAGAAGATGATGAAGACGAAGATGAAGAAGTAGACCCGAAGGATACGTCTCATCTTGAAGTTCCGACCAAAAAGGTAGGCGGCACGACAACATTTGGGGAAACTCCAAAAGTCAACCGTCCACATAAGAAGAAGAGAAGTAAAAGAAGTAAGTTAAAGCATTCATTGACTCCCTACTTACTGGGAACAAATTATGACAGCAACGCAACTAGAGTCGATGATGACGATGAAGAAAATGGATATCCCTATGAAGACATTCCTTTGAGAAAAGTTATGAGTACAAACTATTTATCGTGGGTTCCAACGGTTGGGAGAAACTCGACATTTGTTCATCTTAGTGACGAACAAAAAGAAGAATTGGGAGGTGTGGAATATAGGGCTGTAAAATTGTTGATCAAGATCTTGTTGTGTTATTATGTTGGATTTCATATCTTAGGAGTGGTACTTTTGGTTCCATGGATTTGGCACCAGCCACATTACATGACTATGTTACGTGAAGAAGGAATATCACCAACCTGGTGGGCATTCTTCTCATCTATGCTGGCCTTTAACGATTTGGGCTTGACCTTAACCCCAGATTCAATGATATCATTTAATCGGTCGTATTACGTAATGTTTGTGACTTCATTTTTTGTTGTCATTGGTAATACTGGGTTTCCAATTCTTTTGAGATTTATCATTTGGGTTCTATTTAAATTTGCAAAGCCTTTATCATTATTCAGAGAATCTTTGGGATTTTTATTAGATCATCCAAGGCGTTGTTTCACCCTTTTATTCCCATCTATTCCAACGTGGTGGTTATTTATCATCTTGGTAGTATTGAACGCTGTGGATTTAATTCTCTTCATTATACTTGATTTGAAGAATGAATATCTTCAAGAAATCCCAGTTGGGTACCGTGTTGTTTCAGGATTATATCAGGCATTTAACACTAGAACCGCAGGATTCACGTCCGTTGATTTGTCAAAATTGCACCCAGCTGTACAAGTAAGTTATATGATCATGATGTACATTTCTGTGCTTCCGTTGGCTATTTCCATTAGAAGGACAAACGTATACGAAGAACAATCGTTGGGAATTTACTTGAAAGATGAAGAAGTGACAGCAGACTCTGAAAAAACCCCAAGTACATTTGTGGGTGCTCATTTGCGTAATCAATTATCTTTTGATTTATGGTATATCTTTTTAGGTCTTTTCGTCATTTGCATTGCTGAGGGCCCTAAATTGGACAAGAACGATTTTAGATTCTCGGTTTTCAGTATATTGTTTGAAATCATTAGTGCTTATGGTACTGTTGGGCTTTCATTGGGTTATCCTACTATAAATTCATCGCTTACAGGCAAGTTCACTGTTTTATCAAAATTAGTTATTATTGCCATGATGATTAGAGGAAGACATAGAGGCTTACCATATTCTTTGGATAGAGCCATTATGCTCCCAGATGATGATATGGCAAAGCGTGATATGGTGCAAGAACATCATGCGGTGAGAAGGAACAATACGATTGAACGTACAAACACTTTCCAAAGGGCTGCAACAATTGATGATCTTCCTCCTGGTGCAATGCTTACAAGAGCTGTAACAAGACTTGAAAATGTTTTGTTTAGGAGAAGGCCATCATCAACAATATTCAGAACCAAAAGTATGCAAGAAAGGACTCGTCGTGGAAGTCAAGAGCGTCGCGGAAGTCATGATCAACATTTCCAAGGAAACTCTTCTCGAAGAAGCACAAATCAAAGTTTCCGTGGTTCAGTTGCAGACATAGATCCGATAATAAGTAATCATTCAAGAAGTCAACATCCTCAGTTCAAGCCAGGGTACAATGATGACCCCACTCATGAATTGGAAATGGAAAACTTGCATTCTGTTTTAAGAGCAGCATCAAAGTAGGCGACTTTGTGAGGAGTTTTCTCCAATGGCGGCTAGCATTCATAAATGCATACCAACATACTGTTGGCTGGTTTTTTAAGTTATATTTTTTAATTTTTACCATTAATGAACATTGGTGAGTGTTACTCGCTATCGTACAAAAATTTGTAGTTCAAAGAAGCGGAAGAAATCGTAGATTTTAGAGATGCAGAATTTTCAATTACTTCTATTTCTATCAAAATTTATTACCAATATCTATTTGCTTGCCTGTTCATTTTATTTATTCATTGATGTTGTAATAAACTTTCCAGATGCCTGGTGGATACCTCACCTAAATTTGGTATCCTGTTGTATTTGCTCGACCAATATGGTCCCACTTTTAACTCCCTCAGCAGTTGAACAGCTTACAAATAATTTTTTCTATTAGCAGTTCTAATGAACCTCCTCAATTGCCATTCCACATCAGCATCCTTATTATCTGGTAATCCTAATCTAATTTCATATAATCTCATTTCAAATCTTGGACCAACTTCACTTAGTTCAACAGAATCCTTCATTTTTACATAGACATGATGTCTGACTGATATGAAATCGTCATTATTTACAAAAGTAATTACTCTTGAACTATCTTTCTTTGCACCAGGGGGAAATAAATGCTTTAAAACCTTTTCTATTCTTTTCCCTAATCCTGTTGTGAAATTTTCGAAGATTAAGTGTGGGTAACTTTCTGAGATATTCCCAATATTCGGTAAATCGTGTCTTAATTTAACGTTATGCAAAGTAAATATCACACTTGGTCCATGAGGAAAGTGTGAGATCGTAAGTGATGTTGGAACACCTCTATGTTCATGTAAGATTATTAAATCAGTTATAGCAACTCTTGTACAAGATTTAACCAACTCAGGTATAATATAATTACCTCTATTCAATTTGATAGAATTTGGAAACATTAATTTGATTTCCTTGGAGAATTGTAATAACTTTACAGAAGGATCACGCGATGTTGTTACAATGATCTTTGGATCTGCTATTCCCGATAATGCACTATACTCATCATCGATTTCTACTTGTTCACTTTCATCATATATGAAATCTTTTTGCAACTGAGTGTCATCTGCCAATTCTTTACTTAAAGGTTTACCAGTAGCTAATGCTGATTTCAATTGTTGTCTTTTTTCCGAAAGACTAGACTCTTGGAGTTCTAACGATTTACGGTAGAGGTATTCTCTTCTCTCTCTAGCTTGTCTTCTAATCATGGTTGGTTTGAAATTTTTTGAGATGAGCCAAAAAACGTTAAGTATTTGCGAATCTCCAAAATGCGAAGTTCTTGCAAGATGCTTTATCTAGAATTAGTTTGATAGTAATTCAAGTAATATAGAGTCAGAATATTCCCTAATATGCTCATGTTCCTTCCATATGGGCTGTCTACAAAAAACGACTCTCTAAAAAATATGAAGAAATATCCGCCAACTACTGAGCTACTCAAATTGTGAATCGAGAAGAAATATTCGCTAACTAATTAAATACGCGTATCCCCAAATTGTCCTACATATAAAGTAGACATACAGTAGGAATCGGAGCCAACCTCAAAGGCAGAAATCTATCTTTGAAGTGAAAATTCCCAAAGCAACTGAGACTAAACTCAAATTCCGTGTACTTGAATTCTATCATAAGCTTATTTGTATAAAGCTTAATTGGAACCTATAATGCCACGTTTTAAAATATCAGAAGAGAACAAATCATGAACTCTTGTATCAGCTGCAAACGAAGGGCTCCCATTTCATTGCTCGTGATTAACAAATTCTCTAACGTTTATGGTAGTTCCAATTGACCGAAACGAATTCGTGGTATTACCGAGACAGTATGCCAGAGTTTCTAACCAAAAGTTCTGTTTGTGTATTTTACACATGTTGCACATTTCACCCCATGGTTTCCAAGTTTGACATTTTTCCCATCAACAATTATCAACAGATAAAATAAACTACAAGTAGATCACGAAACGATATTAATATAATAAAACAAAGAAGTTGAAGTGAAGGAACAGCGTAATTTTGAAAGACTGTTTTAAAAAGAAGAGTATGACAATAAGCCACTGGTAATTGCTAGTCAAAAAAAAGTAACTAATATTGTGTGAAAATCTATGTTTTGGACTTATACAGCAACGTAGGGGGTGACAAATGAATAAGGTGTTAGTCGAGTTACCAGTCAATGATTTGACCTGGAAAATATTTTCAAGCATATCTCTGCCCAGAACACGATAATACAATCTTACTTCAATTTTCACCTGTCTGAGATTGAAATGGGAGCGATCATGGTAAGTGCTCTAAATTTCCAGGAGTATCAACACACGAGAAGCTTGAGCAAGCTCGCATCAACATTCTGTTTGCTCATGCTGGTGTCAGTTCGTTCCTAATCTCAGTATTCGTCCTCCTCAAACATTCACCAATTGAACTGCTAATCAAACTCTCTCCATCGTCTTCTTTACTATATGATTCCTTACCAAATCCTTCAAACTTTTTAATTTCCCTCTCTTCATCGGAACTTTCTGGAGATATCAAGAATCCTCTTGTTTTGGTTGACGGAGTTCTACCTTTTAACCCTGGGTTAGCTAGAGTTGGAATAAAGCCTTGGGAATAGCTACTTTTGAACGATGGTCTTCTTGCACCCTCTTCATTTATCATATCAGCATAACTATAAAATGAAAGTGTTGATTGCGAAGAATTCAATTTTGGACTTCCTGGGGAACTTATTGGAGAGGTTGCCTGTTGAATTGAAATGGATGAATTTTTTCTTGATGGAGGTTTATTTCTTCCTAATGCCATATTAAGACCTAATACTGATGAGTTTCTTCTATTCGAATAAATCATTTCAATATTATCCAAATCTGATTTTCCATTAATAAATTTAGCAGAAGCATCTAAAGCAGGAGCAACGAAATCTTCATTCTTGAGGAACTGTCCTTTAAGTGAAACATTTGAAGGCAATCTTTTTGGTGATTCAAGCACAACAGAATCTTGTACTGATCTTTCAAAGATTGACTCTGGAGCATGTGCACTATTAGATGTTAAAGAATTACTTGAACTTAATGAAGTAATGGATCTACGAAGCAGTGGAGGTGCATGTATGTTGTGATTAATTATGTTATCCTTGGAATCATTGGACAGTCCGAAGCTAAAAAGTGACATTCTTTTCTTTGTTTTACTCATATTATGGATATACACCGATAACTAAAAATTTGAGGAATCTGAGAATTTATCGATTATAAGTAATCGGGAGATGTCAACAAAAAAAAAATCTCTCCATACAACTGCTAGAAAAATTTACATTGGATATCTACATATATAATGTATATAATTATATAATATCTCTAATTTCTTCCAATCATACCATCATTTCAATAATATTCATATACCTCCACAGTACCATGTCCTTCCTTGGTGCCGTAGAGTGGTGGTGAAAAAAATAAAAAAATACAGAAAATAAAAAAAAGATTAAGAGTTTTAACTACCCCTCCTCGGATAACGGCAATTTGGAACCAAATTTTGGTGCGGGTTACCACTTTGGTTTGCTTTCAAGATAACGGTGACACCAAAATGTAGTAGTTAACTTTTGTGGTTGATTTTTTTGCTTATCTTGCGCGCAAAAAAACTTGAATGACCGATTGTTAAGGTACAAGGGTTGTAGTTGTAATGAGGGACAACATTGTTTCAACTATTGAAGTGTAGTTATATCAGGGTTGTATAGAGATGGGGGAAATATATGAGTAAGCTGCCAAGTTTCGGTGTTAGTGTTGATAGAGTTATAAAGTTCTTCTTTTGATAGCGTTACATGTTGATTGTGTTAAACTGTAATAGGGGTTTGCCAGGTTCAAGTAAGTTTATGTGTTTCAGAGTAATGATTTGGGGTTGTTTTTCCTAATTGGAGAGATTAGAAGGTATTGGAATCTCCAAGGAAATCCCAAGTGAAATTGAAGTAGACAATAGAACTTGACTATGAACGTTTAACGTTCGGGCTATACAATATGGGGTTATGATTATTCATCATAATGATTGTGGCTTATATAATGATTTTTATGATGTCTTATTTGTGTGATCTATTTGGCAGGGCATTTGAACAGCAACGTTCTTGACCATGTTTCTACCAAGACTGTTGCATTGGTTGCAAAGGGTTAAGGGAAATGTATGTTGGATTTCTTGTATGCTAATTAGTGAGTTTCTTCGGAGAATCACAAATTCAGCGAGTATAGCGAAATTGAGCAATTACACATGCAAAATGCATAAAGATGTAATGATCACTAATATCCCTCATCAAACTAAACTACAACCCATACTTCAATTTGATAAGTGATGGTTGGTGAATGCATCAATCACACACGAACAATAACATTAAATCCAATAGATTAGACGAATATATGGGGAATGCACTCAAAACAGCAGATCGCTGAAATATTTTCCTTAGGTATACGCTTGTGTGTGATTTGAGCCTCATATGAACTTTGGCTCTTGCCAATTTCCCTGGTCGTCTATTAAACCTACAAGCATATCACAAATAGATTCCCTTTCAACTTCTTTTCATTCAAACTTACCTGGAAATTAATGTGTACCCTCTTATCTATAGTCCACATTCTTTGGTTATAGATTACATATTAGAAATTTTCCAAAGGTGGTTAAATAGTTATTAACAATGGTGATTGTAATAACAAGATAAGAGACCTCTTCTATTATGGCTTCATTTGAAGAATAAGCGTTCGCAAGTGTAACTCTTAACAAGCTCTTTATCTCACAATACCTATTTCTAATTTATACTCCTTCTGACAACTGATCAGCGTTTACATTGATGTTAGGGTCTCTTGTTCCGCGTAGTTTAATTGTCCAGCCATATATTAGTTTGCAACCACTTGGCCCTTCAATTGTGCGCCATAGCCAGTTTGCAACCACTTTGCCCTATCAATTGTGCGTTATATCCATATATCAGTGTGGCCGTATCAAGTGTGCGCAATGTCCACATTAATGCTTGGAAATGCATGGTACAATGAATACTATTACTCTCAACGCTGATCCCGTGGACCGGCCGGAACTTGAACAGACTTCTCCTAACCAAGTGAACTCTCGGGATGAAAAATTGGTTGCACCGAGATTCCTTTTATATGATTGGTAATCGATGGGCATTATGTGATTCGAGTTCCAATACGGAGCACACCTGTCAAAGTCGTGAGTTTTCAATCAATTGATTACACTTTGTTGAACTCTGTCATGCCGTCATGGACGCTGATTCACTTTATACATCACGATCTCATTAAGCGGGATTCCAAGCAGTATTCACAACGTACCTCCTCCGCAATTGCATATTCCTCACTGTCATCGTTCATACACGTACAAATGGGCTCCAACTCGCTAATGCTCGTATTTATCTACATTTTCTCTCCACAAAAAACATCCACCCATATTAATGAACAAATCAAACTCCACATTACAGGATTTGAATTATGTATTAAACAAACCTCGGAGCATCACAATAACACCTGAACCAATCGTAAATACGCCCAATGATTCTCGTACAAAAAGAAGTGCAACACTCACTTCTATTGATAACCTAAATATCCATTCGATAGAGAGTATCAGGTTCAATTCTTCAGCCACCGTTCAAATCCAAAGACCCGAGGTTGCTAAAATTACCGAGGGCGTACCATTCATACTGTCATCCTTTCAAGAACCTTCGCATATGATAGATGATGACCACGATGGATTGCAATATAATTTCAACAGAATACGAAGTGCAACAACGGGAGCTGATCTACAAGAACCAGTGCATTATAAAAGGAATGCTTCAGAAATATCTATAAATCCAGAAAGTCCAACGTGGATATTAAGTGATCTACTATCAGGATTAAGTTCTGTTCGGGATAAAGATGAATATGCAATAGTTTCGAAAGGAAATGAATTAGTGCTGTTATTGCAAGCATATCCTGAATTGAAATCGGACATAATCTTGAAAAACTTCATTAATAAGATCCAATTTATGTTTTATCATCATGTAACTGAAGTTAGAAGTATGGGGTATAGATTACTTAGACACATAATTTCAAGCTATGAAAGTTTGATTGGTTTGATTCAATCAAAAATCTTGATTTATGTGATTGTTACCATGTCTACAACGAGGTCAAGCATTTTAGAGAAGGAGCAAGCGTTGAAACTTATAAGAGAGTTTTTAAGTATCGATAAAGGGTCCGATAATTTATCAATTGGGGTAATTAAGTCTTTAATATCTTTAATTGAAATTGGTAATGACTCATCTGATACACCACAGCAAAAAGACGTTGTGAACTCACATAATGAGAAGATTCTTCATCAACAGAATAATTCAAACGATGGAGAGATTGTTCCAGAAACATTCAAAAATTTATGTATTGAAACAATCTGTGAAATCGCATTAGTCAACCCAGAGCTAGTTTTTCATGCTGGGGGTTTTAAAGTCATTGTCAATACTATAATAGATGGCTCACTTGAAATGTCACTTTGTTGTTTACTTATTATTCCCAAAATACTTGATTTTCAAGATTCTAGAAAGTTTCTTAGAAATGGTTTTGATTTGATATCTTTATTGGCTGTATTTACGGATTCTTTGGATGATGACGAAATGAAAGAGTATACTCCAACTTTCAAGTTACAAAAGATCAGTTTTTTATTAACCATCTTATTGAAGAATTTCAATGGACTTCTAGCATTTTCTATTAATGACTTTGAAATGCTAAATGATTTAATTTCTAGCTTAAAGAAGAAAAATGAAAAATTAAGGGAATACATCATGGATATTCTATTTGACGTTCTTTTGATTGAACCATTGCCATGGTTATCCTCCAGTCCTATTGGTGGATTATTGAATAAATATACAAAAGGTGTTGAAACTGTATCTTCAACCGTTTCATATCCCACAAACTTGAATGAATTCGAAAAGAACATTACTAGTCATTTCCAGGGTTTGTTCACCTTAATTCTTATCAAGAAGATTAATATCTTTGATTTATTAACAAATATTATAGAGCAAGGCTCAAACAGTCAAGCGATTCATTTATTGACTTCCATATATTCAATGGCAAATAATTTACTACCTGCAGAGCTCATCCTGAACGTTAATTTGGTAACACCAAAAGTATCTTCCTTTGTTATCGATCAAGCGTCGAGAAACACATTCAAACCATCATTGAATTATAATAAGAACCTTCGTATTCATATCAAAAATATGAATATTAAAGCTAGATACAACATCGATGATTTGGAATTTAAAGCAATGATAGCAAACACAAGAGTCTTAACCGTTAAAGAATTCGAGGATTGGAATTGGGGTTTATTGTTAAATTTAATTCAAGGTCCATTTTCAAATCCAAAAAGATTTGACGAATTATTGGAAAAGAATCCTAAATTCTTGAAACGAATTTTGTCATTTTATAGACCATTTAAATTTAGATTTTGCAATATCCCCTTGAATTCCAAAAATGCTAGTAAATATATTAACATTGGTTGTCAATTGTTGGAAATGTTTTTAGGATTAGAAAATGGGGTCAAGTATTTATTGAATAATAAATTGCTTCCGCAATTGAGTGAAATATTTGCTCAGATAGATCCTTATTCAGGAATCGAGTCCAAGGATCCATTACTAGCAAAGAAAAGGTTGCTTACTACGGTCAGTATAGGATATTTGAAATTCATAGGGGTCCTTGGTTCGAATTATTCTGGCTTGAAAATATTGGAACGCTGGCAGTTTTTCCAAATCTTCCACAACATAATTGATGTATCTATAAATTCCAATGACAATAATCTATTGATTACCTCATTGTTCAAAAACATTGACCTAAGTATTGATAGTCAATTCAGAGTGATATTCTTAAAAAGCTTGAAGATTTCGAATATTGATTTAAGAACGTATTATGTTACTGATCTTTTACCTAGCTTGTTCAAAACCAAAGAACTAGAATTGTTTGTGTTGAAAGTGTTGGTTTTGAATTTGTATGATTCAGAGAAAAAGATTGTACACAATTCAATCAAACTTCTAGAGGAATACTTTGTAACTAATAATTTCAAGAATTTAAGCTACCTCATTGACTTGAAGCCCTCAATTGCTATCTTGGAGAAATATAAAGCAGGCAAGAATTTACTTTTCAACTTCTTGACTATTCCTCAGGGATTTAAGTATCTTGATGATTCGGGATTTGTTGACAGTGAATTCCACAAATGGTTAGCTTTGGAGAAGGATTTTTCTTACCTCTATAGAGTCGAGAGTATTATTCATGCATGCTTCTTTCCATATACCACAGCGAAGAATAATAACGCAACAAGTGGCGGATTGCTAGCAGCCGATCATACTTTTGTTGCCAAAGAGAAAGAACGAGAAGTGAACGATGGATCCATAGTGTTTTTCAGAGATTTGCTTTCTACTGAAGAGGGATTCCTTTATTTCACGAAGCATCGTAATTACGTTGATGAGCTAATTGACGAAATAGACGAGATTTCCAGCCAATTGAGTTCAAAAGAAGCTTTCACTGATATTGATGCCCAAGATGAAACTCATTTATTGTTGATAAACACTTTGAAACAGGATTTATGGATAGTTGGAATTATTTCTCTGGGAAAGTTTGGAATCCAATTACTCGAACCAGGCTATGCTTCGGAGAAGTCAATTATATCGATTATAATTGATTTATTCGCGAATTGCTCCATATGGCAAATCCGAGGTTTATGCTTCTATGTGATTGGAATGATCTCGTCTACAATTGAAGGGATAGAAATCTTAGATGAATCTTTCTGGATCAGTGTTTTAGATCAATATTCAAATAGTAAATCATTGACATATCCAAGGCTAGACTTGTCTGATATTTTTAATATAAAGATTGTTAATCCTTATCAAGAGTCTAAATATGTTTCCATTTATGGGAAGGAGAAGAATACAAATGATACTTTCAATGGCCATGACATTTTTGATGAAACGGATGCTATTCAGGATTCTGACAGTCTCAATAATAAGACCTTTGAAACTATAATTAATGTAATACACTCAATGAATTCTATCTTGAAGAAAATAGAAAGAAGAGCTTATAAGGAGTTACTAATTATGAAGAGTATGAATCCGGATGCTTTCAATGATTTGAAGTTGTTTTTGGAGATAATCAAAATTATTGACAAAGGTAATTTCAAGTTCCAAAAGAGAAAATTTATATTTGATTTGTTTTTGGATTCAAAGGTATTGGAAGCGTTATTGAAAAAAGAGAGAAAGTATTCCATGAGGAATTGATCATAAGAGTTATTAAATAGAATTTATAGAAAATTAATTTATCGTACATTTGCAAAAACTTGTGGAAAACAATAAAAAATCAACCCGAGAGACATTCAGTAGAAAAAGAAATAGCTTAGTGTCATTTATAATTAAGGAAAGAATATTGCCCTACAAAGATGCGTTTGTTGTATGCGAATGCCTACTTGTTTTATCACTATTTAGCTGAAGTACATAGATTCGATGTTAGTGTCACTTACGTGTTAAGCACGATTTTAATACTTTCACTTACAACAGACACAACCCGTTTGTACGCTTGAAAAAGTCAATCTGCGAAGTAATTACTCATTGCATTTCACACATGAGCTTGAATACTCTTCGAGACTCCGAGACTCCGAGACTCCATATATGCTTAGTTTGACTTTTCCTCTCTGGAAAAATTGCATATAGTTACCTGAGAGTCAGATTTTCTGATTGTTGGACTTACTAACACTTCCATTAAACACATGCTCACTCCAACACCTCCCATGCTCACTTCAATACTTCCCCTACTTCGTTCGCTTGATTATTTGTTTGACTGCCCGGTGTTCTGTTACTAAGCACCTTCAAACCTCCACCATTATATCCACTTACTATTCCCTCACTTGGAAGGTAAACTGGAGTAAATGTACCCTCCACCAAATGTGGATAATTTCTTCTTGTCCAACTATTCAGGTCTTGTGGGTTTGTTTCAATACTTGATAAATCATCATTTACTAATTCCGGTATTGATTCAGCTAAATAGAGGTTAAGCAAATGGTTTTGCTCAATTGGAACTTCGGTCACTCCAGACAATATGCTAGCAATTTGATTCAAGTTTCTTCCAACTCTTGGGACTTGACCAATAAGATTTTGAATTCTATGTATTTCCAGTTCAGGAGCAATGTTATTTAAGTTCTCTGGTGATTCTTGATTTTGTAATAGTTTAAGTATGGCATTATTTCTTCTTTGATAATAATATAATGTTTGTCGTTGATCAGCTTCAGCAGTAAAAAGTTCTATTGATTTAGCATAAGAGTTGCTGAACCTATCTTGGTAGGTTTGGTATAATTTGATATAATCATCCAGACTATCGATTTCATTAGGGTCTGAGGGAAGTTCCACTTGTATATTGACTTTGATGTCGTCTGTGGCTTCGTCTTTTATATCTCCTTTACTTTCCTCTTTAATAACTTCAGTATTATTAATATCTTGACCAAGCTCTACCTTGATATCATGGGCGATAACCTGATTGATGTCTTGCTGGTTTATGTTTTCAGTCATGATTCCTTTGCTCGTTCACTTTTTACAAGCTTTTGAGTGTATTTCAGTTCGGTTCAGTGCGATCAAATATTTTATTGCAAGCGCTAGGCCAACGAAACACCAACACACTAAATTAAATGTACCTCAATAATCTCATTGAAAATCGCCGATCAAGCTCTACGTACGGAATAAAATCTTTATAATTAGTTCTATAAGTTGTTCTCCTACTTTGCATGTGCGTGATTCTTACAACGCGTCTTTAAACTTCTTACTGAAAAAACAAAATTCAATATAAACAACTTTTTTACAAAACATGTCAATTGTATCATTACTTGGAATAGAAGTCCTTAATAATCCAGCCAAATTCTCAGATTCGTATGAATTTGAAATCACGTTTGAATGTTTGGAACCGTTAAAAGAAGATTTAGAATGGAAATTAATATACGTCGGTAGTTCCAACTCTTTGGACCACGATCAGGAATTAGATTCAATCTTAGTAGGTCCAATTCCTGTTGGGATAAATAAGTTCATTTTTAAAGCAGACCCACCAAGTCACGAACTAATCCCTGTTAATGAGTTAATAAGTGTAACAGTTATATTGTTGAGTTGTTCATATTCTGATCGTGAATTTGTAAGGGTAGGATATTATGTCAACAATGAATACGATACTGAAGAATTAAGAGAGAATCCTCCGGCAAAAGTCCTGATCGATCATGTTGTTAGAAATATCTTAGCCGAGAAACCAAGAGTAACTAGATTTAATATCGTTTGGGATAATGAAGATAATGGTGATGAATTCCCTCCAGACCAACAAGTTGACGAGGAAGAAGACGAAGAGGAGGAAGAGGAAGAGGAAGAAGAAGATGACGAAGAAGATGTGGGTGTAAAAAAGCTGACTGAAGATGAAATACAGGATGGTGATGATGATGAGGAAGATGTGGAAGATGAAGAAAATGCTGAAGAAGAAGAAGAGGAAGATATTGAAGAGGATATAGAGGTCGATTTGGAAGAAGAAGTGGAGGAGGCCAATGGAAGTGAGACCCCGAAAGATGCCTAAAGCAGCGAAGTTAATTGAAACGCGACCAAGTATCGACGTCGACTCAATAGAAAACCAAATATGAAGGAGATTATGCAGATGAATTAGTCTCAGACCGATTCATTTATTAAAATTTCATGTAGCTCAATTTAATACAACGGCATCTGGATTTGCCTCTCCATATCGATTTTCATATCGCTATTACATATACATTGAATATGGGATGCTCCTCCGAATCTCAATACATGAAAAAGTCTTCCAGATCATTATCATCTGGAAGAAAACTAAATCTCCTACATTGATCTACAAGTTTTTCTCTAGATTTTTAATAAAATGATGTCAATGAAATGTAGAGTTGGCAAGCCACAAATCAGTTAATAGCTTGTAAATAAAGTTGACGACAATTCGTATAATTATGTAAACATCTCGCGAATGCCATTGTAGTCCAGTTAGTAAGTTACTCGCTACGCTCAGTTACGAACGAACGTTGTCAAGTAAGCTATTAACAGTCTGACTCAATAAATTGACAATATCCATATCGAACCAAAACTCCCTACCTATCCATCTATCTGGATGCCATCTAATTCTCTCATTCTTTATTAAGGCATCAAGATCAGTTTTATCATCTGCTATCAACTTGTAAAACTCATACAAATTAGTATTTGTTAATAGAGAAGCAACCTCATGTTTTGTCAACTTTGTTTGATCATCGAAATGGGGAGGTAAAAGTGGTAACTTAATTGTATCCCGGCTATATAAATATTCGTCTTTGAGTGTATCATTTGATGCAATATCTGATTTAGGAGTCAAATAAGGATCACCAATTCTTTTATCTCCAACATGTAAGTCCTGTTCATTCTCATCCATCAATCCAGCTGATGTTACAGGAAACTCCCCAACAATTTGATATTTTCCATCGTTTGGGGTGTAGTCACTACGGGTATAAGAAGCTTTGAGGTCATCGGACACTCTAGGATTGAGCGGAGTTTGATAACTAAAAGTTTGGGTATTTGATGGTTTGTAGGTTGGAGTTCCCTGAATTGGGGTTCCGGATATTTGCATTGGAGTTCCGGAATCCACAGGCTTAACAAATTTATAGCCATTAATAGGTTCTCCAAACTCAGAGTCATTTATTGACTTATCCTGACTGATTGGAGGAGTTGAAGATCTTGAGTTTGCTGGAGTACTTTGAGAAATAGGCGTTGCTTGAATGTTAGACACATACGGTTCAGTGAATTGAGTATATTGATCTTCTGATCTTTCTGAATAAGGTGTTGATTGTAATTCTGGGCCTGCATCAATTGCAGATATATTTTGCATTCCCCCATGCATAGCAATCTCAATTTCCTCATCATTATCCTCTTCATCATCGTCATCATCATCACCATCGTCATTGTCATAATAGTTTAAATGGCTCCTCACTGAACTAGCACTAGTTTTAACACTATGTGACAAATTCAATATTGATTTATATTTCATACTTCTTCCAGACGGAGTAGAATCATTTTTCATTCTTAGCTTCTTACGTTTTGGTTCAATTGGACATGGTGTAGAGTCACTTTGCGAGAAGCTAATTTTGCTAGTCGAAATAGAACTACAGATTGACATATTATCATAATCATCAATTCGTTGTTCCATTCTTCTTAAGCTTGTCATTGATAAATTGCTTGGTGTACTTGCCAGTGTACGTCGTATAATAGTAGGAGTGGACTCTATCTTATTCATCTTGGGAGTGTTCATTGAAATATCGGATGTATCAACATGTTGTCTTTTTCGTAAGTTGATATATTGTGGGGGAGAATTATGTAAATAGCCATCGGAATATTCCACGTCACTGTCAGTATCATTTGTAATTGTTCTGTTACCAGCATACTCTTGTTCATCATCTACGTCGTCATTATCATCATCTTCTAGTCTTGATTCCAAATGTAAGTTATCTAATTTATTTAAAGGTGATAAAAATGAACTATTACCTTTAAATTCTTGTAATGGAGTCGAGGCACCAGCTAAGGCAAGATCTATAGGTAGATATCCTTGAGGTATTTCGTCGTCCGAAGCATCTGAAGAATTTTGTTTGTCTCTATACCATGGATTATGCGGAGCAGGAGAAGAGCTTGTATTTGCAAATGTGGTTGTATTATTCATGGTGTTATTTATTGTATGAATGACATTTTCTGGAGTCGGTATATGACTAAATTGTGATTGTATTGGAGGTTGTAAGTTGGGTATTGTAGATGGTGTTAGTATATGTTTATTCTGGTGCATGTTATATTTGTAAATGACAGGGATTTTTTGTTTTGGATGGTTCCGTTTTGGGTGCGCGCTTGATGGTGCTTTCTTTAGACAGGAAACGAGTAACAAATGGAAAATTGTATAGTATATACGTTGGGATCGATTTTGGCTTATAAAGGTACGAAACTTGTAAGCAAGGTGGATCATTTGAGTCGGGATAGTATATTCGTAGAACGTGTAGATGATGAAGTTATTGTTATACTTTAATATGTTTCCTTCAATTTTCACTACTTTTGAATTGTCAATTACAACACCAACCCTACACTATATACTCAATTCAGGATTCTTCCTTGATCGAACCCATTACTGATCAACTGTTCTATAGAAAAACCGAGGAACAGTAACGTACATGCCTATTACGGATCGATATATATGTTCCTTATGAGCATCAAATATCAAGCTTGACATAGTCATATCAATCTTATTTTGAAGAGAAGAAAAGGTTGTGTAGTGTAGTGGTTATCACTTCTGGTTTTGATCCAGTCAACCCCGGTTCGAATCCGGGCACGACCTTATTTTTTGAATGTACTAGCTAAATTTATTACACAGGTTTTGTGTAATAGACCCCTTCTATTAGGGATTTTTCACTTTGAAAAGTTTTTCAAGTATTTTCACTTTGGGTGCAAAAATGCAATTTTTGAATTGCTAAATTCTTCAATGCAAAAGTCATTGACAAAATGAAACTCCTCCACTAATAAAACTTTAAACCTTAATTACTTGGCTCAATTTCACTTTTGATACGGAACTCCTAGTTATCATTATGCGTACTAGATTTCGACTTAAGCACAGGGCATCGGTTTAAAGAGGCTTATTAGAAGCATGGTGAATAATTCTACACCATTCAGTAATCTATGTCATTCTATCACAATCATCAATAGTTGTTTGCTAATTGCAAATTTTTATTCGCACCTTATCTCTGCAATCTATCCAATCGTAATTTATAATCTCGAGAACATTTTAAATTACTTGGTTTTTCTCGGAGTTGATCTGCTATCCCCACCTTACGACGGTCACCTAGACCCTTTACAACAAGGCATTCAGCATTGTCTATAGATTATAATGCTACTCATTTACACTTCCTACATTGACTTACATTGAGGGGATCACACGTGGGAAATTTGTATGCACTAACGTAGATGATATCACAATAACATTCCACCTGTCGGTGATGCTTGAGCGAGTTGATGACCCTCGAATTAGCTCCACACGATCTCCTAAGGTCAACTCCGGCATTTATCATTCGTCGGGGTCGCGTTTTTACATTGTGGCGTTTAACCTTGCTATGAAATCGGATCAGCTAAATGAAAAAGTATGGCTGTGTGAGGTGTGCGATAAGGGAAAAAAAAAACACATATAAGGGCTTTAGTGGCACCAAAAATATGAAGAGGCAAAAATATATACGTCAATATTTATATGAATATACTATCAAAATCATTATCATTACCTAACATTCTGTTACTCACGTTTGAAGCAGTATTTGAAGTTGTTATAGTATGTTTTGCCGGATTTGTTGCTGCGAAAACTGGGTTATTGACCACCAATAATCAGAAAGTGTTAAGTCAATTGAATGTTGATTTATTTACTCCATGTCTTGTATTTACAAAATTGGCAGCATCTTTATCATTAAAGAAAATGGTTGAGATAATAATCATTCCTGTTTTTTATGTTATAAGTACGGGAATATCATATTTTTGTTCAAGAATTGCATCTAAAATACTTCATTTAAATGAACCTGAATCCGATTTCGTAACAGCTATGGCGGTCTTTGGTAATTCAAATTCCTTACCTGTTTCTGTCACGGTAAGTTTAGCTTATACATTACCAGAGTTATTAGTTTGGGATGAAATTGAAAGTGACAATTCAGATAATATTGCATCTAGAGGTATTTTGTATTTATTGATCTTTCAGCAATTGGGCCAAATTTTAAGATGGTCATGGGGCTACAATAAACTTTTGAAAAAGAGATCATATGAAGAATTAAATACGTACATGTGTCATCATATTCACGAACATCATGAAGATTCTTTATTACTACCAAGACCGGGATTCATTTTGACAGATGAGTCGTCCGTTGAAAGTGTAGATAATGTTGAAGATCTTTTGAATAAGCCAATTGAAATTTCCCATTATAATAGAATTATGAATAAAGTCCCATGGTTAAAAACAATACTAAGCTTCATGAATCCTCCATTGTATGCAATGTTTGTATCTGTCATTGTTGCATCTACACCCGCATTACAAAAATTGTTTTTCACTCCATCAACGTTCATCAATAATACTGTCACTAATGCAATCAGTCAATTGGGTTCAATTTCAATTCCTTTAATTCTTGTTGTATTAGGTTCGAATTTGTACCCTTCTTCGGATTTGCCAAAACCTTCGAGACATCATGCTCGAATCATTATTGGCTCGTTATTGTCAAGAATGGTAATCCCTGCCATGGTTTTGTTGCCATTGATTTCACTTGCAGTGAAGTTCATAAAAGTGTCAATCTTGGATGATCCAATTTTCTTGATCGTTGCATTCCTTTTGACTGTTTCTCCTCCTGCAATTCAATTGTCTCAAATTATACAATTGAATGATATTTACAGAAGAGAAATGAGTAGTGTTTTATTCTGGGGATATGTTGTATTGAGTTTACCAGTTACTATGTTGATTGTGATTGTTAGTTTGGAAGTTTTGAAAGCAACTGCATAACTCCCAGGCATTTAGATATTTTGCAACTCATCATGGGGGCATTGCAAATGTTCATTCATAGAACTGATACCCTCAGAACATCTTCTGAAAACCAGATTGGTCATCATTTCACAATTATTACAGGCGATCAATAACGCAATTGAACTCATCTTGCTTTCCGGAATATACATTCATTTCTTGTAGTTAGTTATTTGAACTTCTCAACTAATTAGTGAACGAGCATACTCACACCACAAAGCTGAAAGATTCTAGCTTTCGTCGTGAATATTATCCACAAGTTAGTACATTTGGTGTTTTATCTAGTACTGGGGTAACTTGGTATATATAGAGCATACTTTGTTTTTTGCTAGTCCATCTCAATTTTATTACGCTCTCTTAATAAAAGCACTTGCATTACTATAGTCTTTGTAGAACATCGCAAATGTCACAAAAAAACACTAATTATAATTTATAGATGCCTTATCTAAACAAGTTAGCTTGTTATGAGCCGGAACTTCCTTCGAGTAATCCCAACAAACCATTCTTCCATTGTTATCTCCACTAGCGCGGGTCGTCATTGGTTAGGAAATATTTTTTTCCATTGTACTTTAAAATCTATAATTTGCAATATAATCCGACACTTTGGGAAATATTGGCAATCGAGGGGGTGAATTAAAAATCTTTTCATAGAAATCGATAATACGTCCCACGGAAAGTCATCTTAGAAGGCAAGTTAGGCCGGTGCAGGGCAGATTACGTTTGTGTAACTTGTGACAAAATATCTATTAGAAAAGAGTTGAACGAAACGTACGACACTTAATAATCAATGAAGCGTCGTAGAACCGAGAACAGTTATAAAGGGGGAGGTGGCATATTACCTAATGGCACGATATTACCTACCAAATTCCTATTAAAGCCTTGGAAGGCGAGCAAGATTTCAACCCCAGATTGGATAGCTGAATCTAGCGGGTCTGAATCTCTGGCAGCAGATGCTTATAGTGATCCAAGATTTCAAGGTAAAATCATGTCCATGGACAATCTTGAGAAGAATATTTTTGAAAGATTTTGTAGAAGACCCTTCGATAAAGATTCAGATACACTCATTCATTCAACGTTAGCTTTAACAACATATTATTTTAGAACTAATTGTTTTAAATCGTTTGATAGATTCAAACCAGAAACAGTTCCTGAATATAAGAACCTTAGAAGAATTCTAATTAAATTATCGTCAAAACACTATGGGATAGCCATAGGTAATCTACGAAACAGTTTAGCTAATCTAAATGAGAAGAATTTAGTAATAGCAATATTGTCTTCATCATTTTTGAAGAAAATTAGTATTTATGAATATAAGCATATGAAAACATCTATCATGTTCTCCAAGGGGTTGATTGGATTATTTAACGATTTATTAAAAAAGGCTGTGGACACTATATCAATTAAATCAATGGAAGTTGCATGGTTAATGAATTTTATGATTCATGCATCTAAAACAAAACATTACGAACCTTATAATCCTTCATTGTTAACTGAGTACTTTGAATTTTTGGATCAATTTAAAGCCGTACTAATAAATCTACAATATTCGGATATGAAAGTGATATTCCATTTCAATCATTTATACAAGTATACCGAACACTTATTATTATTATTGAAAACAAGATCAATAAGAGTTTTAAATAATGATCCGAAAATACTTTACAAACTTTTGCGTTATTGGTTATTAATTTTGCCATCTACTGTTCATGTTAGAGAATATTTAAAAGATCCTATTTTGAAAACTCTACTAAACTTATTCCAATGCCTAACCAAAATTTTAGATAACCTATTACCCAAGGTTGTGTTTTATTTCTTACAGAGTTTCAGCGGTGGATTATCATTAATAAATGACGAACTGAAACTGCATGAATTACGAGTAAGATCATTAGATGAATTAAGTGTTGCCTTCGATAATACTTTGCTAGAAAGAGAATCTCAAAAATTAACAACAATTAATTTATATTGTTATAGGATGCATTCATTTTTCAACTTACGAACAAATATTGGGGTAGTTTTATATGATGACGAACATGTTGTAAGTGACTATGCAAGTGAATTCAAAACTAGTAACCAAATAACATCAAGCAGTTTACAAAAGAGTCTAAATGAAGTTCCAATAAAAAGATTTATGGGCACTGCGATAGATTTTAATCATTATGTTCATTTGCCAAGTTCAGTTAAATTGAAGAAAAATGACGAAAACTTAAGGTACCTCTATTCAGATAGAGGGAGATATCTTTTCGACTATAATAAGCATCATTACGAAGAATATCTACTAGGTAATTCAGAAAAACCAGTATCAATTGATCCATTGTTACAATTCCATTTGGGAAATACTAGAAATAATCCGTTGATCAGTAATGAAGCGAAACCACAATCAGAAGTTAATTATGACCTATTCTTTGAACGTCCATTATCTAAATTAATAACAGATAATCTATCTGTAGCATATCAAAATCATTTTAGTGATTTATATCAAGAGTATGTTCCTGATCTAGTCATGAAATTAAATCCAAATAACGGATTGTTTTATGATGATCGGGATCCATTCCTGTTTGACAAGGATTCAAAGGTTTTCCAATTGTTGGGTAAATGTTTTACAAAGTTGGATGACACTCGGAAATTGAATACTTGGTTGACTAATTATTATGATGAGAGGAACCAGGAATTGGATGGATGTTTTGATGAGAATGATGATTTGGAGGAGGAGGATTTTTATGATGATTTGAATGAAAAATATTTTTGGTTGTGGTAGAAAGGCATTTAGTTGAATGAACATTCTATCAATTGCAAGCGAATGTCGGCTTGATCAAATAAAAAATCTTGCAGGAATTTCTTGGTGATCGAGATTACGAGCAATGACTGCAAAAACCCACCGTAAATGTCTGCCCAACAAAACGAGTCATGTGGTGATAATTTGTACAATTGCAATATGGTTTATGGAATGGCTGTGCCATTCTACGCAATGACCTTGCAACGACTATGTCATGACTAAACAATGTTATCATCATCATGAAAAGAAAATAGTGGCTGGAATTTGAGTTATTATGGTTATGTGCTTGTTAACATTTCACAGAATATTCGAAAGTCAATTTAAAAATTTGTAAAAATAAGCGCGAACTTGCAATATTTCTAGTGAGTTCAGTCTGAAATGCCTTACCATTCAATAAAATAATTGTATTATCTTGCTTCAGTGTTGAATTTTTGAATTATAGGTGTATTGAAGTGTAATGTAAGTATGTTAACATGTAATGTAAGTAGAACTATGAGTACATGCACTGGGCCAATGCTTCAAGTATTGTAATTACAATGGTGGCTGTCGAGCAGATTCAACAATGACTACTTGACAAAGTATATTCATAAATGACTATGCTGTGCGCACATAACTGTCTAACTGGTTTTCGATATTGTCCACTAAATCAGTTCAAGGCTTTAAATTTGCACCCATTTTAGACTAAAGTTGCGCCCAAGAAAAGTAGTCTCGATCTAGTCCCCCAGAAAATCAAAACTGCAGTATACTTTAAAGAACAAAGCCGTAACACTAAATCAATGAATTACATCATTAATTGCCAAAAGTCGGCAATATGAATTTAGTCACCACATTTGCATTATGACTCAAATAAGATTTACGGTCACAATCATTCTTTTTCTCACCACACGTTATTGTTGTAGTCAATTCCACAGATTTCATGTGATCAAATTTTTAGTTATTTATTCGTTTGCAGTTAAAAAGATCACACATCATCAAAATTATACACGCATTTCGCAACCACTTTTCCGCCAAGCCTCCGTCATGCAACAAATACGATCTACCACCCTAAGCCGAATACAAGCTTAAATTTTGGTGTCACAGCCTTACGTCTTGTCATGATTCTGGAAACCTATCAAAAAAAAAGCAACGATGCCTAGATGTCAGTCTGTTTAAATCCGTATTTTTTTAATTGTAGGCGATAAGTCAAATACCTAATTGTGTCCAATATGCGTAGTAGCGCATCATCAATTACCATTTTTGGCTGGTCTAAAAAAAGGATAATGATCATGTAGTGGGGAAATTGTTTCCCCGTTAAGAAAGCCAATGAGATAAGGCCGTTATGCATTTCTAAGGGGGTGCATAGAACCTTTAACGAAAGGCAATTTTTCTGATATGAATGGCTCGTAACATCGTGGCTTCTACCGTATAAACATTCTCTCGGTTAATACCTTTTTATCTGAACACGTGATCTTTTGATTGTATTGCTCAACAGATAATATTATTGAATCACGGCGTTCTAATATGCACCATCGATACACACATTTTGCACAATTTTTAAGTACCAAAATTTGGGTTAGATCTGTGGCGTTTCTAATCATTCACTCAACGATTTCCAATTTGAATTCTTTCAGCACGCACTGTTGGAAAAAAAAAGCGCCCACAAAAAATTATTACTCTCCTTGTCAATTCCCATTGTTACATGAAAACCTTGTTTTACAGATATATAAGGACAAAAAAATAACTTAAATTTGATAATTAAGCATTTGATTTATGACTAATGAATTCAGATAAGCTGGGGAACAGCCCTGATAGTATAGCTAATTCAAATACTGCCGTAAGTCCAAGCAAAAATTACTTGACTTCACCAGTTCTAAGTTTGGCAGCAGCAAAAAGAGAAAAACAATTGATTCGAAGAAGAAAGCATAAGAATTCAAAGTTAGGATGTCCAAATTGTAAACGGAGAAGAGTCAAATGTTCCGAAGATCATCCTTCTTGTTTGAATTGTATTAAACATAAGGTGAAATGTGGTTATTTGGATTACACCCCGGAACAAATGGATGAATTAAAGCAAGCAAAATTGGCTCAAGCAGAAGAATTCGACCAACCACGAACTGCTAGCGTCGCTGATAAAACTCCAACCAAATATCCTGCTTTAAATAAAGAGGATATAAACCAATCATCAAGTTTCAATAATACCGTGTCATTAGATGATCAACGTTCGATTGTCCAAGACTTCGATAATTTGTTGAGCTCGGGGAAAGCAGAGGATCGCAATACAGAAATCATATACCCAGTGTATTCTATTCATAGAGATACCACTCCTCAATTGAAGAGCATCAGCTTGGATACATTACTGGGGCAATTGTTAAACATGAGCACAGATCCACAATTTCAAACATTGTATAAAGTGCGATATAGTAAGCGTAAACATAAGGGTTTACCTGGTTGCATTACAGTTTTAACTACTTTCGAAGTGAAAGCGAGTAGTAGTTTCATTAATTATGATCTTGAAATGACAAAAGCATTAATAAGATTGCGTGAAGTTGTTAGTGCTGGCGCTGCTACTTTACCAAGTATTCGTCATTTATATCATACTTGGATCAATTCTTTGATTTATAATTCTTCAACTTCAGTATTAATGTTCAGTTGTTTGATCAACTTAACTACAAATTATGTCATTTCAAATTATTTTAATAATCTTCCTTCGTATAGGAAATCCGTAAGTGATGCGGCATCTCATATTGAAATGACCCAATTAAAAAATATGCTTATTCTAGTAAGTATCAAACATTATGCAATTGTTATTAAGGAATTGAGATATGCACTTAATCAGAATAAAAGCCCGGATATGTGCTCGTCTGCCTCCTATATGTTATTGTTGATGTCCATATACGACCCGGAAGTGACAGTGGACTCTACGATGTGCTTCAGAGATGGTTTATTTGGAGTCTTGACTTATCACATGAGTGAATCAATAAGACGCAAAATAGTAATACCACCACTCATCGGTGTTCATTTACAATTAATGAAAAATATCGTCAGATCAGTGTATTTGCCAGCATACGACCCTACATTTTTGAAAGAATATCAATACATTTTAAGTAAATTTGGTACAGCTTTGAAACCATATCTTCAACAAGCACATGAATCATTGGATAAACTCAGTCCTGCCGAGGCATATCCTGAAAGAGAGAGAATGGCCTTTTTAGAATTGAAGATAGATGATTTGAATGGGTTTGTAAATCACACTATCAAGAAGTACATTCCTGAAATTAACCTGTCTTTAAATGATATTGAGAAACAGAAAGAAAAATTATTCGATATGGTTTATACTTGGGTAAGACTCGTACCTTCTAAGTTGTTAATCATTACTTCAAAAATGAATCCATTAATTAAGGTGTTGTATCTTTTTTACAAGCTCCTCAATAAAGCATTGTTTGCAATCTTTCCTCAGATAAAGTTCTTCTTCCTACGTGATTTTGACAGTCCGTTGATGTCTGATGTTTTCCAAGAGCAAATTAATTTGCATAATTGTATTGTTGGAGACCATTTTATTCAGCTGGATACAAATTTGAGAAAGATAAGTAATTATGGTATCAGAGCCATTATATATTTCGAAACTAGACTTTCTATTTTGTATAAAAAGCTAGTTTTTGACGAACAGTATAAGGCTGCTTTAGCTGTGGGTGATATCAGAGTGTGGACTAATAATGTTGACAATATTGAAGTTGCTAGAAGGGAATTTGTTCAAATTACAAAAATCAAAGAGGTCTCGATAAGAAGATTTTTGGCTACTCAAATTGAAAAAAGGCATTATCCATTTACAGAGGATGAACATGATGTCATTACTCTTGATGCTCCAGCCGCTTCTGCTGAGGCTGCAGCTGCTGCAATCGATTATGAAGAAATTCAAGAAGATGAATCTGAATCTGATGAAGATGTATTTGACGAAGACTATGATTTCGATGTGTTGAACTCTGGAAGATTAGCACAATCGGGATTATATGAAGAGGATTTTCATGTCATGTAGCATATATGTAAAAGTTTAATTTGTTTGATTAATTCTGTAGACTAGGGAACTCTGGTTATCATACATGGTATTCCAATAGGTCTAAACATTAATAGTAGGACCATTTAAACCGAGCAGTTGCTACCCTTCGACATTTCAGGATTCTGTCGATGCACTTTGTAAAGGGGTAAGCATGAGATTGCAATCTTCGAGGCAGACGAGGACACTCAAAACAATAAATCGCCTGCTTCTTGTTGCAGGTAGGTTTTACTGCTAACTCATAAGGCATACTCTTTTAGAAATGGTTACCGCGTTTGCACTGTTTTACTTGCCGTGATCAAGTGTGAGATAAATAGGGGAGGTTCTTCAAAATAGTTAATTTTCCCATCCTGAACAATATTACGGTATTTCAAGACGTAGTCATAGTCCTATATTAACTCTTACACTCCTCGATCTTCGCTATTACGATTCTCGAGCTCTTTAACCTTCGTATTATTCTCTGTACGCAGAAATGATTTGGACACCGACAATCAAAAAAAAAAACACGAACACCAACAAAGTGAAGTAAAACCGATCATGGCTGAAAAAACTGATGACTACTCATATGACTACGAATACTTGTATAAGATCGTATTGATCGGAGATTCAGGCGTAGGAAAATCTAATTTATTATCTAGATTTACAAGAGATGAGTTCAACTTGGAATCCCGTTCAACTATTGGCGTAGAGTTTGCCACTAGAACAGTAGAAGTTGACGGTAAAAGAGTAAAGGCACAAATCTGGGACACTGCTGGTCAAGAAAGATACCGTGCGATTACTTCCGCTTATTACAGAGGTGCCTTAGGAGCACTTATTGTCTATGATATTACAAAAACTGAAAGTTATGAATCTGTTTCACGTTGGTTGAAAGAATTAAAAGATCATGCTGATGCCAACATCATTATCGAGTTGGTAGGGAATAAATCTGATTTGGATCATTTAAGAGCTGTACCAACTGACGAAGCCAAGAACTTTGCAAATGAAAATAACTTATTATTTACAGAAGCTTCTGCCTTATCCGCTGATAACGTTGATTTATCTTTCCACCTGTTATTAAAAAACATTTATGAAATGATCAGTAAACACCAATTAGATACAAAAGAATCCAATCCAAATAAACCATCTGCCGGTGGTCCAACCATTTCATTAACCCCTGCACCACAAGAAAAGAGAAGTAAAAACAACTCAAATTGTTGTTAATACCCATTCCTATTTTTACTTCATTATTTTATCTTTGGTGTACTTTGTTATCTTTGTTACTATAGAGGGTCTGTCCTATTGAATACATATATTATTAATATCGTAGCTGAAACGTGAGCGAAGCAATTGTACTGTCCAATGAACTGCCGCAAAGTTATTGGATACCGTATTAGCGTAGTCTTGCTCTTTTCAAGTCCTTATTGAGGAGCGTAACTTTTGATTTCGTTATACCTCAACTCTAATACAGCCTTCCTGAGAGTCGCGTATTCACGAAAGCTCAGATCTGTATAACTAGAGTAAACTGCCCACTTGATTAACGGAAGTCACCATACTTGCAACACTCTACTTCTTTATAAGATGCAATTTATTTGAACATAAAAGTCTGATAGTATCATTTTTCAGGGAACGAGTCCGGTGGCTTGAGCAGAGTTCAAGTGTTACTTTTGCAGAGTCGTTCTAGTTAGCAAGTGCACTTTGCACTTCATATGATACCAGACTTTTATCTATTGATGCCTAAACCAGTGGGGTCTGGAGGACTAACATTGCACATATATTCAATGTATGATCTGCAAATTCTTGTATGACTTCACATTTTCCTTAAAAGGAACAGGTGACATATGTTGAAGACATTTTCTTGCTCTCCAAGCGACTCAGAAACACTCCATAGTTCTATTTTCTCCTCCACATTTTAGACCATTTTGGTCTGTCAGGATTAACAACTTTAAAACGTACAACAAGTAGGAATAACAGTAAGGCTTGTGTACTGTGATAACCTTGCACTTTTATTGACCATGTATTACCTACCCTGAAGGTGTGTATACTCCAATCATCTCCATTTATCTTCGAGTGGTTCATTTCCTTATTGAAGGCCCTTGTAATCTACTCTTGACGCTTACCGGGGTCTTTACCGCCTTCACCTTATCCAAGCCCAATCTCTTCTTCACATCAACAACGGGAGCACTTTCGATACTTAAGCTTACAATTTGCTCACCTCTTAATATGACCAACCCCAAGACTCTTTTGTCGTACACAGCTTTGCCACCTCCATTCTTCTTTAATTCGCTTAAAGATTTCTTAGTTGTACGTGATTCTTCAGTATCTGCAAGGACTAAATTGAAATGCTTATCGAATGCCAATAGTGAACCCACAAAGTATCGATTATCTATGGTCAAGATTCGGAGTCTATAATTAATTAAGTCCGACATTCTGGTCTTACTAGTTATTGGTGCTGACTGCATTATGTTAGTATTGTCATTGGAATAGGACTTCGGTGTACTTACCATTATGTGCTGGTTATGCTTTTTGGTGATGCTTTTTGTTAGTTAAGAAGACTGAAAAAAATGAGGTTTTCTGGATTGTTTTGAATTTTTGTCAATCATGTCAGTAGAAGAAGTCACCAAAGATGTTGAGGCTGTTGAAGCTAAAGAAAAGAATGAAGTAGAAGATGCGAAAGTTAAGAATGATGAAGCAGTTGAACCTACCAAAAGATCTGCAACTTCTGATAAATCTGATAAGAAGACGAAGAGAAGAAGACGTCAATACGAAGACGATGTTCCGCAAGAAACTAAAAAAGAAGCTGACGATGAAGACGATGATGACGAAGAAGAATTGGACGATGAAGCTTTAGATAGACAAGTTGAAGAAGATGACGAAGAAGATGATTTATTGGAAATTGATGAATCTAATATTATTACCACTGGTAGAAGAACAAGAGGAAAGGTTATTGACTTTGCAAAAGCTGCTGAAAAGTTAAAGGAAGAACAAGGAGTTATTGAAGAAGGCGATGAAGGTGAAGAGGAGGAATTCAAAGAGTAGGCGTGGTTATAATGTATGTATTTGAGTTTCAGAGGTGTTTGAAACATTGAGGACACTTAAAACGCACGTTTAGAACAACCACACTTCTTGATGAATTATTGAGCACCTTAGAGTGGATGCGTCAATAATAAACAGTTAGTTTTATATACGTTTATATGTAGACTTTCAATTATTGACAGTACAAAAGTTGTAAAATATAAGTAGTTAACGGTCATGCGAGCATATCTTTCGACTACTTTAGTGCCAGTGAAAGCTTAAACAGACTATGACTCTTGCATTATGAGCTACTTAAGAGGAACAGGTTGGTAGCGAATAAGCCAAAAAGCGAATCGATGAATGTACAGATTTCATGCGTCGACAACTACAAAATCGCATTACGTGCTCGCCCCTAACCCCTTCAACATAGAGATACCATCACCATAACATACAAAAGAACCTACAAGTCAATCACGCAATAAAACTATACTGGTAGATATAAAAATGAATAAAAAAAACTAAAAAAACATATATATATAGATTCACGAGGAATCCCTGGTTGAATTGAAATAACAACCGCTACCAAAACGATATGGGTGAAATAAAGCACGAATCTGCAGTAATAAAGAAGAAGGGCCCACGACCCTAAGATTTTTTTTGGATTTTCTGTGTTTTTCGGTTTTTTAGTATTTAATATTAGTCGGGTCCATTTGAAACGGTAATTTGGACTCATAAAAGTTTGTTTATAAATAACTTATAATGAAACTTTTGAAAATGAATTTTAAAATTGAAACTTGATAAATTTCAGACTAGATAAACTGATTTAATTTGTAAAATGATAATTTGATCTTGAACTTTGAATGGATCTATAAAGGGACTCTCAATGAAAAGATTAGCACATGGTCATATTGTAACTATAACCTGGATTAGGATAACCCGAATAGCCATGTGCGTAAGGTTGTTGAATGGTAGGAGGAGTAGGATATTGATAACCTTGAGGTACTCTGTAATGATGTTTATAATAAGGTTTCTCTGAACCAACATATTGTACAGCAGGATCATTATTAAACGAATGAGTTGCATGATGTTGGTAAGGAGCATTGTTCCAAATATTGTTCTGTGGGTGTTCAGCCCAAATGTTTGAATTTTCATAAGAAATTGGAGATGAAGCTAAGGCTGGTGATATTGGATAATAATAAGCATTATCAGGAACAGATTGAGCAAATCTAACAGGTGATGAAGGGATACTATAACCAGCTGGTGAGCTAGTTGGGTAACCAGCTGGTGAGCTTGATGAGTAACCAGTTTGGACATGATAGCCTGGAGAGCTGGTAGGATAACCTGCTGGCGATCTATTTATAAGATAACCTGGAGAATTGTGGTTGTAACGAATTGGGGATGAAACAACTGGAGTCGGTTCATTATAAACTTCAGTTTCTTTTTTATCGTATTTTTCTAACCAAGTGTTCCAACATTGCTCTAATGTTAAGATATTTGATTCGAATTTAACAACATTTAAACTCCATTTGCATTCTTCTAACCATTTCATTTCATAAGAATTAAGCATGGTTAATGGTAAACCTGTAGCTCCACACCAAGATTTATTGGTGAAAGTGTTATCATCATTAAATTTGTTTGCTAAAATCAAAGCAACAATCAAGTAAATGAAAATTTCATGTTCTGTTAAATTCTTATCTGTTATTTCTGAACTAGACGAAAATCTTTGATTCATATATTCCAAAGCAATTATGATTGTTGATTTTGGTAATCTGGTAGCAAATAAAACAGAAACGACAAAACCTTCAAATTCTGAGGTCGGATTTCTAGTTTGTTTTAGCATTCCAAAGGAACACCAACTTAAGAAAGTTGACATTGTATTAAGATCATATTGCAATACTGAGTTGATACCTCCATTAACTGGGGCATTTTCCACTGGGGCATGTACTGGATGTACAGGTTGTATTGGGTGTACTTGATGAGCAGATTCAAAAGCTTGTGGTTGTTGCTGTTGTTGATAATCATAAGTTTGGTAGGTTGAATAAAAAGGATTCGGCCTATACAGCATATAATTACCGCCTCTATGACCAGCAACTCCCAAGTTTGGTTGATAGTAATTCTGACTTTGATACATTCTATAATTTGATTTCTTTGTTACGAAACTTAATGAAAAGGTCCGTTAAGTGAATTTAGGTATAAGCTAATATAACTATATCACTTGAAAGATATCTTAAAACTTTTCTTCTCCTTTTTTTTCTAATACCGTATAATATAAGGTATGTGAAAGCCAAAGGATATGATTAGAAATAGAAAAAACAGTGGTTTGTTTTTAATATAAATGAGTTATTATAACTTGAAGAAGAAGAAGAATTAGAATTAAAAAAAAAATCAACAATTTTTTATATACGTTTCTGGCTAAAAATTTTCCTCTATAATAAGCGCAGTAAATTGCAGTAAATTTTGCCTCACAACAGGGATGAATAAAAAGTGGAAATCATGACATAGAACCATATCAACATGTATATTGCTATCAACTACAGTGATAGTCATGTTCTCTGTATCATTTTAACACATCCATCATACCTTGTCACCCTGTCCTGTCACACGGTGGCACCAGGCTTTTCTTTTAACTAACTTTTCGTAAGTATGCGTCATATGCACTACTCGTCATCATATAGCAAATGTCTCTAACAAAGGAGCTCTGGAAACTCTAGAACAAGTTGGGGACAAAAATTAGTCCAAAATCATATCATACATTTCTTCATACACTCCTTCAAGGCTTTGATTGTTCCAAGAAAAAGAAAGGGCTTATTAAGAAGACTCCTACGCGTATCACGTTCATCGGTGATAAAAGGGTAAAAAATGGTTTTGATATGAATTAGAGGGTGTGATTGTTGGGTATTTGCAGTTAATTTGATGTTGTATAGTAGTATACAGTATAATGGATCAATTTAAGGACTTGAACTTCCTCAAGTTTTTTTAGCCATAGTTTTTGTGTAGGTAAAACTAGATGTTGATTTTTGTGATAATCCCTTTATATTATATCATAGATGTGGTTTGTATGAGTTTAAGTAAGGGAGTAGTTTCCAGTTTACTACGTAGTTCTAGTTCTTTTTAATTTATTAAAGAGATTTATAATTTTGCCTTCATAAAATTTTGGAAGAATTTTGTCGAATTTTGAAGATTCTTGAAGAATTTTGAAGAATTTGGAGATTTTGTAAAATAATCTACAAGATGCAACTTTAACTCAAACAAAACCCTTCTACTCGTATTGTTTGCATTTCGAATGTTGATCTATGATCTCGTGTGTTTCAGCCAGCATCTTTATATTCTTTTCGATCTAATTACATGCATATCGTCAAGAGACAAACAAACATTCCAAATAGGCAATTGATGCAAAATTAAGGTACAATAAATAAGATCTAGTAATTTGGAAGCAAGTGATTAACCAATTTTATTCTATTGGAGCTTATTCCAATCATCAGTAATCCTCCCCATGACCTTGTAACATCCAACTACAAACTTGGTATTTTTCTCCAATAATTTGCAGCCAAAATAAGCAAAAATCAAAATACTCTATTCTTCTTTACAACCGGTATACACGATATATACATACATTCCATTTACATGTCAAAATTTAGAATTCTTAGCGTCTCGTCTAAATAGGTTATATATCTTAAATCTTCCACCTTGTTAATTTATCATCAGACGTTATGTCAATTCCAGTCTACTTAAAAGTAAATGAAGGCACCTTATTGTTCAAGCAATCCGGTCCTTCATCTATTAGTTTCAATGGTACTATCTACAATTTCCGAAAGATATATCAACCAAATGAATCCAAATATTCTGAATTAAATGATTCTTCAATAGTATTCATGGGATCAAGCGGAAGAACCGAAGGCATTAAAAAGATATTAAATCAAACAATTTTCAATCAGAAATTAAGAATCTTTACACAGCTGCACGTTTTGCAACCAACAATAATTGAGGTTTCAGCTTTTGAAATTATTGACAATAAAATGATTGATTTATTGAAAATAAACGACGAAGTTAAATCCGAAGTAGATTTAAAGAAGGTGGAATTGGATTCAAACTTGTTTGATAAAATCCAATCAAAAATTAATGAGGATAGTTGTTTTGTGATCAATTTGCACTACAATGGTAAAAAATTATCGCTTATTGATCTCGGTAATTCAAAACCAATAAAGAGAAGCAACGCCTTTTTAAATATTTCATCGTTTTTGAAAAATAAAATTATTGGCACCCCATTTGATTTGGTATCTAGCATAATGACGAAAGCTAGAAAGTTAAAAATAGTTGTATCTTTGGGTGCAAATTTAGATTTTGAAAGTACAAAAATGCACTTGAATAACGCAAACAACTTGATAATGAAACTCAGATTCAAAGGTAGTGCTCCAATATCTTCATACAATATAAAATCAAGTCCAATTAGGCTGCAAAAAATAGCTCCAAAGAGTATTCGCAGCCAAAGAACTCGCAAAGCAATTCTCTCACCAAAGTTGTCACAAACAGCACTCGTCGCTGAGTCAGATGCTCAAAATGAACAAGTTCCTTCATCCACCCATCTTTCACAGTTGCAAGTAGAATTGATTAAATTAAAGGAAATAAACTCTACAAACGAAACTTTACTTGTCCAACAAAAAGTAACATTGAATCGCAATTTGTCAGAGTTGAAAGATGATTTCAATAGTTTCAAGTCAAAGTACGACTCCCTAAAGAAAATATTAGAAACAGTTAAGTTGAGTGTCACCACCTTAAATGAAGAAAATCTGAACCTTAAGGAATTGGCGGCATTCCAATCTGCAGAAATAGTTTCCATGTATGACGAGTTGACCTTGTTGCAAATAAACGCTACCAACTTTGAAATCGATATCGATGCCGTCCAATCGAAGAACAAACTTTTAGAAAAAGCTGTGTTCGACAAGGAAGCTCAATTATCAGAGAAAGAAGTAACGCTCTTAGAATATACTAAGGAGTTGTCTGAGAAGAATACGGAGCTTCAGGAGAGGAACGTTTTGATTGAAGAGAAAGACTCGATCCTCAGAGAAAGGGATTTCCAACTTCAAGAGAAGGATGAGGCGCTTCGATCTAAGAACGAACAGATTGCAGACTTGTATCGTTTGTTAGAAGAACAGAATCATGCGCCCAAAGGCCAGAATAGTGCTGATGAGATTGAGGTTATCGCGGAACATTCACAAGATGATTCCGAAACCTTAGACTCGAACAAAGATATTCAGTCCCTCAACAAAACGATTAGCGAACTAACAAGAATTAACGACCAATTGGTCTATGAAAAGACAACAGTATTTAAATATGTTGCAGAGGTTGAGTCAACCTTAGCAAACGTTGTAAACCTCAACCAGTCCAATCGGATTCAAATTGAAGACTTGACATTTGATTTAACACATTACATGGATGCCTTCGAAACTTCGGCCGCTGAAAACCAAGAATTAGCAAAACAATTAGATGAAGAAATCAAACAGCGCAAAACAATGGAAGAATACTTCGAACTGGCTGCAAAATCCGAGAAAGAAATTTTGGAGGAACTTGACGAGAAGTATGATGCGATCAAAGATTTAGAAAACCAGTTAGATTATAGATCTGAGGAGATTGCGACACTTCTTGTTGAAATAAAGTCCATAAAGACCATCAAAGATAACCATATCGAAGATTTGAACAATGAGATTGAGGACCAACTAGTAACATTAAGCAAGCAGGACATGGAAATCTCGAGTCAAAGAGAGACCATAGAAAGCCAAAAGCTGGAAATGGCCAGTTTAGTGACTGACAGGGAAGTTGTAGAGGGAAGCATAATTGATTTAAGGGATCAATTAACTGAATCTACCACCTGCAAAGTTGAATATGAACGTGAGATTGACGAATTGAAATTTAAGCTTGTATTTTTAGAGCAATCACCATTAAATAATTCCAGTCAATTGAATACCTTGGTATTATCCAGTCCATTTGATCCCGTCGGTAGTTTCAAAGATTACAATAGTGAGAGTTCAGACGGGGAATACAAGTCCTTGAATTCTTCGCCAAAGTACACCTCAAAGAGAATAGTTACTCCTACGAAGTTTGATAACTACAAAGCAATTGTTAGCTCAATGTCTAAAGAAAAGATTAAGATGAAGAAGAAAGTTAGAACTCAAAGAACTCCAAGGGGGTTGACTGCGTAATATCTTACTAGTGATAGAGGATAGAGTTCTCCACTATGCTTAATACATAAGCCTACTAATTATTACACTCAATTTAATGTAAATATTTTATTACTGTAATTTTTATGCTGATTAGCCTCGCATATATTCTTGACTCTTCTCTCAGTATTTCACTAATGTGAAGAAACTCCTTCGCATGTCCAAGACTTCACTTTGGATTGTTGTGAATCTACTCCTGTCTGATGACATACGACTCGTGTATTTCTGAACGAATCACAATCATACAGTTCTTCTGTCAGACATGAATCTAACTATTGGACCCAAACCAGTGACCTCAACAGTTTTCTCAAACCAATTCAACAATAAACCACCTTGCTTGGCACCGTAACTTGTACTCATATTCTTATATAAATATTTAACCAACGTATCTTGTTGCAGACTATTCAATAACTTAACGAACTTTGTTAAGTCATTGACGTTATGATTATTCTTGATGGAGCATAATGCTTCAAATACTGTTTCGGCATGTAAAGATTTAGTGGCTTCATCAGCAACGTAAGGTGGTGTATCCAATACCAATTCTAAGGCTTGTTGGAATTGACCTGATGATAAAGCCGTTCTAACTTGTTTAGATAAAGCTACGATATGATCATGCGAAGTAGGTGGTAAGTCTGGAACCAATTCTTCCTTTGATAAATGATTCTCTGGTTCCAATGCATCTATATCAATTCTTCTCCAATCTGCCATGTTGTGTTGGTGACTTTTTTTTGTCAATTCGTGAGGTTTTTTAGGCTGTACCTCAGGGTAATAGTGAGATTGTAGTTTGTATAGTTTGACCTATTGATTCAGTATTATTCGAACATACTCTGTATAGTTTGTCCTATTGAATTAGTAATATTCGAATACGCTACTCATACAATTATAGTGCTACAAATGATTACTAAAGTACATGTTGATTTTTCAACTTCTATAAATGTATGCAATGGAAGTCCCCCTAGATAGATCAACATCTGTTGGCCATTGACTTTTGAGTGGTTCACCATGTTGAGGTCTCTGAAACTTTTCAGGTTAATTAACTGCAATGGTTAGCACAATTTGATGTATTATGATAAGGTTAATTAAGTAGATTCATGATTAAAGATGTCAGCTCTTTTGCAATGATGGAAAGGCCCTGATGCAATCTAATGAACATAATCCAGTCAAAATAACGTAACCGTCATTATTCCTTCTCTGGAGTGAGTCTATCATTATTCCTTCTCTGGAGTGAGTCTATCAGTCCAGGAACTCAATTCTTAACCTTCTTAATAGGACGCTCCTCGACTTTATCCTCTACCTTTGAAACGTAATCATCAATGAAAGTTAATGCCTTGTTTCTTAACTCTAAGTTGTCCACTACAATAACAACCATTCCATCACTTCCAACTTCATATTTGATGTGACCTTCATTTGGAATGGCAATGGTTTCATCGAAATTGTCAAAGAATGAATTCATATCTTCCATACTCTGAATATTATCCAATAATCTTTCTTCCATATCTCCCTCTGGAACATCTGGTGAATTGACCACTATTATTGCTCTGAGTGGGTTATCTAATTCATCACCTTCAAACTTATCTTCCTGTTCTTCAGCAATATTGGGTTGTTCAGGTTCGTCATTTTCAAATGATTTGAACTGTTCTTCATTAAATTCTTCACTTGTATCACTCATTGTATTGTTATGGTGGATTTGGTCCAATATTTTTTGGGATGAGATGGAAAAATGTACCAGCTTCATGTTGCGATAATTTAAAGTGGTAGAAATGACAACGCGTGAAAGCACAGGTATACTATCATCACACTATACATTAGCACCTTAGAAGAAGAGATTGATACTGGCTGTTTGTAAGTTTTAGCCCTAACACTCCACTCTCCTCATAACGAGTCGTACTACATCCTACAATTTTCTCATATAGTCATATTATTATCAGAACTTCAGCTTCGAAGTAGCTAATTGCTAAGAAGACCAAGACTTGAATTGGTTAATCAATCCATTGGTAGAAGGATCATGGGATTCAATTTCAGCGCCATCTTGTAATTCTTTACCAATTACCAGAGCCAACACCTTTCCTAATTCGACACCCCATTGATCGAAAGAGTTAATGTTCCATACAGCACCTTCAACAAAGGTAACATATTCATAGTAAGCAATCAAAGAACCTAAAGCGGCTGGAGTGATCTTTTGAGCCAAAATAGAGGTGGTTGGTCTGTTACCAGAGAAAATCTTGTGTGGTACTAAATCACCAGTGGCACCTTCAGCCTTTACTTGTTCTGCATCCTTACCAACCATAAGAGCTTCAGATTGGGCAAAGAAGTTGGAAGCCAACATCTTTTGATGTAAGTTGTTTTCAATTGGGTTGTGGGATTGAGCGGCAAGAATAAAATCGGCTGGGATCAATTTGGTACCTTGATGGACCAATTGGAAGAAAGAATGTTGGGCATTAGTAGCTGGTTCTCCAAATAAGATGGTACCAGTTTGATAGTTAGCAAAAACATTACCTCTGGTAACGGATTTACCATTTGATTCCATAGATAATTGTTGTAAGTAAGCAGGGAATCTGTGTAAGTATTGATCGAATGGAGCAACTAAATGAGTTTGAGCACCATGGAAATTGTTATACCATACACTTAACAATCCACCCAAAACTGGGATATTCTCTTCCAAAGGAGTTTCTTGGAAATGTTGATCAACAGATTCAGCACCCTTCAAGAAATCATTGAAGTTGTCAAAACCAATGTAAATAGCAACAGATAAACCAATAGCAGACCAAACGGAGTAACGACCACCAACCCAGTTTTCAAAACCAAACATATTCTTGGTATCAATTCCGAATTTACCAACAGCTTCTTCATTGGTTGATAAGGCTGCGAAATGTTTAGCAATATGAGCTTCATCTTTAGCTTGGTTTAAAAACCATTTTTTAGCAGAATTAGCATTGGTAATAGTCTCAGCAGTTGTGAAAGTTTTAGATGCAATTAAGAATAAAGTCGTTTCGGCTTTTAAATCTTTAAGAGCTTCAGATACATGGGTACCATCAATGTTTGAAACAAAGTGAACACTCAAACCGGGTTGAGCGTAATGTTTCAAAGCTTCAGTGACCATAACAGGACCCAAATCGGAACCACCAATACCAATGTTAACAATATCGGTAATTTTTTTGCCGGTGTAACCCGTCCATGAACCAGATCTAATTTCTTCAGAAAATTCCTTCATGTGTTGTAAAACAGCATCAACTTCTGGTGAGGTATCAACTCCATCAACCTTCAATTCTTTCAAGGCTCTGTTTCTCAAAGCAACGTGGTAAACTGCTCTATTTTCAGTATTGTTAATCTTTTCACCAGCAAACATTTCATCTCTCAATTTTTCAACATTGGATTCTCTAGCCAATTGATATAATTGAGCTAAGATTTCATCATTAATCAAATTCTTGGAGAAATCAAATAAGATTTTAGAACCATCAAAGTTGGTTAAAGTCTTGGAAAGTTTGGTATATCTCTTTGGATCTCTTTCAAATTCGTCTTTAACTTTGAGAGTTTCACCGATTGTCTTATAGGTCTTTTCCAATGCTTTCCAAGCTGGTAATTCGGATGCTAATTTAAAGTCTGACATTATACTAAGGTAATAATAATTTACTAAGTCCAGTTTTTTTGCTGGGCTTGACCCAGGTTATATAGGAAAAATTGAACTCGGACCTCGAAAATGCGTCTACAGGGGAAAATAGAGCAATTGTAATCATCGCATAAGCACAACATGTGCTGTGTAAATTTACTAAGTGCTTATTAAAGAAATTTCAGTCATCAGGTGATTACATTAATGTTGTACTTCGAAAACGTTCTACTATGGTTAACCTGAGCTCAATTTTGATGGGGCTTCCGTGCAGGATGAAAATTCCAATTTTTGTAGTCACCCCATGTTGGGGGTACTCAGATTTTGTTAGTGGTTTTTTTTAGTGTGTAAATTTGTTACTGGTTATTATATAATGTCTGGATTGGCCTCTAAATGGGCAACAGATGAATCATTGGTCAAAGCTGCTGCAAATCAAGATAAAAAAGATGAAGGAAGATGGAATAGAGTAATAACTTCCAAGAAGAACGAGCCTTTGGCTAGCAAGTGGGCTAATGTCGAGGATTCCAAAGAAGTACCAAAAGATGTATCGAAGGAAACTTCCAAGTCCAAGGGTCCAATTGAGAAGGATTTATCCAAGTCCAAGGATGCGATTGAGAAGGATTCTTTGAAATCCAAGAATTCATTGGAGAAGGATTATTTGAAGTCCCAGGGTCCATTTGATAAGAATAAGGATTTTAAAAGAGGCGAATTCAAAGATCATAAAAGAGCAGACTTAATAGACCACTCTGGAAATGATCAATCTGATCGCTCGCTTGATAATAATCCACTTGCTGCACATCTTGGCTTAAAAAGTAAGAAATTCGACAGAAGAAAGAGCGTGGATCATAAGAATGATCAAAAGATAGATAGGCCGAAAGGTCCACACGCTCTTGAAAGACATGATAAATCCGACAGGATTGCGCAACCAGTAGAGAGGTCAAATATAGAAAAAGTCCAACCGGAGAAGTCTGTCTCATTCGATAGATATCGCGATAAACCAAAGGCAGATTCTGAGCAGACAAAGTGGAGTAATGAAAAGTCAAATCACGATCAGTCAAAGTGGAGCAATGACAAGTCAAATCACGATCAGTCAAAGTGGAGTAATGACAAGTCGAATCACGATCAGTCAAGGCGGAGCCACGACAAATCGAAGCCAGACCATGATAAATCTAACTGGAGTCATGAAAAACATAACAATCATGAAAAACTGAAGCATGTCCATGAAAAATCTCATAACACCAATGAGAAGACACACCATTCGAAAGCAGATAAACTCCAAGAAACTTGGGCTCAAAAATCCAAAGTTTTGAAGGTTGCCCCACCAAAGTCATCGAAATCAAACAAGTCTGAAACTCAACCACCTCAAAAATCTTCAACTGAAGAAAATAAAATCGAATTAGAAATGATGGAATTATTTGAAAAGTTAGATTCGAAGACTATTGACTGGACTCGATTTGATGATTAACTGTGAATTAAAGCATATATTGTATATTAGTTTATTGTAAATTAGTTTATATTGTATTATAGAGATAAACAACTTGAGGTTGATACTTTTAGATATGGGTAGTAATATATGGAACTCCGATCAATAGTAAAGTTACGTAGTAGGCGCCGTGTTTAACTTGATAATCTCAATAAGCACTTTCTCTGTTTTCAGAAGCGCGCCATTTTGATTCCAAGGTCACTACTGATACAAAAAGTATATCAATCAATTACCCCCACAACTATTCCAAAGTATTAAAAAACTCTTGAGATTACTACAATTACCCTTGTATAATAGCACCAATACCAATCAGATTCCCTACAAACAATTCCGCATGTTCAGGGCCAGATTATCCTCACGGTTTAGCCCAAGGTTCAAGTTACTAAGACCTCAATTGAGAACTTACAATCAAAGGAATCAATTCATTCAATCTGCTGTGCTCAATTCCCAAATCGCCAAACCGAAAGGTCTTCTGTTGAAAACTATAGGCTTGTTGATAGCTACTTCAAGTACTCTAACTATGGGATTGTATGTTATAATACAACTCTTGAGGCATAATGATAATGATGGTACAAAGGTGTTTTTGCCGCTATGGTTCAGAAGTAATTGGGTCAGTAATAAACTAAAATACCCATATGATTTGAAATATTTAGATGATGATCCGACTGTGGAAAATGTTATAGGAACTGATTTTCAAAATTTTCAAGAGGTTAATGTGAAATATTCACTTTTAGAAGTGTTGGCCCAAAATTCAACTGTTAAAAGTAAATTAGGATTTCCTCTCTTAATTACTCCAAAGGATTTCAAAATTTGGATAGAGTTGAATCATCCAGCTGTACTGGGGTTAAAAATCATCTACCAGGATAAATCATTTAATGGAACGGGGTGGTGTATTAAACCATTGAATTTTGATACTCTAGCAAAGGACATACTGACTCAAGTGATGGATCATATGGAATCTACTACTCCAAACAATGAATTTCACTCCATAAAACTACCTACGAAAGATTATTCAATTGAATTTTCTGGAACTATGACCTTTGAAGAGGAACAAGCAGATTGTAGTTATACTGGTGTTATTGACTTGAACCATCTTGGCATCAATAAGGGAGTAAAGATAAATTCAATAGAAATGAGGATGCATGCCGATGCTGTGGTTTACAAGATTGTGTAAGTCTGCTAAACTATAGAATCGAGAGTCAATTTGGATATGCGCTGAAAAACTATGCTTTATAAGAGCATGTAAGGAAAGTTGGTATTGGATATATGAATATTTAGTGTTTACTATAAATAGGCACTTGACTTAAACCCATTAGCTACGCACCTTGTCTTGAGTCACTAGTGACTCGAAAAAACTAATATGTGTGACAAATTCGGAACCACACCAATACTCTGAATTTCTTAAGTATGAGTTAGCTGCAACAGAAGTTGCGAAATAAACAATGTATAATATGCACCCTTCTATGTGCCAATTTTTCCGGCACTACATCTTGCGATTGCAACCTTTATTAGATTTTCAGCGTTTCCGGTCGTCCCGCGGAGCAGTTTATAGAAATTTAAATCAACATTAACACTGAATTACACTACAAACACGCCCCCAGAACGTAACGCGGGTTAACGAATTCTACTCAATTTTGTATATTTAGTGTTAAAAGTTAGTTCACACTCCATTCTGTGTTGTTTTTTTAGCTGTTGGAACTGGATCAATATTGACTGAAAATTATCATGTTGAATCAACCACCCAATCTCCAAGATGCATACCTTGACGATGATTCGGGATCCAAGAAGAGAAAGTTGAGCAAATCTAAACAAGATTCTGTTGATGAAGGTATTACTGCAAACAGAAAAATTGGTCAAGCTTCAAGGACTCTTAAAGCTTGTGATTTGTGTAGAAAACAAAAGACAAGGTGCTTCCGGTCTCCAGAAAAACCAAGCTCATGCTTAAGGTGTACCTTTCTTAATAAAACTTGTTCTTTTGAGAGTTCTCCAGACATGATCACAACAATAATTAAAGTTGACGATGATAAAAAGTTGGATTTGATCTATACTGGAATAAACGAAGTTCTATCTTTGTTGAAGGGAAAGGACTTACCAATAAAACAGACGAAATCTCAAATACGTCATGAAAGTGTTGTAGAAAATTTAAATGACTATCAAACTACTATCATAACACCTTCACGGCCCTTCAAAGCGTCCCCATTTTCATTAATGAGGAATCATTCAGAGGTCCCAAAACCGATAAAACGATTGCTAAATTCATCTTTACGTGGTAGACCTCAAAATGATGACATAATAAGCCAAGGTATTCTCCCACAAAGTAGAGTAATTGAACTACTCGATGACTTTAGAAGAAATTATGGACGATGGGTCCTGTTTCCTCTGGGAATACAAACAACACTTTTGCTCGAACGTGTTCGTGAGAGGTCTTCATTTTTATTAACTACGTGCTGCTGTATTTCTTTAAGGTTTTCGATACAATCTCATGAAAACCATTTACTATACAGAAACTTGATAAAGCATCTAGTAAAAGATATGACCAAAGCCCTAATGAATTATACAAGCTTCCCAGATTCAAATGAGGGGGATGTTGAATTTCTACAAGCATTGGTGATATTATCAATCTATTCATTGTCTTTAACTTCAATGGTTGGCCAAATTCCAGATGAAGATAGATTGATAAATGAATCGGGCAAAGATATCACCTCTCTCAACTTAGACGCATGGTACCTATCTAGTATTGGGTTGACAACATTTATTAGTAAGTCGACATTTGGTCGCTTATTTAAGAGCCCCTCATCAAATAAGTCCTCCCCAAACTTCTCCATAACCATATTGTTTGATGACTTGAATGACGACGGCCAGAAATTGACCATTCTACGAATTTACAACCATCTTTGCTTGGTTCACTTAATCAATTGCGTATTCTCTGGCAGAATGTGCGCCATTGATGAGATCCGTATCAATTATTGCAGTGCAGCATTAAGCTCACCCAGTGCAACAAACTTCGATGGAAGAATGGTTAGTGAAATTGGGATCTTATTAATCGCTTATAATTATATACAAAACAATTATGACACGATCGGATTGGATGAATGTATTGTCGGATTTGAAGAAGTCAAGGTAGAGTTGACCAATTGGTACAATCAATGGGAATATCTATTCAATCAACCGGCTATTCAATTTGTTGAATTTAACTATCATGTATGCTCTTTAGTGATATACTACAACTTTAATTACTTTAAGATTACGTCAGAGAATACAGAGAAAATACTTCCATCATTGTTTGAAGAAGACAATATTAAGTATGTCTTGGAGAAATGTGACCCCGATTCACTTATTCATATGATTCATCATGCACATGAAGCTATAAAATTCGTCAAGTCAATCGAAAGCGATTCATATTTTGCTTACCTTTCTGACCAATTACACTTCTGTTTCTACTTCTGCGGGGTCATGGTGGTACATTTATGTAAGTGGTTGGTAGATTCTAACCAGACAGCGTTGTTAGAAAAATTAATATTGGTTGACGACGATGATGAAATAATGAACAATAGAGACAAAGGTAGTAAGTTGCACCAGGAACATTACAGTTTGGAGAGTATATTTCAAGTGATTAAATTTTTAATCCACAAATTCCAATTAATAGGTCAGGACAATGAGAATGATATTTTGACCAGCTACCAACATGGCTTGGAGGTGTGTGTGGGTGAAAATTTCCCATACTTCATTTCCAAAGTCCCATCGGCTGAAGGGAGTAACAGATACCGATCGACAGCAGCTATCAAAAATGAACCCTTACGTTTAGACGATTGAACACTAACGCGTGAATTCGTCAAATGAAATTCGTTGACAATACAAATAAATCGTTCCATTTGAAATCTTCTGTGTCATCCTCGGGTTATCCGATGAGCTTCGCTGCATAACCATGTGTAGTCTGTGCCTATATTAATAAACTTTGGTGAGCGTCGCACATTTGCACATCTAACACCTGGTAAATCATTCTTTTGTGATTTACCCTTTTACGGCATATTTTGCACAATTTGGCGCGTGTAGCGCACCTGAAATAAATATTTTGACTGCAAAAAGAATACAGCCGCAGAGAATATATTTAAGATTTGGCACAATAGGACTGTTGGCAAAAAAAAAGGGGACGAATAAAAATGGAATCTGTCGTATTCTCCCATATATAAATTGTATGTTTCCTTACCCTGGAGTGTTTCCGAAATTAATTGATTAAAAATGAAATTCAGTACACTCTTGACACTCGCTTCCACTATGGTTGCAGCCGCCTCGGCTGCTGAAGCCACCCCTGCTGTTGTGCTCTCAGCACTTGCTGCTTAAACGTTGTTGGACACCAACTCCGTTGCCAGTGCTGTTGAAGTCTTAAACCAATATCCACAATATAACACGTATTATTCTGGTTTTGATTGGTCTGCTTATACTAGATATGTTGGTTCTTTGACAGCTCTTCAAGCCGCAAATGGAGTAACTGCAGCTGCTCCAGCAACTGTCGCTGCTGCCACACAAACTGAAGCTGGCGCTGCTGCTGCCCTGCCTGCTCCAGGTACTGCTGCTGCTGGACCACCAGCTCCTGCCGCGACTGGTTCTTCAGGTAACCCAGTTGATGACCCTTCTCTGGCTGCTGCAATTGCAGCTGCAGGTGGTATTGCAGCTGCTTATGCTGCTCAATCTGTTGCAAGTGCTGGAGGTTCTCCTTCAGAGCAAGCTGCTGCTGCTGAATCTGCATACGCCGCATACGCTGTCGGTAAAGGTGTGCCAGCTGCTGCCGCTGCTTCTGCTGCTTCTGTGGCTGTTAATGGTGCCGCCGGTGCTGCTTCTGGAAGTGGTGCTAATGGCGCAGCTACCGCTGCTAACGGTGGATCACCAGCTACTGGTGGAGCCTCTGCTGGTGAAGGAGGTAGCGGGGAAAGTGGTTCGGGATCTGCTACAACCGCTGCCGCTGGTGCAGCTGGTTCAGGAGGTGCTGGAGAACCAACTCAGGCTACTGGAACTGGTTCTCATGCTACTGGAGCAGGTTCTGGTAGTTCCGAAGGGACTGGTGCTACAGGTGCCTCTGGTGTTGCTGAAGCTTCTGGTAGCGAGGGTTCTTCCGGTGTCACAGGTGCTTCAGGTAGTGCAAGCGAAACAGGTAGCATTACTGCCTCGGGAAGTCTGCATTCGGGTTCTTTGGCTAGCGGAGAATCACTCATCACAGATTCTAACGGTTCCGTAATCGGAACAACCACTATAAGTGGGTCCGGGTCACACTCAGGCAGTGATTCTGCATCAGTAACTGGATCAGCATCCAGTGGTTCCGAATCAGCCTCCGACAGTGCTAGTGGGTCTGAGTCTGAAACCAAATCTGCTAGTGAATCCGGCTCAGCTTCTCCTTCTTCAAGTGGTTCTGAGACTGGTTCCGGTTCTGGTTCTTCTTCTGCAACTGGATCATCTTCGGCTAGTGGTTCCAGCACCTCAACACGTGCAAGTTCTTCATCGAAGGCTCAAGGAAACATCTACATTTCACCATTTGGTGCTGTACTTGGTGCTATTGCGATTGCACTTTTATAATACCCCACCATTCTGATATAGTAAATTGACTAGCTTCTGTATTTCTGTTCTGGCCTCTTGAGCCCTTAATAATAGTTTATACTACAAATCCATTTATAAAACTTAGATTTCTAATTACATACTCTAAAACGTTATTTCAAATGGCCCTTGAAGTTTCCTTCCATATAATCGATATGAACGTAAGCTCTTTCCACAAATGGTAATGTCTCTATGGAATATTGTAATGCTTCAGCAATGTCATGGCAATCCTTGAAAGTCAAGTTGAACTCTTCGGCTGCGAAAATTAAGTCAATTTCAACATTAACTGTGTCACCAACATGATAAACTTTTAAGTTGGTTATTTGCTTAATTGACTCCGCAAATCTGTAAGACAAATAAAGAATGACTTTATAATCGACAGGATCGGCAACAGCACCTGTTAAATTATCTATATGCTCATAAGCAGTGTGACACCATGATGCAATAACATATACAGAGAGTAGCAATGCACCAAGAGGATCCAACCACCATATGTCTAGTATGTAACCAACTGTTGGCATGAATAAAGAGACACTGTTAAATACAATGTCGGTCATAGCATCTTGAGCCAAAGCTTGTACTGAACTTGATTTACTACTAGAACACCAAATCCAACAGCCTATTTTGGCAAAGATAGTAATCAACATAATGGCTACCGCATCAAGTCCAATCTTCACTGTGTGTCTATCTTCCAATTTACTCAAAAACAATCTTTTGAATGCTTCTTGACCTACTTGGAAGAATGAAATAATGATGATGACTGAGAATACTAGGACTCCCAACGGCTCTAATCTAGATCTTCCAACTGGATAACTGTGACTTACTTTCCAATTCTTCTGGCTCGTAAGTCTATTTGCAATGTAAATAATGAATGTAGACAAGAAATCAAGAATGGAATCTACCAACGATGCAACAACGGAAATGGAATTGGTCAATAATGAAACAGCAATTTTACCTAACAACAATATGAAATTAATGACAAAATTAACCATAATCGCCACGTAAACTTGTTTGTTGTCTTCCTCTTCATTGTATCCTAAAAATTGAGCACCTTCATGATCCACATTTCCTGGAACATCATAAAATCTTGAGTATTTTGAATTCATTGTATTTTCACTTGTTCTCTTTTTCAGCATACCTATTGCACCAAATTCTGGGTCTTTCGTAGAATCCTGATCAGAAGATTCGGGGAGCTCCGCAGTGTCTTCTTCTAAATGAGTTGTTAATATCCTTGAGCCTGGTTCACCATAATTACTTAACATATTATAATGAATCCTTCCAGCATCTAAAAAGTTATCAATTTCTTGGAACCTCTCAATTAAGTTGTTTTGCTGCTCATAATAATTCCTTAACTTCTTATTCTTTAATTCCTTATAATCTGGATTGAAATATTCATACCAATTACATAAATTCTTGTAATTTCCTATCAATTTTGCAGGTCTAAATGAGTTTATAAAGTTCATCCTTGTCTGGGATTCATCTGGGTCAATTGAATAAACACTTGCAGCATCTAGCACCGAACCACGTCTTTGTAAATCCGGATGAGAAGGATTATTGATTGGAATTCTAGAACTCAAAAATTGTTGGAAGAATGGTTGGGGTTTATGGGACTTTAGTAAATCATTGAATGAAATGGAATACTTTCTATGATCAGAACTTGATGGTTGAGAAACAAAACCAAGTCCTGGGGACGGTGATCGTAAAGATGCAGAAGTGAATTCCCGATTTAATCCATGTGCTCCAATTCTATCTTCCGTACTTTGCAATTTCAAATTGGTAGTTGAATGAGCTCTTTCAAAGCGTTCATTGCCATTGACATTGCGTATATGTTCGTTATGAAGTGGTAATAGCGGCAGATGCTCGTCTGTCATAGCAAGGTTTTGTTATCTAAACTTTCAGCTTGGCCACAAATGCGAGCCTAAATAACCCACAGGTCCGATTCACGTGGATTAAACCTATCGGGGTGAAATTACAACGGAGTTCAACAATTCAAGGTTTAAATGCGGAGTTAAGTGAGAAAATTACTGCGGAGTGCAGAAGCGACTGTACACTAAGTTTCATTGATTAGTACTACAATTTGCTTGATTGGTTCTACAATTTGCAAACATTTCCAAGTGGTGAAAAGTTCAGATCCGAAAATTTGCTCCACCTACTGCGTTTTTTTATGGCTTATCAACTAAATTACGAGATTCGCAACCATTCCGGTCTAGCCTTGAAGTCATTGTTTGCCCACAAGTCCCGAGCGCATCTTCTTTCGTTTGGTAGCGCACTTGACAATTCGAATTAGTTAGGGCTCTGGAAATTGAAATATCGCCATCACACGACCTCGAAAATATAAAAGAATCTGGAAATCCTTCTCATCGAATTTTAGCACGCTTTCTAAATATACCATCAACATATTTGATATATCTGGAATCAGAAACTATCTTATAATACAAACTTTTAATGATTAAAACCATTGATGTAACTACACTTACTGAGGATGTATATGCAGGACAAAATAATTAAGGAATTCTTCGTTTATGACCAAAAGTTTTCGAATAACTAGTATGTATTTGCCATTATTCAAATTTTATGATGATTGTTTCACAACCTCTTTCCGGTGACTTATGAGTGATCCAAGGAAAAACATGCATCACCATCTGATCGAATTTGTATTTGTAAAGCATTTACTAACATTTAGGTTTCTGATTTCGGTATATTGAATACATTGATGTGGTATTTGGAGGGAGGCGGAGAGGCAGGCAATGGCTTTTGATTTCAAAAGTGAAGAAGCATCTCTAACTTGTAGGATGATGGTTGAAAAATGAAGAAGAATTCAACTGTATGTAGAGCGTCTTAAAACCTGGTATGACTGACTCGATCGACAGTTATGATGATTTGCTTGAGGATAAAATCTTCAATAATTTAGTAGGTATAAGATATAATGCGAACAGTACCGTTCACTTATTGCAGGTGGAAACCTTCCTCTACGCCCCTACATATTCTGGTTAGAATAATTAATGATGTTAGTACCGCAGTATCTTTACAATAACAATCTATATTCATTATAAATCTGAGAAGCTTTCTTATCCACTAACTCAGCTGCAATGTGGCTACGTCGTATCAGGCAGAAGACCCCTCCCTTTCACTTAAATCTCTCAAATAGTGAAAATGACAACCTTCCCATCAATTCCAGATGTAGAAACTCTGGTTTGATCAAAACTCCTGATACTGGAGATGGTATTTTGATGAGTAGTGATCAAAGCCTTTGAGCTCTGAGACTTTGGCTTATTTACTCTACCCTTCAAATCCATCTGTTTAAACATATTCAAAGCTTGATGAGAAGAAATCTCTTCATCTTCTTCATCACCAGTAACAGCTTCTTGGGTCAAATCTCTTTGGTTTTCAACCTTCAAGGTTTCTTTCCAGCCGGATTCATCACCTTCATAAACAACCAAATTACAGTTGTGACCACCAACAATCAATTTATTATCAGTTAAGAAAAGTAAACTTGTTAATGGTAAATAGTTGGTCTTGACATTAATGATGGATCTTGGGGCTTCTCCTTCACCTTCTGGATAAATAATTCCAATAGATGAATCATGAGAGACAAAAGCAAGAGAGTTTCCATCAGGACTAAAAGTAACGTCTTGGATCCAACCACCAGTTTCAGTAATAAAATCACCACATAAAGTTTGGAAAGGTAATTTTGAACCCCAAACAGTTGGTTCTGGCTTAGCATCAAGACCTTTAATATAAGCACTGAAAACCCTGGCATGACCGTCTGTAGAGCCAGCGGCTAATAAGACGTTATTTGGATGCCAATCAACACTGGTTACGGTGGACTTCAAAGGCTTCTTCAAATGTTTGGAGACCCACCAATCATTTTCTTGTTCGTAATAACAAACTGAAATAATACGATCACTTGATCCTACCGCAAATTTATCACCAAATGGTGACCATTTACATACGGTAGCAGCTCTGCTGATTCTTAACAAAACAAGTGTTGGTTTATATTCTTTGGTAGTTGGATCAACTTCCCACACCAAGGCATTTCTATCTTGGGAACAAGTTAAGATTTTACTTCCATCTGGTGAAATATCTACAGACGTAACAGTCTTGTCATGTTCTTTTAAAGTAGCATATAACAGAGGCTTAGACCTGATGTTATTCAAATCAATCTTATAGATTTCAACATAATTACCTTTTGTAACAGCTAATGTTGTACGGTCTGGTGAAAAAACATGATCTTTAATGGGTAAGTGTCCCAATTGGTAGACGATTGGTGATGGCATCAGGAGTTTCTCTCTACTGGTGTCGTTGATAATCAAGAATATTTGGCGATCAAAAAAGTGCGACCAAAGCTCAGCCAAAAATCGGGGTCACCAATTTGGACACTAGCTGGAAGTATGAATAAGAGCAATTGAGTCAGTAACTTCACAAGGCACAATCAGATTACATATTTTATCCTATGGAAATGTTCATTATCAAATAACGTATATAAAAAAGATGATATATTGTATAGAATAAGCTATCGATAACCCTTCTCACTTAAGACTTTATAACCGTTTCCTTCAATTCAGAACCACCAGTTTCAACTCCATCAATCAGCTTCTCATCCAAGAACAACTTCACTTTTCCCCAAACTTTATGAACTCTATCGTTCTTTACTGATGAAATGTTACCATCAACCAACAGGATTAAGAATCTAAACAAATTCTTCGTTTCTGTATTGAAACGAATACGTAACCAATAAAATATCAAGAATATGGTCAATTGATATCCCGAAGCTCCTCTAAAGAAAATTGTCCTGAGCAACAAATATACAATTAGGACCAACTCATCATAAGCAATGATAGAAGATAAAGTCTTCGCTTGATTCAAAATAATGTCAAGACCCTGGAATGTACCCAATTGCAATAAAGATATAATTATGTAAGGAATGACTTTGAAAATGGACTTGAAAGTGAACATCCATACAACCGCCAAAACCAAATATTGGAAATTTTGATGAGCAACAAGAGCAGTTGCAGATGGTAAATAACGAAGCCCAAACTTATGTGAGAAGGTGAATACCAATGATACTGTGGATCCCAATAATGCCAACCTGTAAAAGATGGAATTAAGATAATATTTATTTGGGAGTCTTAAAAGTAACCATAAAATGGTTATTCCACCAAATACGACTGTAATGGCATGACCGGCTAACCAAATCTTTTGGTGTAATGGGTTCGAAGGTACGGCCTTCTTGACTAACTTCTTTTTCTTAGGGGGTACTGAACTCATGTTTGGGTGGAAGTGGAATTTCAGTTGATTGAAAAATGCGCAACCAAATATGGCAAACGAGCACAGTGAGAACATTGGGGGGTCAGTTCAAAAATGGTACACTATACATTGGAAGACATTGTATAGAGCTATTCGGGAATGCTTTGGTACACTGAATAGGAATTTACAATTTTGTAGCTTTATAGAGAGCAATTGGTATGTAGGACTTCTAAGATATACTTTGCAGAGATTGGTGTTAGTAGTGATTTGATATCTCGTTGAGGGTCGCATGTACCTCTTAAATGCCATTAAAGGCTTTTAGATAGACGACAATGCAGCGAGAAAGCGAGTAGTAGCAACTAACTATTTTTGTATGTTCTCTTGGGTGCAAAATATTGAGTTTGATTTTTAGATATTCATGTGAATCTCTGCCATTGATACTGGATTGGAATATCTCTAGGTGCAAATAAACAAACCAATGGTGGCGTAAGCCTTTTACATGAAACTGGAATACTTTACTATTCAACATTGCGATTTTCATTTGCTTATAGTAGTTACAAGGATATTTTAATCAGAGCGAATAGTAATTACTACTAAGTATACGTCTAGGGAGATTATTGTTGAGGCATGAAGTATCATAAATTGGATTGTAAGGTGCTTAAGTTAAAAGATATTGGAGAAAAAGAAATAAAGACTGGTATCAGAATATCTGGGAAGCACTACTATACTTAAATAATTTCATTTAAATGTATGACAAAACGAGCATACTAATGATCAAGCAAGATGGTTATTTTAATGAAGAACATAGATGTCATGCAGTAAAGAAGATAATCAAAGAGCCAGGGTTGCATTTCAACACGGCTCCCCAATCTCTGACTTTCAAAAAATGCGGAAGCAAAAATTGAAACATAACAAATATGGATTACCACAAATCACCAAACCTCACGACCCTTGAAGCAAAGGTTCTAGATCAGTATCAATTGCTTGCATCCCAACTAAATACATTATCCCATGAGATAACTAAATTAACAAAACAACACCAAGAGGGCGACTCAGCTCAAGATTTGGCGAATAACATGAGACTGGTGGAGGGTAAGATTGGTTTGATAAATATATTGTTCAAAAGAGCTGTCTACACATTGTTTGTAGAGGAGGAAAGAGCAAAGCGCGAGAGAGGTGATAATTGAACTGTCGGTGATATGTTGTTTCACACAAACAACACAATATTAAATGTTCTACAAAATATAGAAGAAGAAATCATTCAATAAATTCAAAATATTAACTAAGTGTACTTAAACTACTCTCTAATTAACTCCTCTTCAACCCGAAAATTCCCTTTCTCTTTTCCAGTTGTTTACTAGTAGAGGAATGTAAACTACCAGACGAAGAATTTGTTCTACTCAATCTATGAGGGAGCTCAGTACTAACATCAAGTGCAATGGAAGTCAGTGAAGGAGTAGCAGATGGAGGTTTCTTATGACTCAAATGAAAGAAGCTGTGATGTTTCTTGATTGGTTGAGCAAGAGAGCTTGAACTTCCATTACCACTACTCATTCCAAACAAATTTGATTGAGACGAAGCCCTCAGTATAGTAGGAGGTAAACCACCAGTGGTATTGCCTGCACTACCGGTACTTGTTGTACTATTCCTCTTCTTTTCTTTCTTTGCAGCCTTTTCGCTAACCAACTTTTCCAACTTTTCCAGGTGAATTCTTTCCTTTTCGTTTTTCATTTTCAATTTCTCATCTTCTTTGATCATTTTGGTGATGCGCTTATCCAATTCTTTATTAGTGTTCTTAGAGTCCGGTTTTTGTTTGAAAGGGGTAAATCCACTAATACTTCTGAATGTTGTGCCAGAGCGAGATTTCTCCATTGGGTGAGCATGAGCTTTGGAGAAGTTGCTTCCAGCAATTGATGCACTTGAATGACTAGTTCTAAGTTTAACTGGCTCCGTTTTATCACTATGCTCAGCAGTTCTTGGTGAGAGTGGTGCACTATTGGTGGTGGAGGTATAAAGCTTAGTGGTTGTGAGGTCACTTTCGCTCTTATTCAGTGGAATCGTAGCAGTAGGTTGCACCTTGATTTCTTCGGGATTCTCCCTCTTTTTCTCTTGCAAGGCTGCAATAGACCTCTCCACATCAACTCTAGTCTGTGCTAAGATCCGGTTCATCTGTCTAACGTTCAGTGCACGCAACATTAACTTCATGTCAACAACAATAGCTGCCATCTCATAAATGTGGTCAATAACCCCATCACTTGGAGGTTTTGAATCTGGAGAAACCAACTCTTCCAAAGTTAAAGTTGAAATGTGCAGAGTTTCTTCTTGTTCAGTATCCTCTGGATCTTGCATTGCGTTGACAAATACTTCACTAATTACCTTTGGCTTATCAAAGATTGATCTGGATCTAAAGTCAGTATTCAGAGCACCTTGATCATACAGTTCTAAAAATGCTAATTGAAAGTCGAAATCTTCCTCACTAGTACCTTTTTTATCTGAATCGTCTGTCGATTCGTCTGGCTTTTCTGTCTCTTCTTGACTATCTTCCTTCTCTACTTCTTTTTCTACCTCTTCGGTCTTGTGTTCTTCAGACATCCTACGAGAACTTTTCCTGCGGGCGCTGAAAATTGAACTGTTCTTATGGACATTTGATGACTTCTGTAACAATGCTACATCCAAAAATCCATCATCTACTGTCTCCATAAATCCTTCGTATTCATCGAGCGAGAAGATAATATCAGTGTCCAACAGAATATTTGAATCTTCAAACTTTTGCATATATTGCTTCTTCAATTTGTTTCCTTCCTTGATGATATGAGCTTCTTTGCGACCAATAATACCAAATAAAACTTCACTAATCAAATCGTACAATAGTGGAACCTTGAAGGATTTAGCAATACCCAAGTTGTCCAATGCTGTAGGGACTAAGAGCCATTTGTTTCCAACTTGGCCAGTATATAAGTATTCACAAAATGCTCTTAATGTGACACTCGAAAATGGAATATATAATTTTCTTGGGATTAATGAAGGCTCCATTCTGAACTTACCACTCTTCAAGTTGTCAAAGTCAAGTAAAGTATTTTCAAAAATGCCGACTGGTGGCCCACTCTCTATAGTGAACGAATCTTCTTCATCATCGGAGTCCCTCGAGGGTTTCCTCGATGACCCTTCTACAGAGGTAAAACTTGACAATTTAGAAAGGCCAGCTTTACGCTCTGGGATTGCATCATTGGCACTTCCTCTACGTTTTATTGCGCCTGGATCAAGCGGACTTGACGCAGTTCCTTGCCCCGAAAATGAAGCTCTAGGTGATGCAAATGGAGATCCCATTGGAGACTTTGTGTTTATGTTTCTCAATTGGCTCAATGTCTGAATAAGTGAAGCTCTAGGCGATCCAAGGTCACTTGAATTTTTACGTGAAGAATTCCTGAATGAGATTGGAGTGGCTGGGACAGCAGGAATTTGTTCATTTGGCAAAGGTAGTTGGGGTGGTATGTCCATCAAATGCGACGTGAGCAATGAATTGTTACTTGAAAATGAACTAGCCGAATCTTTACGTACTTTTTGAGCTTCAGTCACAACTATGGAGGTTTGTGGGGGATCATCATTAGGTGTGGTTGCCAGTGATGAATCACTTGGTGTCGAAGTTAATGAAATTTTGAAATTGGAGTCCCTTGACGAAGGTGATGCGTCACTACCATCCAGTCTTTTCTTTGGATCTTCCAGTGCGTCTTGGAAAGGAAGTCTGAAGTGAGGTGCTTCCTTTGGTGCTGCTTTTGAAGCTGGAATTGGAAGTGATATATAAAACGAGTTTCTATTGGATTCTTTTGTTTCTTCAGGAGTAGTTGGGTTACTGATTCTTGAGTTCTTCAGTGTGTGATCGACATTCGGAACAGGTTCATTAAGTCCAATTGAATTGGTGGCCAGTCTAGAAGACCTCAATCCTTTTGCTGATTCACCGGGTTTCAACTGGTCAGCTTCAAACTTGTCGACTGCGCTCACATAGGCACGCGCCAACAATTCTATAAAGTAACGACCCCATCTTTCCATCAACACAATCATGGATACAGGAATTCTATCTCCATTAGATGATACTATTTCAAAATCTGAAATCAAGTCACCATAACGGTCGAAAGCATTTCTACCTAAAGTTATAGCTGCTGGTGGGAAAACCGAGCGGATCTTTGTAAAGTTTGCCTTTGGAGCAGCGTAATGTACATAATCACTGAAACTTATTGTTGTTGGTGAGGTTTTGCTTGCCATCGACTGAACAGAAAATTTTCTAGGCTGTTTCAATGCAAGGTCTCCTTCTGTTTCCATTTCTTCCTCCGACGTATTTCTATGGTGTGAACTACAGGTACTATCGTCAGTAACTGATTCTTCAGTAACACCACTGGATGTATTTGAGTCTATTTTCAATGCCAAATCAGTTGTTTTTGCAATGGATGCACGTTGAGTGCCAGCAATTTCAGAACTGGCCAATATGTTTGTTACCGGCAAGCTCACCGTCAACATAGTAGTAAAAAAACGAATGCTACTTGTGGTCCTTGAGGTTACGAAATTCCCAATCAAAACGACTTTATGATGAGATTGCCAAACATATCCACCCCAGAAACGATGCAGACCATAATCATGGTTACAAAAGATATTTAGCCTAGACCATTTTCCAGTTGGTTTGTTGTAGATGAAAATTGAAATGTCATATTCATCGGGTAAAAATCCAGTAATAACCACATTTTGACCAAATAACCCACCAGTGGGGTATCGTAAACTAAACGGGACTGTGTTCAATGCAACTTTACTATCTTTTCTTGGTATGGATTTATCAGTTTTGGGCCAAGGTGATTCCTTTTTTTTATGAAACGGCATGTGCTTACCCAATCTTATGTTTTTTCCCAATTTAAAGGAAGACAACGGGTTCTTTTCAGTGTCGGGGACTTTACGACTTTCAGTATCATCAAATCTTGAATTTTCAAGACTATTTTTTGAATTTCCGAGATTGAATTTGGAATTGTCAACATTAAATTTCGCATCCTTCTTTTCATTTTTTACATTTGAAGCAGAATAAACAATAATCAGTTCTTCTTGTCTGGTAGAATTATCATTTCTTGATTTTCCACCGCTCGAGGGTAAAAATTGTTGAGGACTCAAGTTTTGTAGATTTAGGTTTTGATTGGTCAAGCCTTTTGGAGGTTCTACTTCTGATTTTCGTTTATGATTATGTAAATGATCAACTTCTTCTTGAAAGGTTATAATGATACTATTTGAAGAATCTACACTGATAGGTTTTTCATTATTGATCTTCAACTCAAAAGCTTGTTGACCAACATATTTTCCTTCAACCAAATCAAATACCACATTATCATAGATTGAATGAGAATTGCGATCTTTACCACCTGCGATGAAAATACCAAAATGGTCTTTTCTATTAACGAATGTTAAACTTTTAATTGAAGTCATTTTATGATTGAATCTTGGGATTGGTATCGAGCTATCATTTTCATAATTCGAACCATCATGAAGTAATTTCCATGAACTTGTTTCTAAATTAAACTCCCATAAATCGTTACACGGTATTAAGAAATTCTTGGATGATACTGGTTCATCGACATCTGGGATTATTAAACCTCCAAACAAATAAACACAATTATTTAAAGCACATAATTCGTGAAATAGACGTGGACAAGGTCTTGCAGCATTTGGTTCAAGAATGACTCGGGACCAATTCCTTTCCAATAAATTTAAGTAAAAGAATTCTCCTGATAAGTACTTGGATACTGTTTTATGCTTTGAATTTGAATTAAGGATTTTCAGTTGAAATGTTTCATATAATTCCAAGATTGTTTGATCGTACACCTCCAAACCAATCGTTAGTCCACCAAATGCAAATACCAATGAATTAAATAACGTTGAAGCAGAGCCTGTTCTAACATTTAAATTAAGTCTGTCATCCTTCTCCGTTGTAGGGAGATGTAATGGATGACAGGTTGTAGCCTTAGGTATAAGAGTGGCCATGTTCCCTTTTTGGTTATTTTTTCGAGCAAATAATTTTGATAAAATTTGAGCATCGACCAAGAAGGTAGCGAAATTGCAAAAGTTGATTACAAGGAGGATGTGTTTGTTTTGGTAAGCATATTACATGCAGCGGATATTACATTGATATTCTGGTAATTCGGGCTAGAATTGATTCGTAAGAATTGCTAAAAACTAAGAGGTATGAATAACAGGGTACGAGGTACACATTACGGAATTTACAAGCTCGATATGTAGTATATTTGAGCATGGATACAAACTTACGATCGAACATTTCAAACTACAATTTGACATTCTTTACATAAATTACGAATTAAACATGCTCTACTGAAAACTAATTACGTTACATAAATTGAATCCTTATTATTCAATCAACTGTAATGTTATTATCGTCTCCTTATTTGAATAAACCTTGTTAATATTCTCAATACAATCTTTTACTATATTAAATGAGTTAGGGGTATATGAAATTATCACCAATATTGATAAAACCGTTTGTAATTTCAATATTGGTTTACTTGATTCAATTAAATTGATCAATTCATTGTTTGTGGTTACTTCTAGTATCATACTAATGTATTTGAATCTAGATATATAATCATTGAAAGACGGTAAATCGAACGTATTTCTCAAGTTCAAAATACATTTTCCATTACTCCAGATATAGTCGTCTACAATGGATTTCATTTCTTTGTTTAGTTTACATTGTTTTACATCGTTTAAGCTTAGATGATTGAATATTAGATGTATTGTCTCATTAGGTAGTTTTATCATGTTGTATGGGGCGATAACGGAATTAGAAAATCGATAGTGCGATATTTACCAATCACCGGGAGAATTTAAAGAAGGGGAACAATCTCAGGTGATGCCCCGGCACTTTTAATTAGAGAGGTGGGGAATCCTTCTGGAAAAGCATTGTCTGCGAAGAAGAGGTCATGTTTTGTTTCATTTATGGAAATCACTACACAATTGCAGCCTTTGCAACCGTCCAATAACCTTAATTTTTCAATACACACAATAATCATATTAACTACCTGGCTCTGAAATTTTTTCATTCAAGCTACCACCCAGATCCAGCTACAAAGTCTAGAAGATTTTACTACATTTTGGTCACTATTGGTGAAAATCTTGACAAAATTCTTTAATTTTAAGGTTCCTCGATTGTCCTACTTTCGAAGCGTGTCGTCATTTGTCCTGAGTTATACCCCAGATCCACACGTGATTTTCCGCCTTCTATCTCCCGTTTCATCTTCTTATCTTCTTACATTACGTAATCGTGCGTTGTTCGCTCGACACGATCAGCCTTGACCCCAATTCGGAAAACAACCAGCAAGAGTGGCCCATGGAATATGTCAAATACAGGACCACTCCTGAAATTTTATTATCGGATACATGTAAAGATAACACAAGACTAGCCATGATTGGAAGTGTTTTGGTATGTTTTCCATAGAAAGTACCACCCAAAAATTGGTCATCGAAAATAGCAATGCATTAACCTTCTCTTGAAATTCACAGCAATCTTAATTGTCGTCAACGTTATTTCTGTGGCATCTCTCTTTGTTTTCCTTCAAGAAAGGGTTCTCAAAATCTCCGACGTCCAGAAAAAATGGAAACTTCCCCTTTAAATTTTTGTTGCCTCATAATTAAATTTAAGTGTAAGTTGGTCAACGAAACATGTCTGAAGTAATTGAACCTAAAACCCAGAAAAGTCCTGGGAAACCATTGGATGAAGCATCCACTACTGGTAGTGAGAATAGTGCTCCAAAATCAAGACTTGGAAAATTGACAGCCGGTAAGTCATGGGTTTCGCCATTTAGGGGAGGAAGTTCCAATGGTGATAACTTAGTTAAGAAATACAAGCAATCTAATAGTATTGATGGAGTAAAAGTTCCAAAGAAATTCGCTTCACATCCAACTTTGGACGCTGAAGAGAGAAGGTTGAAAGCAGAAGCTAACATTGCTGCTGCTGAAAAAAAGGCAAAATTAGAGGCTGCTGAATCCGAAGCAACTGAAGTCACTGAAAAGGTTACTGATGATGTCGAGGAACCTACTGAGGAGATAACTGGAGAAGCCGCCGAAGAAAATGTCGAAGGAGCTCCCGAAGCAACTGAAGAATCAACAGAAGCAACCAAAGCAACCGAAGTCGAAGAACCAATCGAAGAAGCAAAAGATGCGGTTGAAGCACCAATTGAAGTTGAAGAACCAATTGAAGAACCAATTGAAGAACCAATTGAACAACCAATTGATGTTAAGGAAGATACTAAAGACGCAGATTCAGTTCCGCTTGAAAGTGTTACTCCAGAAAAAAAGTATGAACCTATAAAATTACCAAGTGAAGGTGTTGTTGATAAATTGAAGGAAAAACCTGTCTTATTGAATCGTTATAATGAATTGAATGCTCAAGCAATCGGTTCAATCAACCGTAGTATTGATGATCCTCATGAAATTATTGATTTAGGTTCTGGCTTGAAAATGTCAAAACAAGAATTACTCGACATCGCAGCAAGAAGAATTGCTCCAGTCCTTACAAGTATAAATGTCGAAGTTGACAAAACTAGAAATGAAGATGAAATCAAGAGACAACAAGATATTGCCTCGAAAGTCAAATCTCACGAAAAATCATTAAATACTGATTATGAGAAGTATCAAAAGAAAGTTGAAAAGCAAAAGGAAAAGTACACTAAAGAACAAGATCTCAAAGAATCAGAACTTGCTAAATTAGTTGCAGCCGCAACTTTGTCTGCTGAAAATTTCGAAAAGACTACGAAAGCCGAGATTGAAACTGCGAACACCGAATTTGCCGATCGTGAAACTAAAGCTGTTGAAAAGCATGCGACAGATTTGGAAACTCTTGAAAAAAATCACGTCGAATTGGTTGCTACCAAGAAACAAGAACTTGAAGACACAAAGGCAAAGGAAGAGACAACCACTCAAGAAATCGAAGAATTTCAAGAGAAGAAAGCAGGCTTAGACAATTCCAATACAGAATTTTCAACTAAAATCGAAGAATTGACTGCTCAATTAGAAGAACAAACAAGCATTTTGGACGATTTGAAGGCTAAGCATACCGAGAAAAAGGAATTGATCGCAAAGAATTTATCCAGCAAGCAAGAATTGGACACCACCATTGCTACCAACAAGAAGTCATTGGCAGAAAAGCAATCCAAACATGATGGTTTAGCTGCAGAAGTTGGTGTATTAGCCGCTGTTTTGGCATCTTATACTGCCAAATTGGACTTACTCAAGTCTGATAAGCAAGAACGTCAACTCAGATTAGATGAAGCTAAGAACGAATATAAAACTTGGGAATCTGAAAAGGTAAGAATTGCTAAAGAAACTGCATTGGAAGGTGAACGTAAGAGATTACTTGCTGTCGAAGAGTACGAAACCAAGAAAAAGGAAGAAGAACTCGCAAGACAAAAGGCAAAGGAAGAGAAGGAAAGAATCGAAGCTGAAGAAGCTGCCGAAAAGGAAAGATTGGCAGAGGAAGCTCGCATTGAAAAGGAAAGATTGGCCGAAGAAGCTCGCATTGAAAAGGAGAGAGTAGAAGCCGAAGAAGCTGCAGAGGAAGAAAGATTGGCCAAAGAAAAGGAAAGATTAGCTAAGGAAAGAGAATTGTTGAAAGAATCTGCTGCAATCGAAGCCGAGAAATTGGCCCTCATCGCTGCTGCTGAGAAGAAGAGAGTAGCAGATGAAGCCGCTGCAAAGGAAGCAAGCGAGAAGTCTGCTAGGGAGGCTTTCCTTGAAGCTGAAGAACTTAGATTGGCCAACAATATTGATCATCAAAAAGCTTTAAGAATTGAGAAGAGGGAAGCTGAAGAACGTCAATTAGCCGAAGAACGTGCCGAAGACGAACGTATTTATGCTCAACGTAAAGAATTAGAAACAGCCGAAACTAATCAATTGCAAATCGAGATTGAAAACTTAAGACTTGAAAGAGAGAAGAACCTCGAAATTGAAAGAGCAAATGCTGAAAAGTTGGCACAATCTAAGTTGGATGAAATTGAAAAGTTGAAGGAAGAGCACAAATTGAGAGTTCAATTATTCCAAGAGAAAGTTGCTTTCGAAGAAATCAAGAGGCAAAGAATCTTGGACGAGGTTAATCACTTGAAGTTGATCAGAGACTTGAGAGAAGAGAAAGTGAAGTTGGCTCAAGAAGTAGCTCCAGACACTGAATTAAAGAGTATTCAAAGGTTGATTGAAGCAAGAGAGTTGGAAGCTTCCACCTTGACAAGACAACTTGAATTGGATGACAGAGACTTGTCAAGATTACTTGCTAACGATAACAAGTCTTTTTTAGGGAATAGCGATGAAGTGTCAGCTAAGACTGTTCACGGAGCACACCCTGGCTCAAACGGCCAGTTGAATGTTGAAGATCATAAAGAACGTGAAGTTGCCCCTATTGCTGCTCCAGCTCATGCAACTTCTGAACAGACTGAACCAATCGAGAACGAGAGCAAGTCTACAGCTGTTAAAGCTGGTGCAGTAGTTGGAACTTTAGCTGCTGCTGTTGGAATTGGTGCTGCAACAAGTAGCTCAGGTAATACTCAAGGAAAAGACGAAGGAGTCTTACGAAGCTTGAGCAAGAGGTTGAGCATAACTGACAACTCAGCATCAGACACTGCAAAGAAGGCGGCCGAGAAAAAGGCAGCCGAGAAGAAAGCAGCTGAAAAGGCAGAAAAGAAAGCAGCAGAGAAGGCAGCAGCTGAAAAGAAGGCAGCTGAAAAGAAGTTAGCCGAAAAGGAGGCCGCCGAGAGAAAGGCTGCCGAAAAGGCTGCAGCCGAGAAGCGTGCAGCTGAAAAGAAGGCAGCTGAAAAGGAAGCAGCCGAGAAGAGGGCCGCCGAAAAGAAGGCAGCTGAGAAGGAAGCAGCTGAAAAGAAGGCCGCTGAAAAGAAAGCAGCAGCTGAGAAGAAAGCCGCCGAGAAGGCCGCCGAAAAGGAAGCCGCCGAAAAGAAGGCTGCCGAGAAAAAGGCCGCCGAAAAGGCAGCAGCTGAGAAGAAGGCAGCTGAAAAGGAAGCTGCTGCAAAAGCAGTAGCCGCAAAAAAGGAAGCGGAGAAGGAAGCTGCGAAGAAGAAGGAAGCTGAGAAGAAAGCAGCATCCGAATCAAAGAACCCGTTCGCTGATCCCGTCATTGTTAAGGAAGGTGAAGAATCAGACCATGAAATCTTCTCCAAATATGAAGAAGTGAGTGACAATGAATTCCAGAATAATGCAGAAGACCCTAACTACATTGAAGTCAGTATTGAAGAGTACAATAAACTCGTTGCACGCTCAAAAATCAATAAATGATTTCCACTTTCAATTCTCGATTGAGTATTTTTTTGTCATTATTTCCACACAGTCGCTTCAATGCAACTTTTTATATTATTGTTCTATATCTTAAGTGTAATATTTTATTAGCTTTATTTACCTATGTAAGAAACCCGTGTAGAGAGATGCAATTTTAATGTACAGGAGATTAGTCAAAAGTAGTCTTCTTACCAGAAGATGGAACAATGGCAGCAGATGCTCTTTGAGCAGAAGCTAAAGTGACTGAAGATGCAACACGCTTGTTTGGAGCATGATTATTGTCTTCGTATGATCTCTTCTGCGGTTTTGGTTTAAATTCCCTTGGCTCTCTTTGTTCCCTGGATTCTCTTGGTTCTTCACTTTGTTCCGGTCTTTCTCTAGCGGTGAATGCACCGGTTTCGCCTGCTTCTTCAGCACGTCTGACGTGGTTAGGAGTTCTTTTGGATCTATCTTCACCGAATTCTAATCTTAAAGGTCTATTGATAAATTTCTTGGCCAACTTGGACTTCAAGGCCATTGTTGGACCCTTCTCATCTTTGAAATCAACAAACGCAAATCCCTTACACTTGCCGGTATCTTCGAAAGTTGCCATTCTGATCTTGACGATATCTCCGCAGAATCTGAAGTGTTCTTCGAGTAGATCTTCTGTTGTATCAAATGATAAATTACCAACGAACAAGATTCTTGAAGGTGGGTTCTTTGATAAGGCAGCAGCATCTTTATCTGGTCTACCTTCAAAGGAGGTGGAATTTTTAATCAAAATCATTCTGGTGTTTAATTGAGATTCACTAAGTGAAACAATTGTAAGAACATGTTTTAGACTTGGAAGGTCAAGGTAGGCAAATCCCTTGATTTTTCTTTCCTTCATTGGCAAATTTATTCTGGTTATATCGATACTATTCACTTGAACGAAATCATCGTCAGAAGTACTTTCATCAAATGCGATAAAATCCTTGGTTTTAGCTTCAACAAATCTAACAAGGTCTTCTTTGGTGGTGTCGAAAGACAAATTACCTATCCAAACACCAAACTGAGACTTCTTGGTCTTCTTTGCAGCCTCAGCATCTTCTTCAGCTTGTTGTTCAGCAGTTAATTCTGGTTTTGGAGCTGGGTTCTTCTTTGCTAACTTAACTAAATCTAATTTACCTTTCTTGAGCAAACGTTGTTGTTTCTTGGATAACGGAATGTCACCCTTTAAGTCGATTTCTATTTCGTCAAAGTCTTTCTTGGATGCTTCTTCAGATTCAGATTCAGATTCGTGTACATCTTCTTCCTCTTCAACAGATTTTTCCTTTGGCTCTTTCACCTCAGATTCTTCCTTTGAAGGTTTGACCTTGGCTACCTTGGTTTCTTTCTTTTCCTTCTTCTTTTCCTTCTTCTCCAACTTCCTTTCCTTTTTCTCCTTCTTGGATTCCTGCTTGATTTCACTCATGGTTGTAGATTTGGGTTTTTTTTTAGGAAGTGTTTTTGCTCATCACTCACTTTAATTTTTCACCTGGTTGCAAAATAAAGAATATTCTCAGAAAGACATAATGGGAGAGACTTCGCACGGTGAGTTCTAGAGTTTCGGCTCAATACTAAGAAATAGTTCTACTGCGTTGATATAAAAGTGATCATTTTTTTAAAATATATAATATTCATTTTATCGATCTAATTATCGTCAATCATTTCCAGCCAGAGCCATTTCCTCCACAATTCACCAGCTTCATTGATAATATTATCCATGAAATCCACCTTATGGTTGTCTATAGAATCATTTGAAATTATTATATCTTCAACAGGTTCTTTTGATTCTGGAGATAAAATGAAGTCCTCAACCAAGTGTAACGAAGACAATGCTTTCGTTGAAGGTGAAGATTCTCTAGAATTAATAGCAGAATTGCTCATTGAATTGCTGCCCGAATTGCTAGTGGAGTTACTCTCAGACTGTTTTTTCTTTTGTTGTTTATATTTATAGGACTTAGTCGGCAATCTTGACAAGTACTGTCTGATTTCGTGTTGGTCTAACTCAACCAAAATATTTTGTTGTGACTTCAAGAAGGCGAGGGCAATGAACACTAATTCGATATGAGCATCCAACTTTGCAAATGGTATGTTTACTTCCATATGAGTATCTGAAGCTCTTCTAGAGGGATTCAAGGATGCTGGCTTCTCATTCTTGTCATTTAATTCATCTACCAATTCCCTGAATGAGTTTCTTCTCTTTGGAACGGTTTTGGAAAATTCCAGTTCTTCATCGTTCTTCAAAGACCAAAAGTTGTCAGGCCCAAGCTTTGCAATTGTCTTTTGAGAAAGACCCAATTTTTCAACATAATATGAGTTTTCTTTCCTTGGGTTACTAATTCTCCATCCAAGAAGCAAATCCCATATACGGCCACGATCATATTTGGACCACATCTTGGCACCACAATAGTTTAGCCACCAGATGAGCCACTCGTCATCGTGTATACCAAATTTATTCAAAATGTGCTCTTCATGGAAATAGTCCAGTAGTTCTGGTAGAACTTTACGAAGACTATATATGAAGAAAGATACACGTTCTTCAATGGTACCACCTGTGATTGGCAAAATGGTTTTGTTCAATTGTTTGTGTGAGATACTTGAAAGTTTGTTGACTGAACTGGAGCTACTACTTGAAAGTGAGGACTTCTCGGATTTTTTGTTTTTCTCGGGCTTTGCCGATTCCCCCTTTTGTTCCGGTGAATGAAGAAGTACCAAAACTAACCTTTCGTAAACATCATGGAATGGCATGTTAACAAATTGAGGATCAGCAATTAGCTTTTCTAAATATTCTTTCAAGCCAGGGATATTATCGATATAATTTGAATAATCATCCATAAGATTCACGAGATAACCATTCGAAGAAGACGCATTATCTCTACCCAAAAGTACCCATGGAGTTCCAGGAATCGGAGGGAACCATTCTGCCAAATTAAGTGCTATCCACGATAAATGTGCATCATATTTGATAATTCTGCCCCATTTCAAGGAAAACCGAAGAATTGAACTCTCTAATTTTTCTAAGATTGCATGTTCTGTTTCCAGAGGGGCCGTACTATCGGATCTAAATTTTAATCTTTGGATATATTTTGTTAAATCTTTCTTTATTTTGACTTTCAATTCTGTTGCTAAATCAGAATTATCATCTTTTTCTTGTAGTTTTAGTTCTTCATCTTTTTTCTCGTCGGTTGCATCATTATCTGGTTGAATAAATGGATTCAAGACATATGGATGATACTTAAGTAAAATTGGCCATACCTTGAAACGTAGGAATGGTGGAATACCTCTTTGTCTAGCAATTAAAGCTAAGCCATGATGATTTTTAGTATCCAAGAATGTTTTGCAATTGTTGAACAAGTCTAAGTCGTAATGGAACGACGGCTTTTCAGCAGAAGACCTGCCCTTTTCTGAAGGTGTCGGACTATTTGAATCAGACATCTGTAATATTTATTATGTCAAAGTTAGATGGCAATTGAAAGTGATTGATAATGGAATCAATACATGATAATTGGAAATTAATTTAGTGAAATGGAAGGAACAAAGTAGCAATCAAGCTGATGAAGTAATAAACGTTGGTGTTGATGTTTTCAGTCTATAGGATTTATAAAGTTATTTAACTTATTGAGGTTTATATATATGGCAATATATAGGTTTAAATATATGCCATGCACATATATTAAAAGTATATATGCTGTAGATTCTACTTGTTGGTGGAAAAATTTGGTGAGAGGATTTGCCGATTATGTAAGTATTTGGAGGTGGAACGAATACAGGCAGGATATGTAAAATAAACAAGTGTGGAATACAAAAGGAATAAGACGCAATACTTACTACAAAATGATAGTATTCAAAAGAATTTACAGATTGTGTCAAGATGCTTTAGAATAATCATTATGAAGTTCAATGATATCATCAAGATTTCACAGCTGATTATAATTCTACGAGAAATCACTAATACAATAAACTTATACTCCCAATAAATGACACCATCGCTTAGAGTATCAACATCGCCCGAGGAGTCATGATAATCATTCTGCGTAATTCTATTGAACACTCAAAATTTTTCGCAATTGCTATCATCTCATCACTTCGTTGTTAACCAAACGAAAAACCTTTCTAATAATAACATAAACAGTAGAGTTCAAATCCGCCTTTCCAGCAAAATTTTCACTATCTATATTACCTCAATGAATATCGATGACTACAGAAGGTCAGTTCAATCGGGTCCCGATCATAATATTACTCGGTATGTTTGACCGTTTCTTTTGCTCATTGGTCTAATTGTGTCCAATTACCGTTAACTACCATGGAACACTTCCCACATTGGGCCGGGGACGTTAATCGAACTTCTTTTTTACGTCACGTGTTGTTATCTAAGGTAAGAATAGGGGGTCATTTCTTAGTAATAAGAGAGGCTGGAAAAAAGCAATTCCACACTTGTGCTGGTGGCGTCAGGAGTATAAATATCTCATAAGTTTGACCATTTACGTTTACAACAAACACTTTTCTGAATACAATTCAAGATAAGAACTTAATATAAAATGCAAATTTTCGTTAAAACATTAACAGGTAAGACCATTACCTTGGAAGTTGAATCTTCTGATACTATTGACAATGTCAAGTCTAAGATCCAAGATAAAGAAGGAATCCCACCTGACCAACAAAGATTAATTTTCGCCGGTAAACAATTGGAAGACGGTAGAACCTTATCTGATTACAACATCCAAAAAGAATCCACTTTACACTTAGTCTTAAGATTGAGAGGTGGTATGCAAATCTTCGTTAAAACCTTAACTGGAAAGACCATCACCTTAGAAGTTGAATCTTCAGACACTATTGACAACGTCAAGTCTAAGATCCAAGACAAGGAAGGAATTCCACCTGACCAACAAAGATTGATCTTTGCCGGTAAACAATTGGAAGATGGTAGAACCTTATCTGATTACAACATCCAAAAAGAATCCACTTTACACTTAGTCTTAAGATTGAGAGGTGGTATGCAAATCTTCGTCAAGACCTTAACTGGTAAGACCATCACCTTAGAAGTTGAATCTTCCGACACCATTGACAACGTTAAGTCCAAGATCCAAGACAAGGAAGGAATTCCACCTGACCAACAAAGATTGATCTTTGCCGGTAAGCAATTGGAAGACGGTAGAACCTTATCTGATTACAATATCCAAAAAGAATCCACCTTACACTTAGTCTTAAGATTGAGAGGTGGTATGCAAATCTTCGTCAAGACCTTAACTGGTAAGACTATCACCTTAGAAGTTGAATCTTCCGACACCATCGATAACGTTAAGTCCAAGATCCAAGACAAGGAAGGAATTCCACCTGACCAACAAAGATTGATCTTTGCCGGTAAACAATTGGAAGACGGTAGAACCTTATCTGATTACAACATCCAAAAAGAATCCACTTTACACTTAGTCTTAAGATTGAGAGGTGGTATGCAAATCTTCGTTAAAACCTTAACTGGTAAGACCATCACCTTAGAAGTTGAATCTTCAGACACTATTGACAATGTCAAGTCTAAGATCCAAGATAAGGAAGGAATTCCACCTGACCAACAAAGATTGATCTTTGCCGGTAAGCAATTAGAAGACGGTAGAACTTTATCTGATTACAACATCCAAAAAGAATCCACTTTACACTTAGTCTTAAGATTGAGAGGTGGTATGCAAATCTTCGTTAAAACCTTAACTGGTAAGACCATCACCTTAGAAGTTGAATCTTCAGACACTATTGACAATGTCAAGTCTAAGATCCAAGATAAGGAAGGAATTCCACCTGACCAACAAAGATTGATCTTTGCCGGTAAGCAATTAGAAGACGGTAGAACTTTATCTGATTACAACATCCAAAAAGAATCCACTTTACACTTAGTCTTAAGATTGAGAGGTGGTATGCAAATCTTCGTTAAAACCTTAACTGGTAAGACCATCACCTTAGAAGTTGAATCTTCAGACACTATTGACAATGTCAAGTCTAAGATCCAAGATAAGGAAGGAATTCCACCTGACCAACAAAGATTGATCTTTGCCGGTAAGCAATTGGAAGACGGTAGAACCTTATCTGATTACAACATCCAAAAAGAATCCACTTTACACTTAGTCTTAAGATTGAGAGGTGGTAACTAATTGGTATGTTTGAAGTTTCTGTTATATATTGTTTTATAGCTTGCTAATTATGATTATTAAAGAAGTTTTCTTCGCCATCCAACATTTTGTAAATTTTAATGTAGTTATTTGTAATTCTATTATTATACACCCTACTCTGCTTTTGTCAACTCAGTTAAGATAACTGACGACGTTTCATCAACTCTAAATTCATCTAACTTTTGGGATATAACCTCGGACTTCTCGAAATCATTCACGCTATTGAATAGTTTGACTAAAGTACCAGCCAATCTAATTATTTGAATTTTCACATTCTCGATTTGATCTGGATTCAAGCATTTGTCAAGCAATTGAAGAGAATTTTCATAAACCAACTCAATTTCTTTCTTTTCAAGCGCTGAATTACTAGATATGAGCTTGCTATTCACAATCAACTTGTTTAGCGCTTCACATATATTGATTTTGGATCTCCACGTGTTTTCGATCAATTTGGAATTGAATATTTCGTAAAACTTCTGCAAAATAAATTGAAGCAATTCATGACTGTATTCATTATCAGTTGTCAAGTAAAACGTTTCCTCCAAGCTTTTAATACATGAAAGTTTTGCATCTTCAATTTCAATGTTTTTCTTTGTGGATATTTTGCTCTTGTCTATATCCATATCATCTGGACCTCGTTCGGAGTCAGAATCTTCATCATCCTCTCTGTAGAACTTGTCACTGAGGACAATATCTATAATATCAATATAAGTTTGCAAAACAGCATCGTCATGATATTGATGCAAGTATTTTCCTAACAACTTGACGGCATGCACTTGATATACCTTATTCTTTCTCTTTGCTTCAACAATGACAACTCTATTCACTTGATCAAGTAATTCTTGATTCGAGCTCAAAAAGTCGGTTGCTTTAACTGAAAATGAAACCAAGGATTCAAGAACTAATTCTTTACCTTCCCAAGACTTACCTTTATTGGCTTCAACAAGCAATTGCAATACTTCCAGGATCAATTTGTCAGGGAATTGGTTCAAACTTTCCACGGATTGGGCCAAACTGGAAATAGCCTTACCCAAAATCTTTCTTATTTCAAATTTATTTGAATTAACATACTCCCTAAGGAACTCGAGGATTTCCTCAATGTACAACTTGATGGAATTGTTATTACCAGTGGTGTTCTCAATCCATTCTCTCTCGAAGTTGTTGGATGCAATTTTGTTATTATCAAACTTCCCAATGAAAGATAAAGGTAAGAAGGCACTAGAAACCAACTCAAATTTGTCTCCAGAGTATCTTGATACTGTTTCACTTGCCACTGAAGCAATCTCACGACCTCTTTCATCTTCAGATTCAAAGTACAATTTGTTAATCTTCTCAGAATAAGAAATTATTGTAGGAATGGAAGCAATACGACAGATGTAACCAGCAGCTGTAGCATACGTAGACGCAATAGTATCATTTTTATCATTCAATTGCAAAATCGAAATCTTCAACAACCTATCTCCATACGGTTTAGAAAGCTCGTAATGATTTGTTATAAGACTGACCAACACTTTTGACGCACAAACCTTGGAAGGTAATCCAATAGATCGTTTGATGGAAGTTTCCAATTTCTTAATAAATTCTTCCATAACAGACTCATCTAATGAGTTCATTAACTTTTCGATTGCGTCCATCATTGGAGACTGCCCCAAGCTTTGTAATCTCTTCGCATCAATGTCGTTGTTCTTAAGGTTGTATTTATCGGCATTCAAAATTAAATAATTCACAGCTTCAGGTTCTAATGCGGACATCATTGTAATGAAGTTGTTAATTAATTTCGGTACAAATGGTTTGATGGAATCACCTCCAATTTTACACAATTTAAGGATAGTGTCCAACGCAAACTTTTTGATATCTTCGGAGTCACTGAGTAGCCCTTTATTACCTAACAAGAATGGAATCAATTGCTCAAGAACTTCAGATGCCTTCACCTTAGAACCATTCTTAACATCTATCACTCTAATCAACGAAGTAGCTAACGTCTTAGTTAACTTATTACCTTCTTTACGGACACTTTCTTTGATATCGTCCATAACTCTAAAACCCATGTTCCAAATTTCTTCCATTCTGGCTTCATAAAGTTCAATTGAAGTTTGCTGTAACAAGTCACTCAACCCAGCGGCACTTGCTTGTCTAACTCTCCATTCTTTGTTGGACATACTCTTCAACAACTCGTCAAGAATGATTGAAAAGTTTTCTTTTATAGTCTTCGAAGTATCCTTTACCAAAGCGTTCCAAATGTCTGACATGGAACGCTGCACTGACGAATTAGGATCATACCTATACCTATACAATTTTGGGATTAATTTATTTGCAAGTTTGGAGTTGCTTGACAAAAGCTGATCCAATGATGTCTTGGACAAGATAGACCCCAAACCGAATGCAACACCCTTTCTCGATGACCAAAGGGCGGAAGATTTAGCCAATGACATAAACTTGTACACCAAACTAGGATCTCCTACATCAGAAGCCAAGTTTAAGACATCCTTATAAGTGGAAACGGAACTATCACTAACTTTGAAGTCAGAGTCAAACAACTCGGTGTCATGTTCAACTGTTCCAGCAGTAAAACTAGCAGATGGAGCAGAATCTGTGAATGATTTTAATAAGCCACGAACTAAAGTATCCTTCAAGTCGTGATCTCCCATTTCATAAACAATACTCAAGCCTCTAGAGGCAGACTCCTGGATTAACTCTTCTTTATCAGCTAAGAATCTCATGAATGCAACATGTATCTCGGCTGATCTATCCTGAACCAACTTGATATGTCCACAATACTGCACTATTGATAATAACCAAATGCAACTTGCTTTTCTCAAAGATGGCTTGGTGTTGGCACAAGACTTTAATACCAAGTTTAATATTATTGGGAGTCTGGTTATATCCTCAGGTATATAAGCGATAGTCTCACCTTGAATGTCAAGTTGCCTAGATAAATATTTGGAATTCCACCCAGTACTACTCACAACAAATGCCTCACCACTGGAGAAAGTAAACTCAACTTGTTTAGATATGTGAGTATCATAGATCAATTGCTCAAATTGGTTGTTCTCCCCATCTACGGTTGATTTATCAGCAACTGCCAAAGACAAATCTGAAAGTGCCAAAACTGACTTTTCATCACACTTCTTCACCTTCGGTTTGATCTCTTCAATAAACTTTGTAATGTACAGATCAAATCCAGTATTAATTGGACCTAATACACCAAAAATAGACAATTGTGATAAGGCCTCCAAAATTGAGTTGTACAAATTGGCATCTTTAATATGGAGCAAAAGCAAGTCACAATATTGAGTCAAAAAATCTTGAGACACAACGGTGATTCTCTTTCTGAGAACCAACCTGGAAATTAAATAACTCAATGCTAATATCTTTCCCTTTAATTGATATCCTGGGGCAATTAATGAAGTTAATAAGTTAGAAATCGCTACATCATCATTTACTGGATGACTTGCAATAATCCCAAAGGTCTTACCAATTTGACTTACTGCTACATCATTCAATAATTTCCCATTTATGATATCAAGTAGTTTAGGAATACTTGAGCTCATCAAGCCGACCGTACTAGAAGTAGATAAAGTGACAAGCTTGGTAAAGATACTAATATTTGTAGTAGCTTCGGTAACATTCTTGTAGTCGCCAACAATTGTATTGAAGATAATCGTAAGGTAATTCAAGTAAGAATTCGAAGCTTGACTAACACTCAGGATTTGGTCAACTAACAAACTCCTCACAGTTTCGTCTACTTCTACAGCTTGCTCAAGTCTAATGCTCCAATCAACATCAGGTACAACCACAGTAGTTTTTCCTTTAATTGCCTGCATAACCAATGCTTGCAAAGCAAAGTTGATTGCTCTTCCAATGGCACTGAAAATGGTAGCATTATCCATTGTTTTGCTCTTTTCAATTTCACTATTCAACAATATAACAAAATCATTGAAGCTTGGGAATTCGACAGTCGAATTTTCTCCAAGTAAATCGGGTGTGGATTTGAAATCTAAGGTATTTGAGGATTGAAGAATATTAAACCAATAAGGATGTAACCCACGAACAGCTTCTTCCATTGTATCTGCTCTATTTTCTTTTGCAGTTCCTAAAACACAAAGATATCTAGCTTCTACGTCTTCAAATGGAAATGAACAATTAATGTACTTAATTGCAATATAACGACAAGCGTGAATGTTGTCATTTTCAAATTTATTGCTCACCAAATATTCTCTTGCAAGTTCTTTTATTCTTAACTTGACGCCTGTAGCCAGTTTTGGAAGATATACAGTTAAATTAGACAAAGCATCTTGAATAGTTGATCTTGCTTCTGCACTTTCTCCTTCTAGGGATTGAAAAAAGAATTCAATATGAGACACATCATTCAAGAATAAGTCTGGACTAGATTTCAAAATGTTACCGATTGTATCATAATAAGTCAACCTTTGTCCAATACTTGAGACATAACTTTTTACTTTTGTAGTATCCAATTGAGGCCAACCTTCATTTATAAGATTATTCTTCAATTGTGTAATCATAGAAATGTTGAACTGCTTCAATTCAATAGCAGTCTTGGATGCAAATTCTGTGTTGTTGTTACTTACCCATCTAATGAATTGTACTGTCAGCAGTTTCAATCTACTATTTTCAGAACTCAATCCTGTAGTTGCAATTACTGAAAGCTGACTATGCGTAGACGCATACAAACTCTTTCCCAAGATTAACATTATCTTTTCCTGAAGTGGTGAATGGACCGGAGGTCTTCCTTCAGACCCTATGAGTAAATCGATCAATAAATTGATAAAATCAACATCTTCATATTTTATTGGAATCTTGCGAAGTAATATTTCAGACGCATCATTAATTGAAGAAGATGGATCAGCAGATGAAATAAATAATGGCATTAAAGTATCTTCATTTTTGAATCCCACTTTCAAGAACTTTAACAAAGTCTTTTTATACGTAAATATTTCCGGATCCAGTTTGAAAGAAACCCCAGCATCACGATTAAAAAAGTTATTTTCTTCAACTGACAATCCTGGGGTTGGAATTGAAACTCCGGTGTCATTCGCTTGTAATAACAAGAACTTTGAAATAATTTGTGCCAAATATTTGGCGTCTTCTGACTGCATGGATTCCAATGGAATCAATTGTTCAAATGTATTCAATCCAGCAACATCCAATGAAACCAATAATTTGCATAAGACGTTAAATAATCTCGACGACACCTGGGGTGTTGCCTTTGAAATATCATCTATCAATGGAGGCACAAGTGCACATTTCCCTTCATTGTCAAGTCTGTCTATACCTTTCGATACAAATAATAAAGAATAGAGTCTCACTGATGAAGTGTCCAAGCCTTCTGCTACTTTCGGGGTCTTAGCCTGTTGTAATAAAGATAACACAGGTAATTGAATTGTCCTAGCAGCTGTAATTCTAGGCACTATTTGTTGGATTATTCTGAAAACGGCTTGTCTTGAATCGGCATTCGAACTAGCCAACTTAAGTAATAAGGGTGGAAGATAAGTTTTAAGGGAGCTTTCGAGTTGAGCGTCAGTGGAAGCTAACGCAATTCGTAATTCGACTTGGTTAATTAGATTTAATTCAGCACTCATAGTGGTGGCAAAATGACAAACAGAAATCTGGAGGTGAGAGTTTTTGACTGCGAAAAATGAACAAAAGTGGTTTGTTTTCACGTAAGTACGATTCATAGGCGCATTCCTTAGTATACATGACTTACAATTTCAGCTTACTAAAAGAACAAGATTCACAATATACTCTACGCTGCGCTCGTGTTTAGTTCAACGTTGCAAGCACTCTATTAAATTATCTGGTAACTATATGAATCAGTGGAGCAGGATGGTGGTGCTAAAACTAAATACAGTATCTTAGAAAACATTCTTATACTCTCTCAATATCACCGGCACCGAAGATGGAGGTAAAACACCAAACTCAGTAACAACCTTCTTAATATACTCCGGAGGACACAAATCATACATGATATTTAAGATGTTCACATTCGGAATGGTTTTCCAATCCTTAAGTGGATGCCCACTCTCTTGTACTGGAAGCTCTTCGACCTTCTTCTTTTGTTGTTGTTTTTTTGTATTCTCTGTTGTTTCTTTCTTATTTTCTTCATGTTGTCTAAGGAATTGATCCAACGAAAAGGATTTCTTTTGAGGTGGTTTCTTTGAATTGAGATCTTGGATTAAATCATCTCCATCGGCTAATTCGTTATTAGTTACAGAATCCAATTGTACTTTATCTGAAAATTTTACTGATTCACAACATGTTATTACGGGAATATTTCTCGTGTGACACATCATGGCAATAAAAGCAGTACCAACTCTTGAAAAAAGACGACCATTGGATAACATTGCATTTGCTCCTAAGAAGGCACAATCGACATCCTTTAATGTATTTGAGGAAAGAGAATTAATCAAGACGTAACTAATCTTGATGTTATCCTTTGTAATTGGATTACGTTTAGCGTACCCATGTATCGAGCCCTCCTCTGAAGAATCATCAACTTCTTTATCAAGATCAGTATTAATCAAATTATGTAACAACTTCTTCCCTTCAAATAATGGTGTGGAATCAACGATGATCAAATTGAACTTCTTATTTTGTTCGAGTACGCAGTGCTTGAATAAGGTTTCCAAAAATGCAGAATGTCCATATGTCAAGATCGTACTACCATCAGTTATATCTTGCAGAGCATGTCCTAACATAGCTTTATGGGCAACTGTGATTTTGTATTCAATAAAATCGTCAATTTTGGCCAATAATATTTCTTTAGCTTGTTGTTCTGGAGTATCGATTGAAATATGAGATATTTCTTGTTTCAACCATCTGATAGCATTACCCATTGAAATCGATAATGGTCTTGCCCCTTTAAGATACTCGATTTGATGTGATAAATGCCCTGTCAAATGTCTGGTCAAAGTTGTGTTTTCAGGAGTTTGATAATCTTGAATCACCACTTTAAACACTTCCAACATCTTTTCTAATCTTGGAATAGAACCAACAATCTTGAATGAAGAGTACTTTAAGCTCAAAGAAAGAATAGCTGGATGAACAATATGTGATATGGTAGGGCTGGCTGCATTTCTTTGCTCTCTACTTTCCAAATGACTAAATAAGCTAGGAATTTGTTTTGCCTCCTTGTCCTTTATTAAAGTTTGATTCAATTGCTTCTTTAAATTGGTATTCGTGGCATTTAATTGTTTCTGTTGCTTGATCTCAATCTTTTGCTGTGCACTCTTTTGTTGTTGCTCGAGTGTTATTCCAATAGCTTCTTTTTGAGAAGCTCTCTTAGCTGCCTTTTCTTTCTTCTTCAACTCCTTCAACTCCTTATTTGAGAGGACTTTTTCAGTCGGCGCTGCAGACACTGGAGCTGGTGTTACTGCAGCAGGTGCTACTGCAGAAGCTTCGATAACTTCAGGTTCTGCCATCTTGAGTACCTAAAATGCTTTGGTGTAAAAATTTACACTCAGTGGAAAAAACTCTGAGTCAGGGACAAATTGCAGCACACAACTTTGCAGCCCAGTCGGAAAACACCCCAGAGCTCGGCTACCAAGCAATGTTCAGAGAGAATCCTACATCACCAATATATACATATTATCGTCTTATTTACTATACTGTTTAATCATCCCTAACACCGAATGCATCCCTCTTCTTTGTAGTATCATACAATCTAACAATTTCGGCTTGATTCTGGTTCTCAACTTGAGAGAAAGCAAACCCTCTCTGTTTCTTTATCCTTTGTACTTGCCTGACTTTTCTGATTGCTCTTTGGAATAATTCCATTCTAGGTCTATGATCTTGAATGTTGTATTTTTGGATTTCTTGGACAAGATGATACGTTTCGGGATTGGTGCTTCTCTTGAAATATTTCCAAGCAATATCACGTAATAAACATAGTATTGAAACACCAAACGCCATCGCCCAGAATGATAATGTTGGATATGTATGGGAAAGTACTCCCGAGAATTCTCTTGACACATTTATCAACGGGGCAATTGTGGCATAAGCAGGTAACCAACATAACCACAATATCAAAGACCCGGGGATTGCAATCACTGTGAACTTGGTCCACATGGTTACAATCAACCCAGCTTTACCTAATGCAGTCACCGTAGAAGTAGTATATATAGCTGTACCCCATGCCCAATTGTTCAGCAACAACCCGTCACTGACGGCATCCATATTACGGTACACTACCATTGAGCATACAAAGATAATACCAGAATGGTAAAAACCATTCAAAATCCAACTATAAAAGATCTTAACGTTGAAAAATTTTCGCTGTTGACCTAATTGATATAATTGGGGGTAACGATCCAATAATCTTGCGCTAACAAATTGATCAAAAACACCTAAAACGAATGGTGGTAATACCGTGAACAATACGTTATAGAATGTCAACGTCCAAGATTCCATAATCGATTGACCAGAAAATCCATTAGCAAAAACAAACCAAAACTGAGTCATATACAAAGTGACATTCTTATAAAACGAATACAAGATTGCATTTGAAAGACGCCTATATGACCAAGCCCCATGAACCAACAATAGTTTTTTCAAATACTTGAATTGTCCAATCGAAACATCCGCACTTCTAGCAGCTTGCATACCTTCCATACCACTGATACCAACACCAACATGCGCAGCTTGAATCATGGAAACATCGTTGGCTCCATCACCAATGGCCAAAAGCAAAGACTTTGTCTTTCTCTTCACCAATTTAACAACTAATGCTTTTTGCAATGGAGAAACACGACAACAAATCACTGCCTTACAGCGAGTACCCAATTGCATCAACATATCTTCCAAATCTGGCTCCAAGGCAAATTCCAAAGAATACCCATCAATTATCAAAGCTAATGTCAGGTCCAACGCAGCATCATCAGCATCAGACTGATGAGTTTGAATAGCTGCTAATTTTTCTTCCAAATTCAATCTGACATTTTGTTTATTTTCCTCGTTAATGATCAACAAATTCATATCTTCACTAAGCAACTTACAAGACATACCAATATTGATAGCTGTCTCTTGTTTATCACCAGTTAATACCCAAATTTTTATACCAGCTTCTTGTAAAGTGTGGATTGTCTCTGGTACACCCTCTTGGAGTTTATCTTCAATAGCAGTAGCCCCTAAAAGGAATAATCTGGTTTCAATAAGCTCTGCAACCTCATCAAGCTTCTCACCTCTATCGTCCATTGATATAGAAGCTTCATTATACTTTGCAGCCCAATCATTATATTCTTCTTCTGGAACAATTCTACTAGCAATACATAAAGTTCTCAAACCTTCAGCGGCAAATTCTTCACAGTGTCTCAAAGTGGAATCTACAAATGGTTGAGGTTCATCTTGGGATAATCTTTCCAATATGACCGTATCAGCCCCTTTACAGAATAATCTGATCATACCGTCTGGACATCTGAAAATAGCCGACATTCTCTTTCTCGTGGAGTTGAATTCACAAATGTTCAACAAGACATAATCAGATCTTTGTTGAGTAAGAGTGTTTTCAATAGTTACTGAGGTTGGTTTACGAATAATGAATTTGTATCCCATATCTGCAGCACCTTGCACTAAAGCACCTTCATCGGGAGAGGCAGCCTGATATTTTATTGCTCCAGTAATTTCATCAACTTCTGGAATGACAGTATGACATGTACTCAAAAGGGTAAAAAATTCATTGATTATCGCTGATTGTTGCAGTTGAACATCTGCCAAATCTTGAAATAATTCTTGGAAGGTATGGTATCCGATTTCAATACCACCATCAACTATTTGAGGATGACCGTCCTCTGGTATTTCTTCAATATAACATTTTCCACCAATACTACAACTTTTATATTCCATAATATTTCTCGTTAATGTCCCTGTCTTATCACTGAAGATATATTCGATTTGACCCAATTCTTCAACCAAGGAAGAAGTCCGGACACCACATGGAGTGTCTGTTTCCTCGTAATACATATCCAAATCACTACCAATCATATAAGCTTGATAATATTTGATAAGTTCAACAGTTACAAATAAAGAAATCGGAACCAAATTCGAAAATAAAATCCAATAAGTTAAAATGTCTTGGAAAAACAAAGTCACTAAACTCGTACCTTCAAGGTAAAGATAAGACAATTCTGAACTATCAACCTTAGTTTTGATGACATTTCCAATTGTTGAAATTAAAGATAACGAAATTAAAATTGTGAATAAGGCAATAATTTGCAAGTTAATGATTCTCTCTACATCGGTTCTTTTGATTGGTGTAGCAGTAGCATTTCTCATTAATTTCGTTTCATGACCAGTGAAAATAGTCACCCCATGAATCCATTGAGTATTTCTTAAGGTAGCCCCTCTCAATAATAACTGATCTGGATTCAATGGTGTGATCTTGCCCGAACTATTCAACGTTCCTTGATAAGTATATAATGAAGAATTTGGTTGTTCTGAGGAAATTTCAGCCTGCGATAAGGCTCTAACCAAGTTTTCTGGATCAACCAATTTATTTGTTTCTACAATTGATTGCTTGATCTTCAAATTAGTCTCACCATCTAAATTGGCTGTTTCGACGTAACATAACCCTTCTGGTTCTGAAGAAGCAAGCAATAATAAATCTGCTGGGAAAGGTTCTTCATTATTCACTTTAACAATATCACCAACTTGAACTTGGATCCATTTTTTACTGTGGAATTCTTTTGATTCAGGATCAAGTACCAATACTCTTGTATTATTCAATTCAGAGTCTGCATTTGCTCTTTTAAAATCTTCCAGTACTTCTTTTATAGCAGATACCAAAAGAACGATTGTCAATGTACCAATTGTAGTATATCTGTTGGTTGGTGAAACATGAGGCACCTGTTGAATGATGGAAGTGAACAAAAAGAACAAGTTTGCGTACTTACTAAATTGCTCAAATAAGAACTTCGGGAGAAAGGTAGCAATGTTGTACTTGGTTGTGGAGATATAATTCCCAAAGTACCCAAAGGCAGCATTTTTAGTTTGAGACATTATAAAAATCTGTCTTGGTTCTTTACTTACTGTTGAATCATTTACAACCTTTTTACCACCAGGAAATTTCAGTCTAACTTTATTATATATCCTCCTTATATCAAAATCAGATTCTTGAGGATCCTTAAAGACATCGTCTCCTCCATTCATATCTGTATAATCTGATTTTGATTTCTTGAAAAATCCAGTCAGTTTCTTTGGTGGATTGGATGTACTAAGTAAGGGTACCTGTCTATTTTGATTATGTTGGAATGATGCATCATTCTCATCATCAGACAAAATGAAGTTATCATCGAATGGATCATAGGGAGTCCGAGTATCGTTGGAGTTTACATATCCTTGATGTACGTTTGAATGATTACTGGAATTTCCATTCGCATATCCATGTGCATTAGCGTATCCATCTCCATATGGGTCACTATTAGTTGAATGATTTACTTCCTGATTACCACTATCCCAATCTATTAGATTCGTTGAATCATTGAATGGATTGGTAGACATATCAATGTGCTGTTTAGAAACTGTATGCGAAAAATGGTCTTTAAAAATAGCGGATCTTGGAAATAACGAGAATTCCGAGACGAAATTTTTGAGGCAATGCCATGAGGTAGGTTTATGTTCAATATCCTATTTTTGATTATTAGTGTAAACAGCTAAATACTTTGATATGAAATGCAATAGTTAGATACTAAATTGCTTCCCACTTTGCAAAGTCGACAGTTCCACATACCGTTACGTTTGGGTTTCCTGCATTCAGTGCACTACTTGTTTGGCTTTCGCAGCCTTGCAACAACTTGAAGGCAAGGGCTATGCAAGAATGCGAATGATCCTGCCACTGAAACTTATGGTGGTGGAGCTATTTTAATTAAGTGTTGATATGTGGCATCCTCTAGCAGCAGTAAAAATGGATTTGGTTGAATTGGTAGCCAGTTATACAAACACGCTATATTAAGAAGTATAATAACTTTAGCATCATAGAATGCAATCAGAGAGCACATTTGCAACCCGTATGACAAGCTTAGTGACTTTTGCTTGCCGATATATCTGATGGGCCACTCTTCTTATTTCTTTTACTTAGATGGTTCAAAGTTGAGTCAATTGGGATATTTCAAGTTTGGCAGCCTTAAAGCATTAATCTGCTCAAATGCTCATGTCTCAGCCAATAATTAACGTAATAAATAACTTCTTCGGTTGAACATATATAAAAAATTAGGTGCCTCATAAGAAATCCACACTCTAAAATGGATTGGCTAGGTCAAAATCTGAGAATATCCGCTAATTTATGAATGCTCTTTCTTGTTAAGTAATACTTTATAATGACTATCTCACCAATGGAGATAAAATCCTGAATTATCACAAGTACTTCAATTTATCCCAAATTTTCTATTTCCTTTTGGCAGTGATTAAACAGCTTTATTCATCCACGATTTAAGCAAGAACATATTGGCTGCAAATATTTCATTTCGCTGACTAAGCAATCATGTATAAAAGCTGTACCAGGTACGAAATAGTTTGGAGATCTCTACTAATCCACTCAAGGGCTCAAACAAAGTACCCAATCTTATGAAATAAAGCTCCCGAGTCTAGTCACACATCCTCCATTGCCCGGTTTCGGATGTTTCACGTGACCACTAATGACTAATTTTTGCAATTTGCGAGAGTATGATTCAATAACGATGACAGCAGAATCTATAGCCAAAGCTGGAGCTGAAGCCTTTACAAAGTTGAAACCTTTATCTAACGAGGAGAGATCAGGAGCCTTAAGAAAAATACATGATGCGCTTTCAGAAAGTAAAGAAGAGATATTAAAGGGAAACCAAATCGATTTAGACAATGCTATTAAAAACAATTTAAGTGATTCACTTATTAAAAGATTGGATTTATCCAAAGGTGATAAATTTGATTCAATGTTACAAGGGATCTTAGATGTAGCTAATCTAGAAGATCCTATTGGAAAGGTGACATTAGCAAGGAAATTAGATGAAGGTTTAAATTTACACAGAGTTTCATCACCAATAGGTGTCTTATTAATTATCTTCGAACTGAGACCGGAAGTAATTGCAAATATAACCTCATTAGCCATAAAGTCAGGTAATGCTGCTATTTTAAAAGGTGGTAAAGAATCATTAGAGTCATTCAAAGTGTTAAGTAAAATTGTGAATCGCACCTTGGAAGACACAAAAATTCCTAGAAATGCGGTTCAGTTAATTGAATCTAGAGAGGAGGTTGGAGACTTGCTTTCCCAAGACAAATATATAGATTTGGTTATTCCTCGCGGAGGTAATGCATTAGTTCGTGATGTTAAAGCGAATACTAAAATTCCAGTAATTGGACATGCGGATGGTATATGTTCTATTTATGTTGATGCAGAATATGATCCAATTAAAGCAGTCAGGATTATCATTGATGCAAAGACAAACTACCCAGCAGGTTGTAATGCGGTTGAGCAAGTACTTGTCAACCGCAATATTCCACACCAAGAGGTGAAGACATTATTAGAACATTTAATTGCTGCTAAAATTACCTTACATGTAACTCCAGATATCAAAAAGGTAATTGGAGACAACGATTACGTTATTGACGCTGATGCTGGCTCATTTGACATAGAATATTTATCAACAGACCTTACTGTGACATTTATTGATTCCCTTGAGGATGCTATAGTGCATATTAATACTCATTCCTCGAAGCATACTGATTGTATTATCACTGAAAATGGGGAGAAGGCTGAACAATTCTTGAAGGGAATTGATTCTGGTGGAGTCTATTGGAATGCTTCAACAAGATTCGCAGATGGGTTTAGATATGGATTTGGAACAGAGGTCGGAGTAAGTACTAATAAAATCCACGCTCGTGGTCCTGTTGGGTTGGAAGGGTTGATGAGTTATCAATATCAATTAAGGGGTGATGGTCATATCGTAAGCGAGTATGCTGGTGCTGGTGGAAAGAAGGTATTCGTACATGAAGATATCAAGTGAGTACATTTTCTAGGTGAGATTTATAAAAAAAGCAGTAGCGGAAAATAAAATTGTATAGATGTACTATAGAAGGATAATTAAAAGCTTGCTCTGTGTTGATACAAATAATCTATAATGCTGTAGGTTTTATCTATGCTGATTAGAAAGTGTGTTTGATCATATGAAAATAAAGTCTGAGATGCAGATGTGAAGGAATAACAAGCAGCGAGTGAGTGCCAGTAGAGCAAAGTTACGCGATTGAGCACTGCGGTATCAATTGAAGCAAGGCTGTTTAGTGACTAGTCCAGAAAGGTGAAACTTGCTAAGCAACAATTATTCCATAAACAATTTCATGTCCTTTAGCACAATAGGGAGTCAATAACCCGCTATGATATTCAGCCAGTATAACTAGTTTAACTTGGCTGGCCAGAAATACCAGCGCCATCAAAGTTCTACCAAGTGTAAGCTAGTACCAGCGTCTTTTCATGCGCAAGTAATTACCTGTGTATTTTTTCCATATATAAGCAATTTACCTGTCTATTCAGTTTCATATGTAAGCAATTACTCGTGTATTATGTTCCAACTTCAACGTCTCTGTTGTCTTTGAAATTCTCATGATCTCCTCATTATAACCCTTTGAAACTCCTCAAAATCACTAGGAGGGTAATCTGGGAAAAATTTGATAATATTATCAATATATTCAAATCTGTTATCATGAGGAGGTTTTGAAAGAGTTGGTATCAATTTCAATTCACTCCATTCTTTCAAAGAAAAAAAGTCTGTTAAAGTCTTTATCCAAGTCATTCTTAAATCAATATTTGTTAAGTCATTATCATCTGAATCAGCAGACATAAGTTCACGTAATCTTGATCTTATGAGACCTAGATTATCTACAGCTTTATTTAAATCGATACCTTTAAATTCTTTTGCAATATTATCTTTGATTAGTTTTGATAATCTAGGAGACTTGCCATTCGTAGAAACCATTATTTGTAAATTATCTTGATTAAACATAGAACCAAAATAAAAATCACATAATGGAGGTTTATCGGCAATATTCACCGGTAATCTTAGATATTTACATTGATAATAGATTTTGGTTGATAATTCATAATCATCGATACAACAACAAATTATAGCGAAGATTTCATTTTTGACTTGATTATCGATTTGAACATAATTTTTTGGATCAATTAAGTCAATATCATTGATTGAATTGTGAATATTTTCATATATTGTTAAATCATTTGATTTATAACCTCTTTCAATAAATTGATGTATACTACCTTCTTCATTTAGTTTTAATATATCAGGATGAACTTTGCCTGGACCAGTAACCACCGTTATTCTTGCATTTGCTTTTATAAGATGATTGATCCTACTTAATGCAACTTCACCAGCTCCAATAACTAAACAATGCTTGTCTTTCACTTGCCATGCAAGTAATAGTGAACCTTTTGGTTTGCCAAATACATCATTTGCTTCGTTCAGTGCAGACATATTTTGATAGTTATAAAGTTCTACACTCGTTAACCGCATTTCTTATTATGTAAGGCACATTGCACCTGAAAACCTTATATGCTGATGTGAGGATCTTTTTAATTTTTTCGCTTGATTCGCATACTTTCCTTTTTCGGAGAAGCGAAAAAATGATCGCAGTAGCTAACTCGGTCACAATCTAAACCAGCACTTTATAGTCTCATTAAAGAACATTATGATGATCATATATAACTACACAAAGTTATTTAGATCCTTAATAGGCCCTTTTCTCCAACAAATTAGGTTATCAAAATTTAATACCACCTACACGTGCCGACTTACACAAGGAGAAATTTTTTGCAATGTCTTTCAAGCCACCACGACTTCCAGATACTTGAAAAAAGAAAAATCAATTATAAAAAGGGTTCCTTATATTCACCATGGCAACTAGACTGAACAATCTCTAAACTCTAACCCATTGTAGATGCAAAAAAATTCTCTTTGGCGGCGTCACTTTTTGCCCGGAAAATTTTTTCTCCAACATCAAAAATTTTTTTCTCTGAGTCCTATATGAGATAACCAAGATTCACAAACTTTTTACATTTAATATTTTACCCCAACGTATACAATCGGAGTTTCCTAAGACAACAAGTTCTGTTGTAACAAAGCTTTAATTATGGCATTCCCTCACAAATCAGAGAGACGAGCTTCAATGGCTGAGAGAAGACCATCAGTATCGTACACTCCTCCCGTTATTCCACACTTGGCCGGATTAGAGAAGCCACAGGATCTTAATTTGAAGTTGGAGCTGTGTGATGTCTTGATTTTAGGAACTGGTTTAGTTGAAAGTATTTTAGCAGCTTCGTTATCATGGCAAGGGGTTGAAGTTTTACATTTGGATAACAAGTCTAATTACGGAGATTCTCTGTCAACGTTAACAATAGAACAATTGAAGAAATGGGTATTAGAAGTAAATCAAGGTAAAATCCAACATTTCCAAGACGCTCAAATATATATACCTGGTGGTAAGTCAACCAATAAATTCCAAAGTAGAGATTATGGTATTGACCTTACTCCAAAAATTATGTTCTGTAAATCTGATTTATTAGCTTTACTTATCAAATCAAGGGTTTATAAGTATTTGGAATTCCAGAGTTTGAGCAATTTCCATGTATTTGAAAATGATGACTTCAATAAAAGAGTTACCAATTCAACTTCGAAGCAAGATATCTTTACTGATGCTTCGCTTTCACTTTTAACGAAACGTTACTTAATGAAGTTTTTAAAATTCATATTACAAGACAATAATGATCCTAATAAGAAGAAGCTTATTGCTCAGAATCAAAAGGTACCAATAAGCGAGTTTCTTTTCAAACAGTTCAATTTGGAATTACCTCAAGTTAATGAATTAACTTTTTCAATTGGATTATGTACTAAAGAAGATGCTTTAACTCCAGAGGCAATTTCTAAGATTCAGAGATTCCTTGTCTCATTCGATGTTTATGGTAACTTCCCAGTTATGATTTCAAAGTACGGAGGGCCAGGGGAAATTTCTCAAGGGTTCTGTCGTTCTGCAGCTGTGGCAGGTACCACATATAAATTAGGAACATCCTTGACGGATTATGATCCTAAGCTGAAAACTGCCAAATTTAACGATGGGTCGAGTGTTAAAATTAAGGAAAAGATTATCATCTCTCCTACTCAAGTACCAAAATTCTTAGAAGAAGCTTATAAATCTGTGACTGAAGACTTGAAACCATTCCACATCACAAGATTGATCACAGTGGTTAGAAGGGATTGTAAAGAATGGATGTCTGAATTAGAATCTAGTGCAGTTGTGGCGTTTCCTCCACATTCCTTACCGACTGATAATCTTCATTCAGTCCAAGTCATTATTCAAAATGGTGGTTCCGGAGTTTGTCCTGTAGGTCAATCGATTTGGTTTAGTCATACAACGGAACAAGATTTGGATCGTGCAAAGGCAGATTTGGAAGCTGCTTATGAAAAAATGGAATATGCCTTATTAAGAGAATCTTCCTCAAATTCTTCAGCTTCCTCTGCAAGTTCTTCAGATTTTGATAATGATGTCTTGGGTAGTGATCCACAAGAATTAATGATCAATAACGGTACTACAATTGCAAACTCCTTCAAACTTGGTGAATCCTTACAAAGTTTCATGCCAAAAGATAAGTTAGATATTGTTTGCAAATTGGGCTATGTGCAAAAGACTTATGTTAATCATGACTTATCTAATGTTTTCCATCCTAAGCAAGATGAAAAAGATAACGTTGTGTTGAGGAACTTTGGAGATGTCATCTTTTCAAATATGCCATCATCCGAAATTAGTTATGACGGTATAATAAGTGAATCCAAGTTGATTTACCAAAAGATTACAGGTTCAGACGAGGATTTCTTCGATGTCGACTTTGAAGATGATGATGATGAATACTCAAGAGGTAATGGCGATACCGTTAGCGGCACTACAGGTGGTCCTGCTGGAACTACCTCAGGTACAACTGATGTTAATGTTTTGAATGCTCTGGATCATGCTAGAATGTTGGATAATGAAAACGCCATTGATGATGAGAGTGATGATGATGGGCATCAACCATTTGCCGCGGACGAAATGGAATTATAATTTTCCATAGGTCCCAATATATTTATATGTACTAATCGTTTAATTCTGTTGACTTACTTTTGTTATAATTTATCCTGTTCAAATATATGTTACCATAGTAGTTATAGTAGTCACTCGTCACGTGTTAGGGCTTAAAAATATTGTTTTGGGATGCTCACTCAAAAAATTGCGTGTGCAGTCCAAACTACGAAGAGCTATGAAAAATTTGAGAACCAACCAAGTTATATTCTTTTAGTACTGAGCATATTCCCCGCGAAGAAGTCTATATTATTAAACATGTCTGACGTTGAACAAGAACAAATTATTGTCGAAGAAGTTGCCGTTGAATCCGAAAACATCTCTATTGAAGATGCTCTTAAGTCTGTCTTAAGAACTTCTTTGATCCACGATGGTTTAGCCAGAGGTTTAAGAGAAGCATCTAAGGCTTTATCTAGAGGTGAAGCTCAAATGTGTGTCTTATGTGATTCCGTTACTGAAGAATCTATCATTAAGTTGGTTGAAGCTTTATGTAATGAACCAGAAGTTAAGATTCCTTTAATCAAGGTCTCTGACGCCAAATTATTGGGTGAATGGGCTGGTCTCTGTCAATTAGACAGAGAAGGTAACGCCAGAAAGGTTGTTGGTGCTTCATGTGTTGTTGTCAAGAACTGGGGTGCTGATTCCGATGAAAGAAACATCTTATTGGAACACTTTTCTCAACAATAAGTGAATAACTTCACACAGTAATCCGTAGTTTAGATATAATTGAATAAATGGTATACTGAATTAATGTAAAGGGTACTGCTTTTGGGAAATATTAGTTTTCATCTAATATGTAGGGTACTACTTTTTTAGTGTAAGCGCTTCCTGTATGGCTCCATAATAGAAATTGTAGATTCGTATTTTATGGTGCGTAAACACAAGTATGGAAAGGCGGCGAAAGGAAGAACGAGTCCGTGGTTCAGGGTAAGTACTATAACAAACCATCTCAGAAGTTAGACTAACTAAATAGGCAAAGAAATGTACAAGCAGAGTTCAATATAACCTCAACAATACCGAAGAACTTGATATCGGCTCTAAATAATGACATAAGAGACCTCCCCAGACTACGAAGTAGAAGTTCTATCGTGTCTCCGATAGTAGAGGACACTCCTCGTAGAACCACAAGATCGCCAAGAGTAACCAAGTCAACAACTCCACAGCTACTGAACCCACCAAAAGCATCAATTACTAAAGGAGTAACGAAAGCGGCCACACGAACAACTCCAAAGTCACCTGTGAAAAGGACAAATTCGGCAAACACTGGCTCCAACAGCCTAACTCCTAGGCAGGCTTCCGATACTTCTTCAACCATTCTGACACCGCGAAGATCCCTCCCAAGAAGCAGCAAGCCAACTAAAATACGAGAAATCCCAAGTGATGATGATTTAGAGACATCCATTGAAATGGATAGTAGAGAATTTACGAAGGCGTTAGTTAGAAAGAGGTTGGTAAAGTCAAGACTAAAAGCAAACTCACTGGTTAAGAAAACCCCAAATCTAGTAATACACGCTGAAGCATCAGTACCATCAAAGAAATCTCAAACGGTTGCAGCAAGGAAAGTTCGTTCATTACCTTTAGTTACTAAACGTCATGCTGTATCGAGGTCACAACTTGAACAAATAACATCCTCTGAATCTGACGACGAATCTCCACCCTCCAGTGAAGATACCTTTACGGAAACTCCAAAGTCTCAACCTAGAGTAAATCAGAAAGTTAAGCATAAGCAACTCACTTCTCGAGTCCAAGTATCAAAAAAAACTCATATAGAAAATCAAGCACTTAGTCCCAAAAAAGAAGCAGTCCCTCTCTCCAAATCAAGAATTAGGGAAAACCAGAAACCACTCACGATTAACATCGAGCGTTTAACTACACATAAAAACAGGGACAGGCGTACTAAAATAAATACTTTGGATGTGATCAAGCAATTAGCTGGTGATTTTATTCCAAGTGTGGATTCCCCAAAGGAAAGTAGATTGCATAGCGATTTTAAGCAATACTTCAATAATCATTTGGATTACCTTATGGATATACATTCAAGTATAAATGATCTTTCTGCTAAAATAAGCCAGGTTCAGAAACAGAAGAATGAAATTCGTAATGACATATACGAAGTGAAAAAGAGTCATGCTATTGTTGGCGATGAACTAAATAAATTAAGACGTGAGAACAGAGTGGAACGTGAAAAGAAAGAGCTGCTTGATGAGATATTTAAACAAGTTCAACTTCTAAAGGAAGATCATACAGGAGAAAACTTGAATGCAAAAGTTGCTGCTAATTTGCATGGCTTACAAGGAATTGTTAACCCCACATCGGGATTGTTTCAGAAGTTGTTGATCATTAATGATAAATTGGATAAGATTGATAAAAAGTTGTGACCATTTCAAACAATTGAGACTCATTTAAGTTCAATCTACAATATGAATTTTAAAAAAGCATTACTATTACAATCTTACAAGCACTTAAAAACATATAAATTAGCTAGAAGCGGCGAATAAATAATTGAATGTATATCGAGTGTAATTCAATAAATCATCTTTAGAAGTGAATGCGTAGGTGTATCAAAATTCACACAGGTAGTTTGGAAATAATCCTGTCACGGCATCTAGCATCAGAAGTCAACCTACTACAGGACTTATGTCTGAATTTATCAGGCCCTAGGCAAACTGCAAGTTAAAGTTTAGCCATGGGACAGTAATCATCGTGGAGAGTAAGTTCAATCGAACATTAGTTAGATTCTGGATGTTCACAACGCTAGCTTGACTCTCATATTCACCTAGGCATCTTCTGAAACCAATGCCATGATCATCCTGTACAAGTAAAAGAAAAACATCAACAAATGGAAACCAACTTTGATAAAGGATTCTCTCTTATGTTTGGACAAAGTTCTAAAGATTTCAGTAGCATCCAATAAGTGATTCTTATTCAAGTATTTTCTAACATTGTAAGCTAATAAGGGGGCATTTAATAAAAATGGGAACCAAAATCCTTTAACAAGGAATAATAATGAAAGGAAAGCTTGTAATGATGCTTCTGGAATAATCCATGGATTTAAATTCTTGCATAAAGCAATAGGATTCATATAATCACATTCCAAATCAGAATATGAAATAGTAATAAATACTTGACCAAATAAATTGGTTGCATTAGCAATAACGGCAAAAATAAATAACCTAATTGTTAGTACTCATTAAAGTGGCTGGATGATTTGACAAAAAAAAATGTGGAGCTATTTTAATTTCATTTTATGAACAAATCCATCATTCATATCTACTTGAGTCATACTTACAAACTTTCACCTGACATCTTAATGTATTTGTTTGTTAAAAAGGGAGTTCTAACTAATTTTCTTTCAAAAGTCTATCGACAAAAAAATTGGATTCGAGACTTTTGTGTGCGGAATGGATATGTGGAAGACTAGGAGGAAAATGATAAGAGTAGAGGCATTGGATGGATAGCGGATTCACAGTAGCCAATGATTTATTTTTAAGAGAAATGGTTGATCGCTGTATTTTTATCTAATGTCTTGGCTTAATCTATACGCATTGACTAATTAGTTAATCTTACGTTAAACATCAGCGTCAGTAGGACCGGATCATACCTACGTAGGTCTACTCACCTCAATGCTAGTCCAGGTAATGTCGTCAACTTTAAAAGTTTGTCCAAGCTCAACTTCAGCACCTAATGGAAATAACTCTTTTTTACCAAAATCAATCAATACGTTCCATGATTTTGAATAATGTGCACGAAGAACATGTAGTTCTTTCTTGTATAGAACAATCCCTTGCGACCAATTACCATATCTAATATACTTCCCTTTAATATCTTCCGTATTTACTTCAAAGACGTCCACAGGTACTTTAAGTCCGTTATCTCTAACTTCAGTATCTGGAGTATTATTGATTGGGCAAAGGGACCTCCATATTTCAACATACGGTTGTATTTCATTCGTGTTTGGATTTTTCATTGATCCTGTTTCCATACGATCTTCACTACCTTCAACGCTTGAAAAGTCACCAACATCAGGTTCACCGGGGGTTTCACCTCCAATAATAACGGCAGAATCAACTTCGTGAACAAATTTAATCTTACTTGTATTTGGAATTGGAACTTCTTTACCGGTGATACACCATTGAAAATTGGCATTGAATGAACCACTATATTCTCTGTTAAGATACTTATCTTTCAACACTCTGATATCTACAAAATGGTCTTGTGGGGAAGTAATCACCAATGTGTGCGATTCTTCACTAGCTAATTCAGGCGGCCATTGAATGCTTACTCTCGTCGAAAGCGTCATAAAGTATCAAGGAATTTTTGAAAGTTAGTGAGGTATAGTCAGACTCTAAGAGTTAATGAGACTGATTGTGTCTGATAGTTCAAAAGTCGCTTAGATTAACTTTTTCTCGGAATTTGGCAGATATACATTATTATAAATACATAGTTTTACAATTACACGCAAACAACATCCTCCTCTATATCTGGATTAGTAACCTAACAAATGCTTCAATCCGTGAAGTTGAAAAAGAATTCTATCACCATTTTTCACCCTACTCACTTACATCACCCTCAAACCTCCTAGTAAACATCATCCTCTTCTCCTCAGTAATAACCCCACCATCAAGTCTTAATAAATTCTTGAAGAAGTTGATCAATAAAGTCTCATAATTAAGTCTTTGTTTGACCCTTGAATTAGATTGTTCGCTTACCAAATTGCTTACAAAATTCATATCTCTTTCCTTCCAATCATCTACCGATTTAGAAAGTGATTCGTAGTGAATAGCAAAGTTTTCAATGTCATCCAAAGTTTCTAATTGAATAGGCGTTATTGTTTCTTGTTTGTTTTGGACCTCTAATTCTTGCGGATTGAAAACGTATGGGTACAATTCAATATTACAAGGATTTAATCTTAAATCCAAAACCGTTAACTTCGATCTCCCTGATATTAAGCCAGAAATAATCGTTTCTGTCTTTGCAATGTTGTTACTAACAATATATAATTTCTTGATATTCTTCAACTTTGATAAACCCCCAATATCATTCAATTTATTGAAATTCAAATTAAGTTCTCTCAAATTGGGGAACAACTTTGCAAAGGAATTCGGGATCAGTGTTAAATTCATGGCTGATAAAACTAACACTTTAACGTTTAAGAAGATCTGCACCTTAAGTCCTTTGTCAAACAATCTAGTATATTCGGTTAACTTTAACTCAGAGTTACCAGAAAGATCCAACTTGGAAACATCTGTGGAACTTTCAAATATCTTCTTCAATACGGTAATGTCATGCTGTGACTTACAAGAAACTTCTTCCAAGTACTTCAATTTCTTGAAATCCAAAGGAAAACTCAAAATATTTCCGTCAATTCTAAGAACTCGCAAGGCTGGGAAGTTATCCAACTTCAATTGTTTCAAAGAATTGAACTTCAATAAAAGTTTCTTTAAATGATTATGTCTACCAATACATGATATTTCAGAGAATCTGTTCTCGTTCAAGTTCAAAATCCTCAAGTTTGGAAGATTTTCTAATCCATATAATGCAGTAATCTTATTATCAGACATGTTCAACTCTTGTAAATTTAATAAGGCAAAGTTGCGGAAGCTGATATCACCCCTTATATCATTCTGAGAAACATTCAACTTCGTCAAATTGGCCAATGTATTAATCCCATTGATAGTCGTCAACCTATTATATGATGCATTAAGTTCAGTCAAATGAATGTTCCTACTGAAATTAGTCAAGTTGATCAACCTATTATGCGATGCATTCAACCGTTGCAAATCTCGATATTGATAAAACGATGTTATGCCCTCAATGTTGTTTTCTGAAACATTCAAGTTCAAAATACTTCTAGGTAATCCGTCTAAGAACTTGATTTCATTTCTGGACAAATCTACACTAGTTAGCAGTGGTAAGAACCTATTAAGATCTTTGATGCTGTCCAATTGATAATTGGCTAAACTTATTTCATTAACATCATTCCAAGATATATCATCGAAATTCTCTCCGGTTGATAAAATGTCAGTAACAACAGCAACAAGCTTTTTTTGAGTGATTGAAAAGGTCATGTCGTCTAATTGTGAAATTCTTGTGATATCATCACTCATTGGACTTCTAAATTTATCTTCATCGTGACTTTCGTCAGTTTCATTATGTGGTAAATGAAAAGAAACTTCCAATTTACTATTCACTCGTTTAGCATTAATCCTTGATCTTGATTCATCCATTAATTCTTGATCATCCACCAAATCTTCAATTGAATCTAAACTGTAATTCTCCTTATCTTCAGAAATCCATTTATGATTTTCTACATCAAGAACCATATTATCATAGGCAACAGGTAAATCCACTCCAGGTTTTACTCTACCTTTAATTACTTCAGAATTTCTTTCTTTCAAGATACCGACAGGACCTTTTGGTGATTGGAGGAGTTTTAATTGAGATGCCCTCTTCCACTTGATAAAATTTTGCATTATGCTCAAATCATCTTTTGTGAAATCGGCGTTATCAATGGAAACCTCACTCACCAAACTTATATCTTTCTTCCTATTCTTCAGCTCAAGCTCCTCTTTAAGTCGACTATTTTCACTGGCAAGTGAATTAAGTTCTTTGAGTATTGTGCCACTTTCGAATTTTTGCATCAATTTCTCCAATTCAGCTACCCTATCATTCAATTGATCCTCTACTCGTTCAAAAATTCTAGTCGAATTTTGTAAGATTGAGGGCTTATGATTAATTGTGATCTCTTTCATTGATTCAAAAGATGCAACAGAATTCGTTCTTGAGTGATTTGTATTTTTGGTGGAGGCAGAATCGAAGTTTTCATTAGGGACGGTTTTATCTATATCTGATAAATCATCAAATGTATATGAGCTATCATTATCGTTATCAACAGTTGGTTCAACTTTCGTTTGCTTCCGATCAAACGTATAATCATTGTTAGTGTATTGTTGGAAATTACTCTCTGAGGTGTTCTCAAAATCTGATGAAAATGTAGAGTACTCGTCGTCATCGTCCGCCTCATTTCTTTGAACATGGTCTACTTTGAAGCTCTTAGGGGTTGACGTGGCAGTGGTATGTGCAACAGAGGTTGATCGTTGTATTTCTTTCCCTCTAAATCCTCTCTTTTGTAGGTTACTGAACACATCATTTGCATTTTGACGAAATTGTTCTTCAGTGTAAGATCCAGTACGTGTAAATTGTTTTATTCTCAACTTTGGCAGGTGTGGACTTTCCATAATCTCTGGGGCGGCAAGATTGGTGGGGTTAAGGTCGTCCTCTCTACTACGTTGTTGATCAGGTGTTTGAAATGTAGATTTATTATTCATCTTCATCAACAATCCATTCAATTTATCTGTAGTGTACGTATTATAATTATCACCAAAAAGTTTTAGTGGTGAGACCGGGTTTTTTGGAAACCTATATGACTTTTTGGTTTGTTCTTCCACAATTCCCTCTAACTCGGGTGAATGATCTTTGTTTATGCTTTGGGGTAAATTAGACATAGTTGCCATTGGGGTAGATAAAGTTGATGATACAGATTGGTTGTTGGCGTTCGATGAATGGTTTCCGTTTACAGACTGGCCATTATCATTTGAAACAGGGTTAGTCATATTGGAGATATTGTCACCTCCAATGACGTTAGATACATTGTAATTGTTCCCATTTACATTCAAAAGATTGCTGTTTCCAATCAAATTCGAGGTATTAGTCACATTCGTATGTTCTTTTCCTGACGAATCCATAGACAAAAAGATATTTTGTAAGTTAGGTTGTGACTTTTTTTGCATTTCGTAATCTCTAGTTGCTTTTTTCCACATTGGTGTTCCCTTCTGCAGAGGAAGTGAATTATGAATCATTGTACCCCCTTCTCCAAAATCCAATTCATCTAAAAATCCTTGCGACTTTATACCTCTTGTTATTCGAACTGATGAATTAAATTCAGATTGAATATCTTGGTTTGGAATTTCGGATTTCGGTGTATCCTTTGTTGAATTATCCGCAGCCACCCACTTTTCGCCTAGTTCTGTTGGCATCCAATCTGGAGTAATGTTGAAATCATTTGTTTTAAAGGTTGATGTCTTTACAGGGGGAAAATACCCCGATTGTTCTGCTTCCAAAGATTCATGTATTTCCAATAACTCATCTTTCTTGGCTCGTATTGAGGTTTTGGTTCTTGCATTAGGATGTGATTTGTATTGAAAAGTATTGGGTATTGAACGTGATGGTGAGCCTTGAAAAAATGAACTTTTATCACCTTGAAATCCCAGATTTTCTAGGTACATGAGTTTACTTTGGTAAGTTTCTTTAATCAACATCTCAGGCGATTTTTCAACAGGATCGACTTTTCTGGGTTCTCCAATTGAATCGTCTGGATCTGTTATTTCTTCATCTTCTTCAAGTTCATCTTCATGATTTGTGCCTAACTTATTTGTTGTGAAATTAAATGAACCATCCGCGAAATTAGATGGTGATAATGAAGTTGGAGGTTGTGATTGCAGAACATTCATATTGGAGTACTGAGGGTTTTCAAATTTGTGTTGGCTAGGATGGTCATACTGATTTTGGTCGGTATGATCATTTTCATGTTCATCTTCAGATTGCTCGATTTGATCTTGAGTGTGATTTATATGAGAATTCAGGCCCACGTCTAGACGAGTCTCGTCAGCTGAGGATTTTTGTATTTCACTGGTATCTTGTATTTCACTGGTATTTTGTACTTCACTGGTATCCTGAAGCTCACGAGTATCATGTTCATCTTGGGAATCATCACTTTGATTGAATTGACTTACGCTTTGGTCATATATTGGACTTCCAACCTCCCTCTCAGTATCAATGGTCTTCTCATGTTCATGAGCTGAAGTTTGAGCTGTTGAAGTACTTATATTTTCTTGATCACTCAAGTATTCCTTGGGTAGCATTTTTGAAGCTTGAGAAGATGAATCCAGTGGAATTCGATCATCTATATGATTATTATTCATACCGCTTTGACACAATATATTCAATTAGACAAATAAGATATATAAGTTATATCTTATTCTATTATTAGTATGAATCAAAGTGATCTACCGCAATTATGAATCTAGGTTTTGTTTGTTTTGATTCTTTAACGCTTTTGGTTCCAAAAGCGTGAGGAAAAAAGTCTCGAATTGTGAGAATTGAAGATTTCAAAATGGATGCGAAATGGAACGGCATTGCACGATTTGAACAAAAGAATTCGTATGACCAAGGCTGGGGATTATATATTTGGATTATTTAGCTATTTCTGGAATTTCAGAATTTTTTAGGGATATTTTTTCAATATTTAGTAAAATTCTACGAAATGTGGCTCTTTTGAAACTCAAAACCAACATCTCACCACCACTGAAGATGCTATTGGAAATCAACGTCTTTATAAAAGCCGTAGAAACTCTTTTTCCATATTCCTTGGTTTGTGCCACTGGTATCAGTTGGCGTTTTTTAATATTGCCGTATTTTATGCCAATGTTCATTGGAGCGGAGATGGATCCTGTGATTTTAAATATAAGAGTTTCTACAAGAGACTAGGTATATAGGTTATTTGAATGTGTTCTAGAAGTTTGTTTAGTTAGGGGCGCTTGTCGATGAAGTAGTTAAAGTAGATGTATGACGTAGTTTAGGAATTCCAAATCTTGTCTAGGTTGTAAATTCGTTGTTCATCCGTTGTTCAATTTGTAATTACAAACACCCTGTTCAATATCTCAATAATAAATTCCAATACTAACATCGTATCTTATTTTTTAAAGGATTTGCAATTGAGTAATGTCAAATCATCAACTAACTCGTATATGCAAAAGTCCACAATCCAATTTTGTGATACAGTATGAAACAGATCAAAAGGAAGATCTCGATCGTGACTAAGACTAATCCATTCAAAGGCTTTTTAATTTATAGAACCCCAAAAATAAGTCGGACTACAGACTAACTGATTTTTTTAAGATCTAAAAGTTCCTTCTTATCAAACCTCAAAGCCCCTTGGAAATTGGTAAATAATAATTTTCGGTTCTCCAATTTCGGTACTACTTCTCGCATGCAGTTTAAGATTGACACTACCCTCTCAATATTTCAAAGTATAAATTAGTATATAGTAAGTACCATTGTCGTCATATAATTTCATCTTCAACTAGTGGGTCAAGCATATTTCATTGTGACAAGAAATTTTTCACTGAATCTATCAATATTTCAGTGGATCAAACTAAATCATCCCTGAGCTTCTTGAAGAAAATGTTATATTTAAACGATGATTTCACTCCTCATGAAGCTTCAGATAGTCCTTCAAGTGAAGTGAATGGTAAATCTTCGAATTATAATCCAAATACAACAAGGAACATAGCCAGTGAACAACATTTACAAGAGAAAGAGTTACTTTCCAAATTCGCTATTCCGAACCCCCCTAAGCCTGCAGAAGATCTCGAAACAAATCCTTGCGATCATAGAACTTTATGGATGGGTGATTTGGATCCTTGGTTGGAAGAGAGTGGTCTTGAAGTATTATGGTGGAATGTTTTGAAAAAGAAGGTTACTGTCAAAATCATAAAGCCCAAAGCTCGCAGATTCGATGGTTATCAGGGACTCTCTCATTCAGGATATTGTTTTGTAGAGTTTGAAACCTACGATGATGCCCACGAAGCTTTATCTTTAAATGGGAGTTTACTACCAGACCTGGCAATGCCTTCACAACAACAATTCCCTATTAATCCAGAAAATCAAAAAAAGTACTTTCGGATTAATTGGGCAAATGCTGTAACGTTAGACGCTCCAATAGTACAATCTCCTGAGTATCCAGTTTTTGTTGGTGACTTATCGGCTTCAACAACGGAGGCTCATTTGTTGGCATTTTTCCAACAGAGGTTCCCCAATTCGATAAAAGCTGTCAGAGTTATGACCGATTCAGTATCTGGTAAGTCAAAATGTTATGGGTTTGTTAGATTTACAGTTGAACTGGAGAGAGAACGAGCTTTAATTGAAATGCCAGGGGCATTACTTGGAGGTAGGCATATCAGAGTAAAATTGGCTAATCCAAAAAATCGTAATAGAAATATTGAATCAGGATTTTTGGGGGAGCTTGGGAAAAGCGAATGGGAGACTGGCCAAGTACCTCCACTTGTGGAAAACCCTCCAGAAAATCCCACAATTCCTGGTTATATTGACAATGATATTCCCAAGAATTTGGGTATTTCATACAATGGGAATGATGAAAAGATTAATACGAGTGTTTTTGTTGGAGCATTATCATCAAAGGCAACAGAAGCAACTCTATACTCATTATTTTCTACATATGGACTCATTCAACAAGTTCGAGTATTACCCGGCCTGAATTGTGGGTTCATTAAGTATACTACCAGAGAGCAAGCTGAAATGGCTATTTTAAGCTTACAAGGTTATAACATCTTAGGAAATTGTGTTCGATTAAGTTGGGGAAGAACGGGACAGCCTAGAGCACATACACTGTATCAGAATCAAAAGTTATACGCACAGAAATTCAACCCCAAGGCAAAAACTATTCAATACGGACAAAACTTTGATCAATACAAACAAAACAACAATCCACAAAGTAGCTATCCCATGTCAGGAAATGCTCCTTTAGTGTATCAATCTCCGAGGATGCATCAAAACTTTATCCAAGTCAAACAATTTGAAGATTACAGGGAACCGTATTATCATATTTCAAATTCAATGCATACAAATAACTCTTCATATTTCATTCCAAGATATAACGAACAAACTTCTGATGATACACTCGTAAATGCATTTGAAAATTTGAAAGTGAATGAAAGCAAAATTTTAAACAATGTCAATGAAATTGGACGCTTTCAGTCACCCAATCAAAATCCGTTGAGCAACGAGAATTACAATGACTATCAACCAGACTTGAAATATTTTCCGATTGCGAACACACAACTGTCTTATACGCCAAACAAATGATTTTTAAGTCATCATAGCTACAAATACTGCTGGAGCACTTTTTTTAATTCCTTTCTTTTATTATCTCATTTCTCATCTATTTTATTATTCCCGGTCTAATTTATATAGTTTGGTTACTTTAATTTATGATCCATTTCGATATCCGTACTTCATTTTCCTGGACAAATATTTTGCACCCAAATGTTTGTCGCAAAAAAAAAGGCTTAGAACTGTGGACAAGATGAGGGGATTCTTTTTCCTACATAGTCTTGTGAAATTAATTAGGGGATGTCGTCTAATTTAGATAGTAAAATGTAAGCACTCAGTTAATTAGAGATTAGTTAACTAGGTAATCAGTTGGTAACCGTACGATTTAGCGTAGCCACAGAAGAGGTTTCCATCTCCTGTGCCAACATGTGTTCTACCTTGTTTTGTAAGTTGATTGTATAAATAGTTGCGTCCACCACTGTCATAAGCCTGAACGACAACTTAACGCCCCAGGAGAGTTGCTCTGTCATAGGAGAACGGCATGTCTACTAGCACCCCAGATACGAATTTCAACACTCCGACAGTGAAAATCACTCAACTACAAACAGCAATTTCAAGAAAATCACCCCCACCTACAGATTTACAACTACATTTGGTATTTGTCATACCTTATCACATAAACAATAATATTAACCATACACCAGAAATAAACCTAAGATCTTTCACCTCTTAATCTTCTTGCTAATTGAATATCCTTCTTTTGGATAGTAACTCTCTTAGCGTGAATGGCACATAAATTAGTGTCTTCAAATAAGGAAACTAAATAAGCTTCAACAGCTTCTTGTAAGGCACCAATAGCAGAAGATTGGAATCTTAAATCAGACTTGAAGTCTTGGGCAATTTCTCTAACCAATCTTTGGAATGGCAACTTTCTAATCAACAATTCAGTAGATTTTTGGAATCTTCTAATTTCTCTCAAAGCAACAGTACCAGGCTTATATCTGTGAGGCTTCTTAACACCTCCAGAGACTGGAGCTGACTTACGGGCAGCTTTAGAAGCTAATTGTTTTCTTGGTGCTTTACCACCAGTGGATTTTCTTGCTGTTTGCTTGGTTCTAGCCATACTTAAAGAAAAGATAGAAGAAAATTAATTCAAAAAGTGCGAGGGAATCCGCTGCTTTATAATGGATTTGAGGAAATGTGGGAATTGCCTAGAACCCCTCTCACACTCTAAAAGGTGTGACGGATTTTTTCCGGTGGCACGTTCGCAACTCTCTAACAAAACTTCTGAGGCATATTTTTCCTTGTAAACTGAGCTACATTTGTTAGGCTGATTTTGGTGCGACTTCGAGCAACTTTCATTTTGGGAAGAACAGAATATGCAGGAGGAAAAGATAACAATCTGCGAAAAAGAAAATGGTGCAAAAATTGGGTTGGGCACGTCAGTGATGTCTGTAATGTGAATCTGGAATTAGAGTCCTTAAGTTGAGTCTAGTGTGAAGTGGATGTAATTGGTAGAGCTTTGGAGAGTTCCATTGGAGGATTGATAACTTTATTCTTAATTGTAGTTTACTTAACTGGTTATATTCTTAATTGTAGTTTACTTAACTGGTTATATTCTTAATTGTAGTTTGCAAACTGGCCATATTCTCAGTTGTACTCAATTGGTTATATTGAAAGGATATTTCAACCATTAGGTTAAGGAGGGAGTCTCTGGGTGTATAATGCTAATTTCTACCTTCTCAACTAAGAGCTTACAAATGATAACTCTTTTATGTTTCTTCGCTCGTTAATGTCAAATACCAACCGAGTTTCCCTAGGTTAAGTAAAACCGTAAACGAGATCACAACTTACACTACAGATCTCTCTTACCATCTACATGAACTTAATTTGTTTTGTATTAGCCTAAACTAATTCTTATCAAGCACCCTTATTATACTAATCAAAGACACTTGGTAATCTAAAATACAATGCATTGAAACCACTGAAATAGCTTCATTATGTTGCTACTCTTCTGTTGAGCTTATTGTGGATTTTGAGAAGGAATTGTCGATTGTGAGTGAGATATCAGGAAAGAGTTCGCTCTGAACAATTGATCCTCATTAATAGTCAGTACTATTTGTAGCCTTTAATTTCTATACCACAATCTTGTGATTCTTGTCTTCATCATCTTCTTTTGCAATTGGAAAACACCATACATCAAAGCTTCAGCAGTTGGAGGACAACCTGGAACATAAACATCTACAGGTACAATTCTATCACAACCTCTAACAACTGAATATGAATAATGATAATAACCTCCACCATTTGCACAAGAACCCATAGAAATGACATATCTTGGTTCTGGCATTTGATCGTAGACTTGTCTTAAGGCTGGAGCCATCTTATTGGTAAGTGTACCAGCAACTATCATAATATCAGATTGACGTGGAGAAGCTCTAAAAATAATTCCCAATCTATCTTGATCATATCTTGAAGCGGAGACATGCATCATTTCTACGGCACAACAAGCCAAACCGAAAGTGACTGGCCAAAAAGAAGATTTTCTAGCCCAATTAGCAATAGTATCCAATGATGTTAATGCATAATCAATTGGACTTGATGCTGTTTTTTGGGAAATTAATGGTATATCAGTTTCCAAAGTTCTTGGTGTTAAATCTTTGGTTGAAATGAACCTAGATGTAGGTACCATCATTCTGATTGATGGCGTACCTTTCAACATTGATCTTCTAGTTAAGGAGAACATGATTGTATGGTGAAGATCTTGAATTTTTTCGCTATTAAATCAGCATTTTTTTGGCTGATGTGATTGGATGAATATACGAGGAACTTACATGGAGAGTGGATTGAAAGGAGTAGATGATATGGGGTAGCTTTTCATAGATGTGTATCATTTTCAACATTTGTAGATACAATAATGTTGTTTATTTAAACTTAAAGGCTCTTGCGGAGAAATTTTCAGTATACCCAATCTAGGGCCTCCATGAAAATGAATTTCAACTACGTGTAGAGTCACAGTTATTCGCTAGAGTTATCGAAGTTGGTTTTCAAACTCGAAGTCTAATTAGCAACTTTCCCTATTGTATATCCTTCAATTTTTATTTAGAATCGCTCTTGTCAAAATTTAGCAAGATAATTGACTCTGTAGTTGGATATAATTTGTAGCTCTCCAATAATCATATTAGGCTAATTCGGAATCTTCTTAATCTAACTATCGTCGCTCCTTATCTATTGTACATACATTCAAATGATTTTGCAGTCACTTCGCAAGTTCGATTATGAATTTGCAGCTCTACAGGAATTGATAAGCGCAAAGAACAAGAGGCTAATTCTACCCTTCATCTAGTGATTTGTATATTGCTTGCAAGTATTTTGCGTCCGTGGGCGTACCTGTCAGAAATATTATTATGCGGTGGAGAGGCACGACAAACTCGGAGAGTATTAAATTGTTATAACATGTGTTTCTACTTTAAATTTTAAATACAAACGTAACTCCACTAGTAACAATATAAACTGCTTCATAATGTGTGAAACTATTTGTTCTGCACCATTACTTTCTGCTTCAACTATATGTTTAAGCAGATGATTGACTTAGGGAATTCGGAAGTGACTGTGTCCTCTCAGTACATGTAAAATTGTAATAAGCTACTTCCTAATCCATTATTAGTAATGTTGAATTTCATGGGACTACGGGACCAGCGATATCCATCGTCTAATACTGCCTTACTGTCATCTACTCACCATGACATCCTTAAAGATACTCCTGACCCCAAGGCGATGTGACAAGGCGTTTCAGAATCATGAAATACAAATTAGCCTTGGGCCCTAATTCAAGTTTGACAGTAATCTCACTTCATGTAAGTGATTACTTTTAACTGAGTTTGAACCGGGAAAAGCATCGGTTAAGCCTACCTACTCTTTGTCGACTCCACTTCAATCTATAGAGCCTCAGCGTGTATCCCATTTTCCGTCGCCCAATCTGGATAGCAGGTTCATAAGATAAAAAATGTTAACGAAGATAATCGTGAACACCAGCAGTCAATTTCCACGATCCTGCCCAGTTGGTCTACTGTATCACATCATCCAAGTAGTCCTTTATCTTTTCCAAAATGTCATTCTTAACCTTTTGAGGAACCAATTCCTCTGCCTTCGGCTTCAAAAATGAATACAATTGATCGAAGTTTTGTTGGTCCTTGTCGCCAGGTTGTTGTAATTCTCTATTTGCAATCTGGCTCACTTTATCAAACCACCCAGATTCATAAAGCTGAAGCTTTAATTGTTTATTTATTATATCATAGTTTCCAGATGATACAAGGTGTTGCTGTATCTGTGCTTTTATATTATCGAGCTCTTCACTCATACTGTAGTTTGATCTGTTTAGTATGAGAAAAATATTACCAAAGTAGATAAATACGAGGAAGAAAAATTCCCCGAATTTTGGCGAGAGTAACGCAAACTCATGCTAGTAGATGATTCCAAGTAATGCAGCTTCATTAAATAGGAACGGGTATTTTTATCTTTTCAGCTAATTTACTCACATCCCTTGAATACGAGGCATTTGACTGAATGATAAATCGAGTGTATCACTATTTTTGTCAGTAACATCAACTTCAGTTGAGGCTGAGGATTACCCCATAACTAGGGTGGGCAAATTTCTAGAATAACTATACAAAACACTATTGACTTTCAAAACCTTTGATATGACGTTGGAAAGTTACCCTATAAACGAGTACACTATATTTTAGCCAACGCACGTATTTCTAGGCTATTCAAGATTCTTGATAACTGGGAGAAAGTTATTCAGCCTCCATAATGTCCAATTCTCCATATGATTCCAAAATAGTTTCCATTGAAAACCTTGAAAAGGGTAATTGGATTCAAACAAGAAAGATTAATTACGTGGACCCAATTGGTACCCCCAGAGTATGGGAAATGGCCGTCAGATCTACAAGGACTGAAACTACAAATATTGATGCTGTTTGTATTGTAACAATCTTACATAAAAAAGATCAACCGAAAGAGATTATTCTTGTTAAGCAATTTAGACCTCCGACTGGTAAAGTTATGATCGAGCTTCCAGCCGGACTTATAGATCCAAAAGAAACTATCGAATCAACTGCTGTTAGAGAATTATTAGAAGAAACTGGGTACCACGGAGTTTTCAAATCAAGATCTGTTGAAGTGTTTAGTGATCCCGGCTTAACAAATGCAAATATGGTGCTTGCTTATGTTGATGTGGATTTAGATGATGAAAGAAATAAGAATCCAAAACCCCAATTAGAAGATGGAGAATTCATTATAACTTTTACTTTGCCTTTGAAGAGTTTATTGGGAGATTTGGAAGATTTGATGAAGGCGGAGGGATGTAGCGTTGACTCCAGGTTGTATCATTTAGCCATTGGATTGAATTTACAATTATAGGAATAAAGGATGCAAGATCTTATGACCATGACGTATGCACAAACTGTGTTTGAGAGCGAGAATTTATAATGCTCCTTAAAGTTGTGGAGATAAACTGGTGAAATTACATTTCAGACGATGGTACTCAAAATTATGCTTATGCTTTCTTGTCATGCATACCTCACGTTTTATTCACCAGTTCATCTCACATTCCCGGTAGAATGAGTCCTCAAGCTAATGCTTTGCAGTGCGTAAAAAGCGGCGAGTCAGTCTCATGGTGTGAATAATTAAGCAGTTAAGTCTTGTGGCTACTTCTAATCAAGTATTTTGCAACTTCAGAATTGGAAACGTTTCTATGTTGATCATGGTTCAGCGTTCCCAATGTGGTCACCAGAGTTGGCTGGCTGTTTCGCTCTGAATTTCACTAGAAAGTGAGTACACTAATGGATTGGGGTTCGATTATTGTGACGGACAACGCACAGTTTATGAATACTCCACACTCACCAACACTGGGAAATGTATCGGAAATAAACTATTCTCTTCCTGCAAATGCATCTAAAAGTATCCTCTATTTCATGAATTATTTCTGAGCTAATCCTAGACTTCTCTAGGAAGCACTCACATACCATAACCTCTTGAATCATGAATTAATCTTCCGAAAGGTTCAAGTCTGAATTCATCAGCGGATAGTTAAATTGTCATGAATTCCCATAGCCCATACTCACCCTACTAGAACACTGATATTACCAAAGCATTCCCATGAGACGTATCATGTAAAACCACTGAAGTCCACTAATACGTAGCACTACGCTTACGTCAAATTTCCCCACTTAAAAAAAGGCGCATAGCATGAGATTTAACAATTTAAAACCAACTCACACTATAATGTCAGACAACAACTTGTGTTGTTTTTGTTTAGGAGATAGCCTGGATATCCCTCCCTTTGGTAATATATTAGATGCCCAAGATTTTGTAAATCCATGTGGAACTTGCACAATTCAAGCACATAGGCGTTGCTTGCTTGAGTGGTATAATTCAAAGAGAACTGTTAAGGTCGTTCATGGAGACGTTTCTTCAATTGCAGCAGCTATAGCTCGTGGCGATGTTGATGTTGATGACGAAGACTCAGGTAATGATAGCACCGCTGATCGAGATTTAAGAATTCAAGTAGAATTCAATACATTACGAAGTTGGTTTTCAAGTTTATTTAGTCCAACAGCTCCTCAAGCTATTCCTTCAGAATTATCACTCCATGATTATGTTCTACTTAGATGCCCACAATGTAAAAAGCATTTAGTATTTAGTACGAAGAGATCTGGGGCTTTAGACAATCTATCACAAATGAAGTCAGCAACTACGAATGCATTACAGTGTGGTGCAATTATGGCCGGTGTTTCTGCAGTTGTTGCAGGTGTGGCATCCGTCGGAGTTGTGGGATTAACTTCGTGGGGAACTAGTATAATGCATTATATAATACCTGGGCAATTACAAGTTGGAATGTTGACTAAGCGATACACTCCAAAACTTGGTGGATTTGGGTCCCGAGAAGCTTATTCTATGTTTACAAGTACACATTCACTTGACAAGGCATTGGAGAAGGGTGTCATTGATCCATTAAGAGTTGCTCATATTCCTCTCTTACCAATTGTCATGTATATGTTGCCTACAACTTCAATTATTGAACTTTTTGAAAAAGGAGGAAAGGAAAGAGTGCTTGGGCTTATGAATGAGTTTACGGTAAGTTCTTATATTTCGTCATTAGGGAGCCATGAACTCATTCGTCAAATTTGGAAAAATCTTAAGAAATTAGCAACTCCAGGTAGAACGTCGCCAGTGAGTTTATTCCATGGAGTTGACTTTTGGAGCCCTGGAGTTATGATTTCATTATTAGTTCCAGCTAGATGGACTTACGATGTGCTTTTCAGATTAACTTTCAATAGGGCTCATTTAGAGGTGACCAAGACTGCTGCTCCACGAGATATTTCAAATCATTTATCACCAGAATTAGCCACAACTCTTGAAGAATTAAGTGGTTTAGAAGTTCAACAACATGCAGATATCCAAGCAAAGAGAGACTTTTTCCGCAAGGATGCAGAGAAGAAATGGAAGAGTCTCCCAGAATGGATACGTCAATTTTCATTATTAGGAACTTTATATAAATCTCTTAGATCGAGATTGTTCTTCACTATGCATTATATACTAAGTCCAACAATGTGGAGATATATCAAAACAAAACTAATCAATTGGTTTTACAAGTTGAGAGCATGTTTTTCCCATGATTTTTCGACAAACTCAATAGGTGATTCAATAACATTAAAGACATTCAGTACTTTAATGTGGCCGATTTTAAGTGGAGAATTGGGAAAGGTGATATCAAAATTGGTCTCACATTCATTCAAGAATGTTTCTCGTGATAGGATTACTTTATTGAGTAATTTCATTTCACTTATTCTTGTAGTAGTTATCAAAGATTGTATTGATTTATATATTGCACACAAAAGGGCTGAACAAGTACTTGACATGCAAATCATTATTACAAAAAAAGTGAAGACAAGAAGTTTGAGTACTGATGCAGAAGTAAGTGAAACCACAGATACCGAAGAACATTGGGAAGAATTGCCAGGTGCTTATCGTCTGTGGTGAATACAAAGAATATATAATTTACATCATGTATAAAAAATAAATGCAGAATTTAAAAATGGGGTAGATCTAGAAGCTGTAACAACTAATCCATTTAAGCTTTTTTCCACCACTAACAATCACACCTGCACAATGGTTTCTTTAAAGACACCGAGGTGAAATCACTAATAGAATTATTTCACATGCAGTGTACCCCATATTCTTATCGCCAGTTGGGCATAATCTCACCTGGTCTTAAGGAATGCCAAATTATGATGACGTGGCTCGTATACTGATTAGTTCTCACAGCAACATTTTTCGTTACAACAACTTCAAGAATAACCCGTATTAAATATATACCAAGATAAAGCTTTGTGAAAGTGTAGCACTACCAGAAATACTCTATTTTTAGTACAAAGCACAAAGAAGGGTCTGTAATTGTAATGGCTGCAAAATTTCACTTAATAATTGTGCCAATATGTCTTCCCACAGAGACCTACAGGTCATTCTAATTAAAATTTATTAATACAATAAAGAGTAATAAGGAAAGTAACTAAAATAAAGAAGTCTGATGTAACATTGTCTTACGATTAGTCCTCAAAACACTGAATATACTATAACAGGTAAAAGTACAGGAAATATAAACATAAGCGTGATTGGCTACTCATCGTCATAATTTTCGTCTTCGTCGACATTTCTTAACGGTGGTTCAGTGTCGTGAGAGACCTCATCTTCATCATCATCGTCATCTGCTAGTGTTGCAGCTGCTACCGGAGCCAGAGCTGCGGCTGCAACAACTGGAACCTTTTTTCCATTTCTTGATTCCTCTTCTGCTGCAGCATTTGCAGCATTCATCAATGAGCTCAAAGAACCCATATGTGGAGATTTAGCTGGCTTTTTGATTACTTTCGTGTCACGCTTATCGTCAAGTTCACGCTTGACAGTCGAGGGTGATGGAACTGCTGCTTGCTCTACTGCAGGTACTGGTGGCGGAGGGGTTGGCTGTTTAGTAGATGTTTGGACAGGAACTAATGGTTGGGCGGTTGGTGTTGGTTCTGGTGGAGTTTGACTAGGAACTGATTGAATTGCTGGTGAGCGTGCTGCTGGGGATTGAGCTGCTGCTGGGGGTTCGAGTGGATGTACTTGTTGATTGACTTGTGGAGGTTGATAAGAGTTTCCTTGTGGAGGAGGAAGTTGTCCCTGAATACCAGCAGGAGCTTGGAGTCCCGGTGGCCCTTGAGGCCCTAGTGGACCCGAAAGTGCCTGGGGAGGACCACCTGGAGGACCACCCGGAGGACCACCTGGGGGACCACCCGGAGGACCACCACTTTCTAGTACCATACCCTGTGGTAATCTAGGTTGTTGGCTAACTGGAGGAGGTTGAGGAGGATGGGTATTACCATCTTGTTGATATTTGATCAATTGATCCAAACGAGCTTTAATGTGCGGATTGCCAGGATCCAATCTTTCTGCTTGTCTGTATGCATCAAGTGCGTCACTTATTTGATTATTACAAGTTTCATAAAGTGTACCCAAATCATACCACACTTCACTAATATATGGATTAAGTCTAATTGCTCTTGTGTAAGCATCGAGCGCATCACGATATTGTGAAATTTGATAATACAAGACACCGATGGAGCACCAGAATGTTGGATTACGAGAATCACGATTCACAGCTTGTTGGAATGCTTCATATGCGGCATTAAAATCACCTCTAATCATGTGCACACGACCAAGATAATACCATGAATGAGCATCTGTTTGATCAATTTCAAGAGATGTCGTAAGAAATTTAAGAGCTATTGAAAGATCATAAACTCCACCAGCACTTCCATTATATGAACCATTACTTGCACCATTTGAAGCTGGTGTGGCACCGGGATCTTCTCTTGAATACAAACACCCTAATTGTTGTAATACTTTAGCATGTTGTGGATTTACTTGTAAAACACGTTCGTAAGCTTCTTTAGCACCAACCCAATCCTTTTGTTGCTCCAAAACAGAACCAATTTGAAACCAGACATCCGGTTGAGTTAATGGATGTGGAGGATTATTCAAAATATATTGAAAACACTCAAGAGCCAGTGAAAGTTTTCCTTGATGTTTGTAAATAATTCCCAATCTGAAATAAATTTCGTTCAGTTTGTCGAAATTTGGATCGAGTTCAAGAACTCTCACAAAAGCTTCTTCTGCATATTCCAAAGAACCATATCTATCATATAGAATACCGATTCCATGCCATAATTTCGGCACATTTGGATTATCCAAATAGTACAAAGCTCTTTGATAAGCAGCATAAGCACGATGTAAGTCATCTAACATAAGATAGCAATGACCCAAAAGACCCCATGTGTCTCCATCTTCAGGTTGAAAATTAAGTGCTTGTTCATATAGTTTAGCGGCTTTAAAGAATACATCCTTCGTACGATATAAATTAGCTAAACCAAGCAACACTTGAAAATCGTTTGGAGAATGGCGAAGTGCGGATTCATAAGCTGAAACTGCTTTTTCAGAATCTCCAAGCAGTTCTGCAAGGTGACCGATTGTACGCCAAGTAGCAGCAGTAGCTACACTTAAAGGAGCATGATCGGGAGTAGGATGAAGAGCTGGAGTCATTCCAGGTGGTGGTGGTGGAGGACCGGATTGAGCTAAACCAAGCTGACCTGGTAAATTTTGTGGAGGACCTGAAGGTCCTTGACTTGCTGCCACTGATGATAAAGCTGATGGATTAGCTTGATTTGATTGATTTGGGCTTCCTGGTCCGATCCTACCATTATTTTGTTGTTGTATTTGTTGATTCATATCGTAGGCATGTGTTTGCATTCTTTGATTATATGGAGATTTGTTTACAGCATGCAATGCAGCCATATTTTGAATTTATATATTTGAATATATCCTTGACTTACTTCTCTATATTCCTTGTGACTCCTGATTGATTGACTCACAGGAATTTAAGTTTATAATCTTGGTTGGTTGTGTTTTTTTGTTTGGCACTTTTTTGGTGATGTTTTTGAGTTTTCGTTGAAGCACTTTAAGGTTCTTTTTTTAGGAGACACTCGTCTGGAGAGATTTAGATGAAGAGATTAGAAAATAAGTACACAGATTTCTCTTATACACTTCTTTTATAGATATGTTTAGACATGTAAGCCTTCTGTATATCATTGCCCAACAATACTTGTCAATAGACAAGAGTCCCTGTCAAAGATCATGCCGGAAAAAACTAACCCAGGTAACAGACACATCACAAATACAAACTCAACGGCTATGAGTAATATTGCCATGGCAAAATGTGGCCAGAAGAAAATTGAGGGTTAATAATAAGGAATTATGTCATGGCAAATTTTCCTGTATCTTGTGTGGAGATTTTTTTTTCGTATATGCTGAACAATACCCGAATTTGGGCTGGCCGTTTTTACGAGACAACCAGGAGAAAAAATTTGATGTTGACGTTGATGGGGAAATTGCAAAAATTCATGCCTTAACTCCGGTAAGTTTTTCAAAGATCCTGATATTCATAAAAAGTTAGATAGTGTGAATTGAAAGATTTAGAATGAATTTGAAGATGTGAATATTATAGCTACAGATAAAGTTGTATCAAGCCAATTCCCGATCGGGTTTATTGTGCCTACATATATTTGCATGAGTTGTGATTGTACTCAACTAGGTGGATCGATTTTGAGTAAATCGCTTCGGACATGTGTTTAATAATATTTAAAATTCATTTGAAGTAGTTTCATAATGTAGGTGCTATGCTTATTACAATCACATTTGAATTCCATTGTACAGATTTTTGCTATCAATTTTGCACCCAAATTGAAAATGGAAAATCAGATTTTTAAACTTACAGACCAAGTGTTTAAAACATCTCCTACATTTAAGAAAGTAATCAATCTAATTTTATATTCTATTTATAGTGGCAAAGTCTATTGTAGTGCGGCTATGCTGAGATCGTTAATGCGGGGTTCTGGCACATTTTAGTAAAGTCTGTCAGAAAGCTTAGTTGAGTGATATTTGGTACAATTTTTTTAATTTGCTTCTTAATCGTCCCTAATGAAAATAACACTTATGCATTATGTTTAGCATTGCGTTACGCAGGATATACCACGATTTATATTAAACGTGGCATGTCACAAACATGTTTATTCCTTCATTCAAATGTATGCATAAAAACTTTGCATTTGACTTTAAATCTTCTAGTGCAAAGACCTTGACGGCCTTACTTGGGTTATGCACAGTTCCACAACGAACTGATGATTGCCACTTATAAACCCTTTCAAGTATCCATTTTACTTGATACAAACTTGTAGTGGAGGTCTGAATATGAGCCGTTGCAGTTTATGAGATATCAAGATGAAATCATTAATTCCCATTTTACTCTTTACACCGTCTAATGTCTACTCCTTATACCCAGGAAAGAACTATTAAACCCTAACAACCCGTTAATATCCCTAGTCCAATCATTTTCATCTTTTGAGACACACCAAATGCCTCCAATATTTCCATTTTCATTATCATCTGTCATCTCGTCATTCACTAGTTTGCTTGGGCTAATAACATGAATCTCATCTCCTGGGCGTACATCTCTTTGATTTATCCCATCGACATTTAATTGGATGTACAGATTTCTATTTTGTTCACTTAGTCTGAGCATTATGTCTGCCTTTGCGGGAACTATTACAGGTCTAAATGAGAGCGAACGAGGACTAATTGGAGTTATCATTACACAATCTACCAGTGGATGAACAATCGAGCCTCCAGAACTGAGAGAGTACGCTGTCAGTCCTGTTGGTGATGAAAATATTACCCCATCTCCAGTTGTAGTTGTTAAGAATTCTCCGTCAACGAAAATGTCAAGGGAGATGAGATGTGGTTCACTTCCTCGATGAAGAGAAATGTCATTGACTGCGTATGTAAGTCCAGTTACATCCTTTAGATTGATTGGGCCAGTGGTACGTAAAGTGGTATTGAGTTTAAGTGACTTCTCTTGCGGAGCAATTGCCTTATGTACCACCTTCGATTGAATTCTGGTGACTATTGACTTTGGTTCCTCAAGTAATGGTTCCACCAATGACTTTTCTTTGGGAACAATGAAACACCCAATTCTACTTCTATTCATAACCTTTGCCCTCGACTCATAGACGCTTACAAATGTCTCTTTATAAGTGCTAAAATCAAAAGGCAATAGAAACCCAAGTGTTCCCATCGAGAAACTTAGTATTGGTGGTACAGCAACATCTTTAAAGGTCAGAACTGCTCTCAAGGTTGTACCATCTCCTCCTAAAGTGACCACCATATCGGCTTTTCTTGCAATGACATCAGTTGGACCAGTATAGATAACTCTTTCGTGATGGAGATTGCCACTATAGATTACCCGCTCATGGCTTTCATTCTTTTCTGTTAACATAGTCATCTCATGCGTTAATTCATCTGCTACATCTTCTGCAACAAGAATATTCATCGCTGGATATTCCTTATTCAAAAACCCTACAAATTGAATCATTGCGTCTCGTACTCTGGTATCCCAAGGTTTCTTGACAATGTAAATGTTTCGAAGAGGTTCTCTCCATATCATATTATATGTATTAGCAGTTGGATTGGTTGTATATTCTGGATAATGACCTTTGGAAAGGGTTGATGCAGGGTGAATTTGTAAGTGAATCAGGCGTGTATGTTTTATTATTATCCCACATTTCATAGAATGTTGCAAGCGTGATGAAAACATCGGTAGTCTATGATTCATAATTAATTGTATTTGAATCATAGGTCGCAAAAATTCAAATTGTTGCGACAGGTGCGATAAGTTGTAAAAGTATGAACCATTTCCAACCTAGAAATAGTAATACGAAAGATGGCAAGACTCCCAAGTACAATACAATACTACATTTCTAACAATAAAAAGTATTTTTGATTTACATATTTTACAAAGTTACTACTGATAACAACACTACAATAAGGGAACACCAAATGTAAGATCTATTTAGCTAAACAGCTAAGATGTAGATACATTTTGGTGCATATAATCGAGGTATGGACCTAATGGAAGCGTTCTCAACCTCGATTCAAATGGCCGGTAAAACTTGTGTTAGATGCACGATATCACCGAGGGTATATCCGCGTATTCACAATGAGCCCACAAAAATCAAGCAAACCTGAAAAGTGTCAGTGATATCTGTCTCACATAGTTTATAGTCTATATTTAAGGATCATATGAGAACTTCAAAGCGGAAGCTTACTCATTGTTCAATTCATCAATTTCCATCTGTTCCAGCTCTGTGACTCTCCCATTCTTAATTTCCTCTGCTAACTTCTTCAAATCCTCAGGTAAGCCTATTTCTTTTAAATGATCTCTCTCCGAGCTCTCTGTACCATTACGTCTATCTGAAATATCCCTATCTTCTTTATCTTTATCATCCTCCTCATAAAATTCTGTATCTGGCTGTATAATATTATCACGAGCAAATTCGGAACCACCTTTAGTGTCCAAAGCTTCATTAGTATCTTCTTCCTCGTCCCCTAAATCTTCTGGATCATTGGGTACCACATTCATTTGAACCAGCGGAGCATGTTGAGTATTTTCCAAATTAGTAATAATATTAGTCAATATCTTATTCAAGAATTCTGGAGAATTGGTATTATACATATTAGAAGGTCTGACATCTAATTTGTAATCAGGACCATAATATTCATAATATTCATTGTAAGGCAATTCGGCAGGTAATAAAACATTATTCAATAATCCGGATTCATATGCCCAAGTACGCGCTACATTTCTCATGGTATAGCCTCCACCACCAAGAACCATCATTGGAAGGTTAAAAGATTTCACAAAATTAACACAATTGGCATGTCCCAGCATTGATAAATTGAAACATCCCAATCTATCACCAGATAACGAATCTCCACCACATTGTAAAACTATGGCGGAAGGTTGATACCATTCGACAATCTTACTAATCAAAGGTTCAAAAACTGATTTATAAGTCGTGTCATCAATACCGTCTCTCAAAGGAACATTTACAGCGTGATATTTACCTCTACCAACACCAATATCTCTTAATTCACCAGTTCCTGGGAAGAATTCACCATACTTATGAAATGAACAAGTCATTACACGGTCAGTTGTATAAAATGCTTCCTCGACCCCATCACCATGATGAACATCAATATCGATATATAAAACTCTAGGATGATATCTTAATAATTCAATTATACCTAAAACAATATCATTCAAATAACAGAACCCACTTGCTTCCGATTTCTTTGCATGATGTAAACCACCCGCATAATTAATAGCAATGTCACATTTGCCCCTGTTTAATCTTGCAGCTCCCTCCATCGATCCACCACCACTGATACCACAATATTCAAACAACCCGTCAAAAACTGGACAATCATCTCCCACATTAAATTTAATTTGTTCTTTAGCAAACATATCTAAATTATCCGGCAGAACTCTGCTTAAGAAATCAATATATTCATCTGTATGAAATTGACACATCTCCTGTTTGGTTGCTGGTTTAGCTCTATAGATTTCCATTTTTTTATATAATCCATAATTCATTATTAATGAATGTGCCATTCTTACACGATGTGGTTTCATTGGGTGTCCAGCACCATAAGCATAGTTACCTATATCAGCATCATAGAAGTATGCGATTCTTTTTTTTTGAGTTGGGTCTACCTTAAGTTCGTCGAAGGGGAGTTGTTGGTACATGTTTTCTAATCTTTGAAATTTTCAGATTTCTCGATTCTATAGTTCAGCGCAAAACATACAAATTATGAAGTAGTTGGTGAACGGAGTAAGTTCTCTTGTAAATGTTTATCTGGATAGGCAGTCAGAGAGAGTATTGAAAATCTAAGAAGTAATCTTTACAAGTTACATTTGTGAGGCTATATAGTTCGGACTAAAGTCAGGATGGAAGTGTTATTTGTTGTAGTTTTTACGTATGTAGTGTTATTGTTAGCATTGATTGACGTTTGGGGTGTTTTAAACACTTTAGTATTACAGGAGAATAAGTTATTGTCTACGTGAATGCAAGTATGTCCCATATACGCGTCAGCAGGTGACTAAGTATAGTGATTACTACGTTTCTCTGGAGAGTCTCGGTCTGCAGTGCTGTTTACTTCATAGGCCATAATTTTAAAGGTAGTGGTTACAGGATACGCTTAAGCAATTTTCTAATCGGAAGTAATCTACAACGTCCTACAAGATTTAAGATTGAGATTTTTAACTATTAGCTTGCTTACGAAAGCTGATAATGTGCTACTCGGAAGACATTCTAGCAATAAGTTGATTTTATAATTAAAAGAATCGCTAGTAGTTCTATTGTAGGATATTTACATGGGTATGACTTAGTCACTTGTAGCAGGGGGGTATATTATCACTCGTTATATGTTTACGATTCAGAACTGGTGTCGAGCACATAAAAGGTAATTTAAAAGAGGTGTAGAACCGCTAAGTACTAATCATTTAAAAAAAAATAAACAACTGCTTCCCTTAAGTACAAAGTATGCCAGTTAAAGACTCCATTGGGTTTGTTCGAGTGTTGTTTTTTGCAGCCATAACCACTTAAACAGGTCAAACCTCCTATGAGCTGAAAATTACAAAATAAACCCTCCTAGTTTGAGCAGAAGGAGGCAAAAATGAAAATATGACTGATAAAAATCTGGTGTCTCGAAAGCATACTTCAGCATTCTCTTATAGCACTCGCTGAGCTGGTTCTTCGTATATTTTCTTGTTCTCTAGTTAACCCGCGATGGTCCTTTCAGGGCTCCATTTTATTTTTCAGCACTATAAAAGACTCTCAATCCCCAGCGTTTCAAACTCATCGCAAAATTGTAAGTATTATGAACATTCAATTCAAAGATGACAAAACGTCGCCCCAAGCGGAGGATCCTTTTCAGGACCATGACCGATTTCGATAACGCCAAACACTGAAAATTCTGATACGAATTGAAATACTCTAAGTATAACTTATACTAACAAACATAGAAATTGTAAGTAATGCTTAAACTTTAATGAAGTGATGAGAAACCTTTTTCAAATTATACAGTTATCCCTGTCTTAAGAAATTATGTCGATACTTTTTATTCTGAAATCATTAAAATATCATAGGTGTAATATTACATCAAAAATGTTCATAAAAACATTACTAACAATATAGACCTTTAACCTTGCAATGAAACTTTCAATGATATAGAATGGATTTTATAACATAGAAAAAACTTATATAAGATTTCAAAGATGACTTAACAAAAACGAAGCTGGAATTACTGGCTGAAACTCTATGATTGATAGGTTTTTGCATTTGACTGAGTTTTCTTATATTAGTTCTTTCCGTGGTAGTTCATTGGAATAGAATGTATCTGTATGTACCTTTGAATTTAATTCACTTTAGAGATGAAAAATTACTTTACGTATACGTTGACTAGCTTCGGCAATGCTGTCTAACTTTAACCATCTTTCGGGTCTGAAGAGTGAATTTTATTTTTGAACTTATACTAACATTACAGTCGAAACCCAGTTATTGGAGTGACATCATTCGTATGTGTGGGATCTAATTCTCTTACTCCTTCAAGACTAGTCCTACAATTGTATACTCTGGATTAATGTCGCTATGTACTATTTCGACGTCTAATTAATATGAGGTAGTGTTCTATGTACTTTATTCGCTATTCATAAATATTATATTGACTAGTTATTTTGTGGAGTCAGGTAGTTTGATTCGTCTAATCGATGAACAAATTGAAAGACCAGCTTCACGAATTTCTTTAACCGGTTGCTTTATTTAACAAGTCTTCCACTGTCCAACATCCACACTAGGTCTTCTATCTCCTATTATAACCCCTCAACTGATCATTCAATTGACTTTGCAATTCTGCATTTGCAACCCATTTCCCATACACAACCTCATCAACCTTATAATTCACTCCGTTATTAAACTTATCGTTTATGTCATTTGAAGCGACAGTAAATGGTAATAACCAATAAACCCAATTTGGACCCATTATGCTACGCCAATTTTGACCAACTCCAAGATCATAAATATTTCCTAATTGTTTCCTCTCTCCATTATAGTCAAATTGATAATTAAATCTTTCACTTCCATGACCGCCACCTTTCATTTCACTCATTTCTATAGTGGTCAAGTTTTTCAATACCATATACAGTTGTAAACCTGTGAACAACCCAAGTGCAAACCCAAATGCAAGTGAGACGACAAACAACAAGACCAAATTAATCGACAAGTCTTCCAGTTTGTAAGCATCAGTTGAGAGGAATCTCCATAAAGAAAACGAGGTACCTGCAAAGTTAACCAAACAGTACAATACAGAATACCATAAGAATTGTAAAAAGAATTTTTGATTACGAAATCCAATACAACACGTAAACCAAGGACAATAATGGTCCATCCTTAATATGCATTTTCCTGAACTTGAACAATGATGGCATCTATCTGGTTTCCATACCGAACATTTGTTACAAAATTTATATCCAGATTTCCCTTGTTTTTTGGTCATACTATGAACAAACATGTACTCGACAGGAGGGGAGTCAGGCTCAGTTTGTAATCCAATGTTCTGCTCCACATCTTCAAGTAGTGGTCTTTCGGCGGAGCTCAAATTATCAAATTTGGAAGAATTATCGGATTGGCCACGATTTAACAGATCCAAATTATTGATCCTCAATTCTGGGAAATCTAATGGTGATCCGGGACCATAATTTATGACCTTGAAGTATGTATATAGACTGAAGACGTATAAGATAACAGCACTTACACTTATTACCCAAGATAGTATTAAATATTGTTTAGATAATCTTTCATAACATGTAATGTATAAAAGTACATATAATGACCAAGTATGAGTTCCAACACAGAACGCTTTAGGAAATATAGACGCTAGCGTACAACAAATTGATTCAATGCTTATTTTCTTGATCATGATTGCTGGTTGAGTTATTAGCATTAGCGATATTGTTTTGTTTACCAGATTATGTAATGATTTTGCACCCCGACTACCCGAGTATAAATTCCGAGTAGTCAATCAACAAATAAGTATTAAATCGACAAAATAAATAAATTAAACAAGGTAAGAATAAATTAGATGCCAAAAGACATAGTCAGAGTAAGTTGTGCTAACAGTAGTATCAGTTACCAATTAACTGGAAACCAAAGCTTTACTTGCCTAAACGACACTTTATATGTAGAAGTGACGACGGCAATGGAATCTAGTGCAAACGTTGGCGCCAGAATGTCAATAACAAATGTAGTCATGGTAATTATGTTGCTTTTGGCGTTTGTCAAAGTCTAGTGGTTGTTAAATGATAACGATGTGACAATTAAAGTGTACAGTGAAAGGTCTGGTTAGCTTCAGTATACCGTCAAAATCATTAAACAGTAATATATTATTATTGTATTTACGTCAACTTCAAACTTCCACCAGAAGATTACTCCAGGCAATACATTCACCTCAACTTCCATGACTTCAACCAGAAGATGTGGCAGTCGACGACCCATGGTTAGGGGAAAATTATGGTGATTTAAAGTGCTTTCAATGGGCATTCAAAAGATGCTTGGGTCGTTTCATTGCCTTGCTCCTTTTTCAAAAATTGGGTTCAACCTTTGGAAAGGCTAATTAGCTAACTGATTGCAAATTCATGCGTTTCATGTAGCAGTTGGGTCACTTGTTCATCGTAAGTATATGAGACGCTACAATAGTCAGATATTTTAGTTCATTTTAATAAATATGTTTTTCGAATCCGATCGAACAGGAGATTTCAATCTCCAATTTCTCTATACCACCAGATCTGAACAATAAATATAGGCGCCAGTGATCACCCCGCTCTCACTGCGGTCTCCTCGCTCTATCACCTTGTCTTTTTATCCTCCACCTTCTTTGAAAACATCTTAATGGCAGCTTCATAACTAATACCACCAAAAACAAAACCAACACCAATCCATTGATAGAGATTCAAGAAATGACCAAACAAAACAACCGAAAGAATCATACTAATCATTTTTCTAGTAACCGTGGCAGTTACCAAGATTAAGGAATCGAATTTCTCTAATATAATGAATACAAATACTTGACCAATTGCACCAAATGAAGCAAAGGATAAAGTATTAAGCACAACACCTGGGTGTCTATTTATAAACCCTAAGGTGTAATCAATTTCATTCCTATCGAAGATCAAAGCATAAGTTAAAGTTAATATGAATACAAATAAATTCAAAATACACATCAACAGAGCACCATTCATTTTTACCTTAGTTGTTTTGTCTTGAGATTTGAATAACTGATCTTGAGTAGAATTTGTTATACCATCTAACAACATAGAACCGATTAATTGGGACATCCCAAGTAATGTTTGTTCATCATTAATACTATCTTTACTTTTGCTCTTTTTGTGTGCAATAGTGAAGAGTACAACACCACCAGTAACCAACAACGCTACGGTATATTTATAAGTTGGAAACCTTGTTCTATAAAACACAAGATGAATCAACATGACCGGTATTAATTTACACGATTTAGCAAGCAAATAAGCCAAATAATCAACATGTTTTAAGGATTCGTAACCTAGTGGTGATGAAAGTGATGAGCAGATTGATATTATCAATAATGATTTGAAATATTTGAAAGCTGTGGATCTGTCATTTCTAGTAAACAAATGTAAAGGATTCCCTTTGCCTGTTGTAATTGAATACGCTATTCCAACAATACTTGCAAATAATGATTGAATTAAATTCACAACAACAGGTGCTTTGAAAAATTCAGGATTTCCCTTTTTATCAACACCGTATGGTTTGGTATTAATCCGCTCTTGTAACAATGACCAGGATAAAAAGGATCCATATAGACCAAGAATACAAAGTATCAAGGTTGTTGCACGTTCTTTCATAAGTTGGAATGATTTGCTGTCAAAGTTGGGATGCAAAAAACGAGCTCAGAAATGCCTTTTTGGGTGGGCGTGCGAAAAGGGCCCCATCGTCACCGACAGATAATAGGTTGATTGGAAGCTGCATGTGACGAACCTAAGACATAGCGCTCAAGTTTTTGGTGTATAGATTTGGACTAATACAAGAGCTGCCTTCCCCAAAAGTAACAAGCTCTCAAACTTCTCGCTCTGGGCCATGACCGAGAGAATACCATCTACAAATATATCATTTTCCCCTGCATTCTTCATTAAAGTATTAGCTAATTAAATACAAGAGTATGGTAAGACAAAGTGTATATTTTTCACACTTTCCGTCGCAACTACATCTCCACCATCGCTAAAATACCCTCTCGCGAAGATACACCATGTGATGGTTTACACTCAAGAATTTACCTAAAAATTCCAAAAAATCCACCCTTCTTCTTATCCTCCTCCCCAGCAGCTTGTACTGCTTGTATAGGCTTTGAAGAAACCTGCCTACCTGAATCATAATTTATATAATTATATCCAACATCAAATAAAACAGGCTTACATAAAATTGGTTGCAACCTGGCACCAACATCCAAATTCACCAATTTATCCAAGGACGAAGTGGCACATTTGTCCACATTTTCAATCAAGTAAGAATGTTTATCATTTACACCATTCAACTCAAAGGCGAACTGAGCTAAAACATGAGATTTCAATAATTTACTATCCAAATCAAGTTTAAATTGTTCAAGTTCCTTATTCGAAGTTATATCATAGGGAAATTCTGTTTTGTATGTCTCATTTGTTAAGTAATCATTTTTAGTATAATTCAAAATTGTTACAGCTTCTGAATACTTTTCCAATTGAATATAAAGATCAGAAAGTAAAACATTCTTTTGGGCACCAAAGAATTTCTGTAAGGTTTCTAAAGATGAATAAAGTTCCTCATCCTTAAAGACACCTGGTAAGTCTTTTAATTCTTCAGTGATTAAAATCAAGCCATCAATTAATTTATGTTCATTAACAGCAACCAATTGTTTATTTTTTGATTGTATGATATCTCTTCTAATCTTCAAGAATAACAAATTGTACTTGATATAAGTTGTTAAAATAGCTCTATCTTGAACCTTTTCCAGATCATCACTATCATCATTTAATTGGGCTTTTTCCAAATCTAATTCATGTAACTCTAAAACTTGAGTCCAACCTGTAATTAAACTATCAAATGAACCATCTTCGTTTAAAGATTTCCAATCTGTTGACGTTAAACCCAGTATTCTAAAGGCAATTTCATCGTTATATAAATTAGAGTTGAAACCTCTCCATGTAATATTTTTAATCAAAGAAACTGATGATATTTCGGAAACAAAACTGGAATCTTTAGATTGTATGATTTTGACGGCTGGGGATAAAAATGGTAATAACGTATCATGGCAATGTTTTCTTGTAATTGATTTGATACCAAAAACACTATCTTTTACACCTTGATTCTCTAATTGTGAAACAGCTAAATTTATCGAAGGATTAATAATAGTATCACTTAATTCATCAATTAATGTTTTAAATTCGTTAAGACTATCTTCATCTTCCTGTTGTGCTGATAAAAAGTCAAGGGAACATTTTGCTACAGATAATGAGTTTAAAACCAATGCCCATTGTTTTTTGGATGTTGATAATTGACCTTGAATCAATGCAGCATAAATGTAAAGTTCTAATTTGATTGTATCTGATTCATCTGAAGTGATTTCAATTAATTTCTTTACGATCAATAATGCTTTCTTCATTTTACTTATCACAACCTTCTTAAAATTACCAGAGGTTTGTTCACTACTGATCTCAACCAAATTCTTGATTTCTAAGGCATATAATAAGTCCCTTTCGGCTGTTAAAAGCAATAATAATCCATGCTTGTTGTCTTTAAGATAATCTCCAGATGAAATTGAGGATATCTTTTCATTAGCTTTATAGTTCTTGGTATCTCTTGTGATCAAATTGAGTTCATGACGTAATCTAAGAAGCGATTTGTTGACTCTTTGTCTTTGTTTTTTGAAATCTTCGGCACTAGTTAGGTATGCGTTCATACGTGAACCTAACGTGGTGTTTAGAGGAGAGTTCATGGTGTGTTGAAAAGATTTTATCGGTGAACTCAACTAAACTTTGAGCGCAGCGAAAAAGTTGTTTGAGTCCAAAGAGTGTGGATCGTGTGACTCGAAGATTGACAGCGTACACAAATCTTGTGGCAGAGAGAACTTTGTGCATGTAACTCCAGCCTATAGATACTAAGTGATTTGAGGTTAATTTGTTTGTAATAGATCTAAAGAACCCAAATGATTCGATACGATTGTCAATAGGGCATACAATTTGTGACTTTTACATTTAGATCAGCTCAACACAACGCCTCCAGTGACCAGTGAAACTCATGTATTTAGAACTAACTTGCGAGAATCGCCAGAGTGGTATTACAAGACCTCTGAAATTAACTATCTGAACTTTTTTCAAAGTCGTATTAGAATTTTCGTAAACTTGCAATTCAATTTTGCACCTATCATAACTACTTGGATATTGAGAAATCCTTGTGCTTTTCATTCCGGTATGATGGGATAACTTCAGGCAAGTCTAGAGAGGTATATAGTTCATTCTCTTTGAAATTGATTGCTCGTTTATATTTCAGTAATGCTTCCTCAGTTTGAGTATGGTTCCAGGCCCTCTTTCAATAGTGTACTCACCTTTTGTGATCCACCTAGAAGGTCGATGGCATTCGATCCCAAGTATGACGAATAGTGTTTACCTCCCCGAGGGTGCACTATGCTTAGAACTATGCAACGCACCAACAGGTAGTAATCTTATTGGTGGTTGCAAAAGGTAGTGAATCTTATACGTTACTACCACAATAATTATCTGCAAACTTTATAACCTCTTAATAGTTTATAAGTTTCAATCTTTGCTCCTCACTACGGACTACATTTTGTATTGAATTGTTATATAATGTCATATTATGCTGTGTAGCTACATTCCATGTGAAAATAGCCATTAGCTAGATTCTCCGTGAAAATTAGCTATGTGCTAGATTCTTGCAAAAATAGCCTTCTGCTACATTCCCTGTAAGAGTATAGCCATGGAGGACATACAGCACAAGCACACGATTGAAAATCCACCCCAAATTAATAGGGTATGGAAAAATGGTGCTGGAGTATATCTCAGGAAGATCAAACTAATACTCATCATGGAAAATACCAAAGAAAGTATCATCCCAATAACAAGAATTAAAATGAGCCAAACGTTGTCGTTAATTAATAATCTGGAGTCACTAGACTCCAAATTTCTGAAGATTGAATAAATTATACCTAACTCTAAGCCACTTAAGAAAATGGAAACAAGTTTGAGGGAGAAATAAATGTATGATAAAGTTTGATTATAATCATGTTCATATTGATTATGAATATGATTTACTGAATTGCGATCGAGGAATTTTGGGCTTTCTTCATAAATTGAATCGTAGCCATTCGAATGAAATAAAGATTCTGTTTGATAATTTGGATCTTGGGAATAATGAAGTAAGTGTTGTTCTGGGTCTTGAATTTTTGTTTTAGTCAAACCAAACAAAGCTCGAAGACGCTTAGGCAATCTCTTTTGGAATTTAAGCAAGGCCAAAGTAAAACCACTCAGGACTGTATCATCATACTTTTGTTGCATATTAATATACAACGAAAAATAATCATCATCTTGAGAATCTGTACCAAATTGAAGTAAATCATTTTGTACTACTGATTCTTCTTCTGCTTGATTTGATAAAGCAGAATGAAGTGAATATTTCGTTGAAACAACACTTACCGTTGAATTTTGTTTTATTAAGGTTGGTACTTCTAAGTCATTATTCAAAGATTCATTCTGGTTTAATGATTTCAAAGATAATTGTCTTTTCAAAATCAGCTTTGATTTTGCTTTGATTAAAGAATGTTCTAAATTCAATTGATTATTAAACCGCTCAATGCACTCATATTTCTTTAATAAATTCAATTCCAAAATCTTTGAATAATGATTATTTGAAACCTCTGGAATAATATTTAAATAGCACGATTGCATGTATTGGAAAAAGCTCAAATCTTTATACAAACTAACCACATTATTATTCGATATCAAGTCTTGTAATTTTTGAGGTAAAAGTCTTAACAAAGATAAATCATATTTTGAAGTTACATATGTTCCATCGACTTGAGTTTCTAAAGAAGTGATGAAATTAGAAAGGTTTGAATCATTTGAATGGAAAGTTAGATGATTATGAGGAAACGATTCCATAGCTTCAGAATTGATTTCTTCAAAATCCAATGAAGTTACCAAGGACTTTTTATTTGTTGTAAAAATATCGTAATCCAAAGTGATGTAGAAATCATCTTGATAAGTTGGATTAGTTTCTGAAGCTGGAGATTTCGAAAACAAATCCGATTCAGAATCATCCGGTAAAATCTCATCATTATGTTTAAGAATGAATCTCGAACGTTTACAAAAAGATCGAAGAATTGGTTTCAATTTGTGTTTGAAGATAGTTTGAAAGATGGTTTCGGTTTTTGAATTTGTTTTGATTGACTTAAGTGAGGTTAAAAAGTCCTTTTCATACTTTGAATCAACCAAAAATCTTAATAATGAAGAAACAAATTTATTAGGTAAAGTACAATAAGTGTAATTTCTTAATCCACCCGTATGAACAACAAATGTCGAAGTATTTTCATCTTTATTGGTGACAATATATGAAGGATATTTCTGTAATGATTCTGAAGATATCAAATAAATAAATGATAACAGTGAAGAATTTGAATTACTTTTCAAATTCAAATAGACATTTAAATTCAATATCAAATCTGAAAGATTATTTGAATCATTGGGCAATAAGAAATCCAAATGGAAGTTTTTCTTCAAAGCAACATTGATATCAAATAATATTTGGTTATTTGTAGGAGTACTTGAGGAAGTTGAAATGGAGTTTCTATCATTTATTGATCTTTTTGAATGAATATCTTCTAAGAGATTGGTTTGAGTTGATTTAATAGAACTTATGAATTCGGTTAATTCATTTGTTAATTTAGATAGATCAATATTAATGAAGGAGTTTTTGTTATTAACTAAATTGTTTTTTAATGAAACAATAAAGTTGGATGATAATTTTGTATCCGGATAATATTTCAACAATTTTTTGAATAATTTCTTCAATGCAATTTTTTGGATGATTATGAATTTAGAAAGATTTTTTAAGATTATTGATAATTCGATACTTTGGGTGAAGATTTCATCTATGTCATATAGTAATTGTCTTGTTTCTATAGCTGTTTTTTCTTTAATTATGAATACTTCTGTTAAGTATTTCAATTTTCTATTCATTTCACCTAATTTAGTTGTAACGAATAAATTAACATAATCAAAGTTTTCAATAAACAGTTGGTATAGATCCAGTAGATCTGATTTGATATAGATTTCACGTCCTGTATTTGAATCTAGGGAATCATGTTTTTTATCTGCAAGAGTAACTTGACGGATCTTATATTTTAAATCATTGTAATCGATGTTGTAAACTTTCCATTCTGGTATTGATAGATGCTGTAGATTTTTACCGAACTTCATAGAAGTGGGGATGCTTTATTTGTATGGATTTATTATAGGCAGATTGATGATTTTTGTTATCAAGATTAACTGTTGGTGCTTTTTATGGTATTAATCTACTTAGAATCAACTGTTAATGTGTTACCCCCTTATTATTTATACAGAATTAACTGTTAATGTGAAAAAGTCTTTTATTAGGGGTGTGAAAAATATGGCCAGCCCTCATTCTTTATATATCACAAGCTTTAGTGCGTTATCTCCCAACTGCGGATGCGATGCTAAAAGAAATGAATACGACGAATTAGGATCTGCAATATAAGGATTAGGAGTACAAACAGATGGGATTAGTACAAAATTCCCAAATTCATGTAGTAATAAGAGGACAAACATCCGAATACAGATGAAATAAGTATGCAAACATTATTGTTAATGTTACAATTATTGTAATGATTAAGAAAGTATGCATTTACAATGTCGTGTGAGTGTAGTAGAAAATAAGTGAGACAAGGAGTTAGAGAAAAAATTTCCTGACCAAACTTTGACAAGATTTGTACGTCCATCACATGTGGTGAACAATATAACCCCAACTCATCCAGCATCACTTCATACAGTACTCCTATCATCTTGTCTCAATAAAATACACATCTAACGCCGCTTGTGACGTGCATGAAATCTAATTCATAATTTTCACTAAGCCCCAAAGTAGAGAGGTTGGCATTCTGGTTTAGTTTGATGTTAATCCTATTAATGAAAGGAAGGAAAGCAATGTTTATTGGTGGCAATCATTCTTATAGTATTTTATAGCTCTAGTTGCGTAATTCTTGTGTGGTTACTTCCCCCACTCGTTTGAAATTAGCAAATGCAATTTAAACTTTGTACTTGCGCCGATTTAACCCACCTCACAGCTATCACACCACACGAGTCTTAAATTCGCAGACAGAAAACGACTAAAGAATGTATCTTGGATGCGAATCAAAATAAACACACTAAAATAGATTTGTGTGGTGATTGTTGGATTAATGTGAACTTATTGATGGTACAATCTTAAGATTTGAAGCATATTCAATGCATCAAAAAGCTGAAGTATATTTCCGTAAAACTGAAAATATGGCGATTTGTACTTATCCGCATGAGTTTACTACGAATGATTAACTTTAATTTTCTATTATTCAACAATTGAAGTACTACTAACAGTTCTTTTATAAGTCTCTAGGTTAAAGTTCTCAAATACAGTTCTAGGTTTTTAAGAGGTGAAATCCAATTTAATGATTAGTAGTAAGTAATGATTGATATTATTGTCCTTTATCTGGTTACCTAGGTTGCTCGGAATTAGTCGGTTCTTCTTACCATTTTTTTCCTGGTTCCCCATATAGAAGTGATTCAGCTTGCACATTTAGAATTGCTTGTATTCCCCAAGCTCGTCCGCCCCTCTTGCCTATTTTTCGTTATCCGATTAGCAGCCTCATCAAGTTCCATCGTCGAATCTTTTTCACCCTTGTTTTTCGTTTTATTCCGGATACCTATCTAGCCGATCTCCACTACACCTCCCCCAGATCAGTAATCAAAATCGCTCGCGGTACTTCGGCTACATCACTTAGCCGCTTCACAATCCGGTAGGAGCGCTCACCTTTGCCTCATTACATGTCTAACTGAACCGAACAATGCTGTAACCTGTACTACTCTTTAAAGTATTAATTCAGAAGCTTTCAAATCGCCCAAATACCCCTGAATTTTGATTCAAATCTAGCAACATTTGTGCATTCTGCAACATAAGTGTGCTGGCCTGATATCTAGTGTACCTCTTGGAGTTTCCTTGCTATCAAACTTTTCTGGAGGATCCTGTGAAATTATTTTTGCCTTAGAGTCATTATTCCTCCATCCTCGTAAACTTCATGGAATTAAAAAATCTGCATTACCTTCAAATCATTTTGAATCGGCTGCAATTCCATCCTCATTACATCTTTGCCCAAGGTAACTTTTTTCAAATCAAAGCTTCCCATCATCAGAACGTGCTTTGCGTGTAGCCTTTACAAAAACAGGAATGACTCCACCAGTACCAACAGCAAACAGTCTATGACCTAAAACAAGTAATTGTGCTCTTATTGCACCGGAGTGACTGGTAACACACAATAAAGACTCCTTTTCGGAATCGCTAAAGATAAATTGAAAGGCCCTGTTCATTCTAACTGCAATCTCGCCAACGGTTTCTCTATAATCATCCTTATATAATTCATCTTCTTCTGTCAACGAATCTTCAATTCTAAAGTTAGGATACTTTTCCTCAAGGACCCTTCTTGGCAGTCTTTTGTCACAAGTGTGAACTCCAGTTGTCTCTCTTAAATTTTCCAAAATCAACGGTTTAACTGTGTCTAAATTAACAATTGATTTCCAAGTATTAATAAGCGTATCAATCGACCGACTTAAAGGTGAAACATACCACTTTGAAGGTATGATTTTAGCACCCTTACCAATATCTTCAGTTAGAACTTCTCCATTTTCTACCGCTTGACTAATACCCAACTCGGTTAATAACGGATCTGGACCCCAAACAATTTTTCCATCGCCATTCAACTTTGACCAATATTCATTCCAAAGTTTATCACCATATTGTGCGTGGGCTAAATTATGGAACCCTTGACCATGACGAGCAAGGAAGATGATTTTGTAATGGGTGTCCTTTTCGGCTTCATTATTAAACTTCTTGAGGTCTGTAATTATCTCTTCCCACGGTTTGGCAATTCCAAAATGCTCTTTTACATAATTAAATCTGGTATCATCAGTCGTATTGTCCGACTGTTTGAAATATCCAGGAATAATCTCAAAATCCCATTCAAGGGAACCTTGGACGTTTTTAAGAAGACGAAGATACTCCTGGAGATCTCCGTCATCTACTCTAGAATCTATGACATCAAGGTTGGTAGAAGACATGTGGGTGCTAAATCAATCACGTGGGGCTATTTTCAAAATGGTCTCGAGATCTTCGATTTGAGTAGCGCACGTAAATTAGCTACATTATGTAAGCGTCACTTGAGTTGAATCCTTCAACACTCAAGCTTAGCTTGGTTCACTATTACATAAGCGGGCTTTAACTCGTGACTATATCGCGACAAGGACACTTGCTGAATACGACTGGAGTTTTCGGTGTCGACGAAAATGATCGAATTCCAAATATAGCTTAAATGCTGTGTTCTCGATTGAATTCCCCAAGATGTCTCACTTCTGTCTCCGATCTCTTAAGCTATAACTTCTCAAATTTAACTTTTCCTCTCCAAATATACTCTGATATTCGTGCCCACGCAAAAGTCAGAGAATGCGTAAAAATTCAACATCAAGGTAAACAACCCTGAACAGATACTCCCTAAACATCCAACAAATAGATATCATCTGATAGATATCCCTCGATAGAACTGAATAATAGCATGATGGACGATTATACTGATGACTTATATCCATTAGCACTTCTAATGGATGAATTAAAACATGATGATGTATCTAACCGAGTCGAAGCTATGCAAAAGTTGGATACTATTGCAATTGCATTAGGACCTGAACGTACATTAAAAGAGTTATTGCCATTTTTGAATGATGTTGCACAGGATGATGAAGAAGAAGTCTTTGCAGTTTTAGCATCTAAATTAGGTGGATTTATTCCATTGATTGGTGGACATGAGAATTCAGAACCATTAATTCAAATTTTAACTATTTTAGCAAGTTTGGAAGAACCAATAGTCAGGGATAAAGCTATTGATTCATTACATAAAATTTCTTTAGAATTAACTAATGAGGAAATCAATGGAATTTTCTTAAATTTAGTCACTTCATTAAGTCAAGGTAGTTGGTTTTCAAAGAAAATTGCACTGTGTGGACTTTTTAAATCTATAATCATCAAGGTTTCTCCACAAACTAGAAAAGATTTACTTGGATTGTACTTAAAATTAATAAAAGATGATTATCCAATGGTTAGAAGAAGTGCAGCAACTAATTTACCTCATTTAATCAATTTATTAACTGATCATACATTAGCTGAAAACAATCCAACTAAAGTTGATAGTGAAGATTGGGATATCATTTCTCAAATGTTCCAAAGTTTAATTACAGATGATCAAGATAGTGTTAAATTCTTAGGTATTGATGTCTTAATTTCAATTTTGGAATTCTTTCAAAAGATTAATGAACCTGGGTTCAATCAAGATTTCTTACAATCTTCTCTTAAATTAATTCAAGATCAAAGTTGGAGAGTTAGATATACTGCAGCTGATAGATTTAACAAAATTGCTATTAATTTTAGCACCAATGAAGAAGATTTAGCTCAATTAATTGATCCCTTTATTAACTTAACCGATGATAACGAAGGTGAAGTTAGAAAGGCGGTTGCAAAACAATTACCTGAATTCTGTAGATTGTTGAATAAATTTCCGTCAACAAAGGTTGCTATTTTAAGTAAGATTATCCCGGTTGTGGATGCTTTAAGTAAAGATGATCAAGAAAATGTAAGAGCAAGTCTTGCCACTACTATAACTGATTTGTCTCCAATCATTGAAAAACAAGCAACCACGGAAAAGTTATTGCCTATCTTCATGAATATGTTGAAAGATGAGTTTCCAGATGTTAGATTGAATATCATTTCTAATTTGGCTGTAGTAAATGAAACTATTGGTATTAATTTATTATCAACAAATTTATTACCTGCAATCACTGAATTAGCTCAAGACCATAAATGGAGAGTAAGATTAGCCATAATTGAATACGTTCCTAAATTAGCGCAAAAATTGGGCGAATCTTTCTTTAAAGATGAGTTGTTAAATTTATGTATGTCATGGTTATGGGACCCAGTTTTTGCAATCAGAGATGCTGCTGTTAATAATTTGAAAGAATTGACCGTTATATTTGGTTCAGATTGGGCAAATGGAGAAATTATTAGTCGTCTTTTAAATGAAGATGAAAAGGAAGATGCTAAGAACAAGATAGATTATTCAAATTTCATCATTAGAATAACCTGTTTATTTACTATTACTGCATTGGTTCCGGTAATTGATCATCAAATTATAGTTTCAAAGATTTTGCCATTTATTCATAAATTGACAACAGACAATGTTCCAAATATTAGATTTAATGTGGCAAAGTCGTACTTTATAATTACACAAGCTCTTTTGAAAGTTGGTACAGTTGATACAAAGGCTTTGGTTAGTGGGCAGATTTTGACAGACTTGGAGCAATTGCAAAATGATGAAGATGTTGATGTTAGGTTTTTCGCCAGTAAAAGTTTGCAGAGTGTGAATGAATTGTTATGAATACCGTGTGAGCGGAGCAAGATTAGCTTGATATGAATTTAACCTCACTGGTCGGGACTGAGGATTTGTTCGAGTTATGGAGAAAATAACAATTCCGACCACGAACTTGTTAGAGCAAGTAGTCTTTTTTGGGCTCCATTCAAATGCCTCAAATCAATTTTCTGTACTCTTTCATTTGTTTGAATACTCATCTGCTGGTGGCACAATGTCTTTACCCCTTTATACGTTGAAAATATCCCACAGCCGCTAGTATTTTCGCGTATGGTTGTACAATATTATATTTTCCAAGCGATACAGCTACATGGCATGTTGTCTTTCCGAAGGTTGTTCCATACACTCTCTAGTAGGAATGCAGGAGTGGAAGTCTCAGTAGTGTGGCATGATGTGGGCTGCACTGACATCAGGATGGTTACTTCCACATGTATAGCTTAATATAGGCTGCTTTAATTATTTGTAGGTATGGTTGGATCATTAAGAATAGGTTGTACAAATATTTCTCTGGTTATTTGTAATTCTGAGAGGAGTAACTTGAGAGTGGCATCAATACTTTTATGGTAACTTATTCATGTCATTTCATTATTTACTTACTATATACGACTTGGCTAGATACCCAGAGGTAGCTTCATTCCAAAGTTATCTAAACACGACCCAAGCTCAAACTTTCGTGCAGCTGCACTCAAAGCTGTGGTTTACTTCCATCTGCGGCGCTCTGCTCTATACCGACGTTTGAAATAACTTTCCTAATTCGATTTCTTTTCCTCCAACTTCTTCTGTAACTTTTCAAAGTCAAAGTCAAATGAAGAGCCACATCCACATGCACTTGAAGTATATGGAGAGTCGACGACTTTAAATGAACTTCCAATTAATTCTGTTGTGTAATCAATTTTTGAATCTTGTAAAATATCTAGCGAACTTGGGTCTAATATTACTTGTCCCACACGGCCACCATCTTCTCTCTTGAAAACTAATAAATCTGTTCCCGTTCCCAATTCCTTTGTTATATCGGTTAAAGTCAAATTATATTGAAATCCGTGACATCCTCCACTTTCTACACTGATCTTCAATGCTGTATTTGGGTTCTTATCTTCTAACGCAATTTCATTAAGTTTCTCGGTAGCTCTTTCTGTAATTGCTAATTCTGCTTCAGTGGTCCCATGTACCAACCTAGTCTTTCTGAAGTCATTTACATCTTCATGGGGAACATTTGGTAGGGAGAATGACTCCTGTTTTAGGGTTTTTGATTCTGTTGGTATGGAGAATGACTCCGGTTTGAGGGTTTTTGAAACTGTCGTGTAAGATCTCAATAATGTCAATGTTCTGATACTTGCCGAACTCCTTGATGTGTTAATACCCCTGACTAGAAGGGTCCTAGTGAATCTTCTTGAAATCATGTTCTTAGTAATTTATTTTTCTCAGTATTTATTTTGCTGACCAAATACAAATCTGAGATTTGCCATAGTCTCTGGTTAAAGGAAATCTACGATTGATACCCTTCCATTATAAGCAAATACAACGACTTGAAGATCTACAGTCAATAAACTTCTATTCTGTGAATAGATTTGATTTTACTACATAAACTAATAAAGACATATAAATCGACTTAAAAATTTGTAGATGTGGAAATCATGGAATTTTCTCGTGTGTTTCTTAATACAATCCTCATGGGACGTTTTCTTGATACAGGAAAGCATGATAATGTGAACAGTAACACTTCAGTGAGCATTCAAATATTAATGAATCACTGTATGTCCTATAAAAATGATAACATGTACTGGTCAAAAATCAACGAACATCCTGAAAACATATAACAAGATATCACCCTGTTCAAGTGTCCCCTTCAAAGGAGTAAAAGTCTTCCCCAACTCTCTCTTAAGCTCTAACTAATTATTTGTAGTTATCATTTGAAATTCTCCAAGTTGACAACAAATCCAAATGCTTCCAATCCTCCTTTGGACCATCCATACCGAAAGAAACATATCTCAAGTACCAGAAAGTTCCTCCAACAACGACATACCAGAAAAGATAGGTACCAAAGTATGCAGCCTTTCTTAAGATACTAGTATTTTGACTTTGAACTCCATAAGGACCAGCAATAATATTGGTGAAACTTTCGATTTCATAAACAAACACTATCATGGCAAAGTAAAGGGCAGGAACATAATGATGAACGTAAGTAACTCTACCCATAATAACGAATGGAACGAAGTGTAAACCCCATCCAAACATTGGATAAATACCACCCATGACAAATAATTTCAACTTACGAGGGTTTTCAGCAGGGAAATCCACAATTTGTCTTTGCCATCTAATTAAATAGTATAAGACAATTCCAAAGAATAAAAGAACGGCAACAGATGAAGTCCAAGTGGTTGCTGGAGATCCAATCATGAAGTATTTAACCTTGTCGTCGGCCCAGGTACACATCCTAATACCGACATTTAAGGTTGGCCATTGCCAGAAAGAAGATGCAAGATCATCTTGTTTGTCATATTCCGGAACCAAAGCATTGTTTGTTGCCATCATAGCCAAATTAATTTGAATGAAGTCTCTAAGGAATCTAGTTCTTGGTAATTCGAAATCTTCAGGTGCTGGAGGTAAAAGATCATTGCTGTTATTTTCAATGTTCCACCATGTTCTCTTATCCTTTTTGAATGGATTTTTGTAACAAACAACTTCACCTTGTCTGAAACCCCAAGCAGGTAAAGAATTACCTGTAACAGCTAAATAACAATTCATGACAGTATTCTTCAATCTAAAAGAAGAAGTTAATGGATGTAATCTTAATTTATCTTCATTTTTAGATTGTTGTTCCATTATTTCTACAACCCAGTTATCTTTGTCGTCACCAACAGTCATGTTTCCATAACAGGCAACTTCGTATTGGGAGTTTGTAATTGGGGCTGCAACATCATGAGAATGTAAGTTTCTACCGGTTAAAGGATGCATGATTCTAACAGACATACCATCAAGAACATACTCAATAGCAGTATTGTTATTGTCAGTGTCATAGAATGGTTCACCTCTTGGTCTTTGGAAAACCCAATTATTATTTGAATCCTTGTGAGAATAAGTAGTAACTTGTTGTTGCTTAGAACCTTCTGGGAAGGTCTGAACATGCGAATGCAATAAACCACCTGTTAAACCTTGATTCTTCAAGGTGAAAGAGGATTGAGCAATTGAGATTTCTCTGGCACCTCCATTAACATCTGAACCTAATAAATTGGCTTGGAATAATGAAGACATGTTAGCATCACCTGTACCAGATTTATACAATAAATCGAAATGAACTTTGAAGGAAATCAAAAATACAAGAGTTGGAATGATAATTAAACCAACAATTCTAGTACCCCAATGAGAAGCGTAACGAACCCAAGAAACAGATTTGTCACCGAATTTAGTCCATAAATCGACAATTGTATGAATACCAATTACGGTTGTAATGAATAAACCAACCATTTTAACGGAACAGACACATCCAATTGATAACCCAGTTAATAATAACCATTTCCACCATTTTCTACCAAATTCTAATTGTCTAGTATTGTGGTTTTCAAATCTTGCGAAACAGAAGAAGGTGGAAACAGTGAAAAATAACAACATTGAATCTAACAAAATAAACTTACCTAAAGTAACGTAAGAAGATTCTAATGTCACCATTAAAGTAAACAACCAAGTTGCACCAATTGAAAATCCAATTTCTTTGACAGTGAAATAAGCTAATGGAACACATAAAGCAGAAAATACAGCTTGAAATACTCTCATTTTGGTGTAGTCAATGTAATCTGGGTATGCCTCTCCAGATGGGAAATCCCATGAACCATTGTAACCTGCAATATAACCAGAAAGTCCAATTAACATTTTACCTAAAGGTGGATGTACATCATGATAAAATTCATGTCTTAAATAATATGACCCGAATTTACCAAAATGGGCTTCATCCCAAACCACAGAGCTATTGGCACTAATTCTATATAATCTCACAACAAAGGAGAGTATGGTGAATAAAATTGGGGCAACAATAGCTTCCAAACTTAATAAAGATTGAAAGAATTCTTTGAGTTCATCTTCTCTATGTTTTTTATATTGATCATCATCTCCAACAACTAAATCTTCAAGTGATTCAGGAAGCTTACTTCTCGGTTTAAGACCCTCTTTGTCTCCGGTGTAAGCACCAGTAGTAGACATGTTGTTGTGTGAAAAGTTGGATCTACTTGTCTTCGCGAACACGTAGTGGAAAAAGACAGGTGTTCGCACGCGTGCAAGCAGGAGTGCACCAACTACAATGCAGCAACTGGAGCGGAACGGAGGTCTATTAAGGCCACGACACAGAAGACCTGTGGCCATAGAGTCTTAGAGTATGTACCGACAGTATAGGAAACAAAAACTACAAATACGTGTATGCTTCATTACAATCTTTTTTTAGATCTTCTAGAAGCTCATATTGTAGGATCTTATTCTTCTAATTATACAATAACTAAGGGTGGCTTTCTTACTTAGTTACCAGAACTTATTATGCGCAGATGGTAATTATGTATTGTATGACAGTAGTTGAATTCAAGATTGCACGTAATGTCGTTGATCATGTAGTTGTGATATTCGGTTTCAAGGATATGAGACAAAGAGGAAGCCACACTGCGTGATAATCTATGAGGAAGTAATCGATGAAGTCTAATCTCTATGCCCAGGAGAACTTCCTGAACGTCTTTGTACTTGATTTACCTGATTATGTGGTTCATCGAAGAAATATGCAATGATAATTTTGTAAAATATTGAACAAAAGTAGCAATTATTTGCAGAAACCATACTAAGTTTCCAAAACCGGATGCACAAATGAAATAGAATGCTCTTTAAATTTTTTTAGTAATCAATCAATTTATTTGAAACATGAAAGCATTTTATGAGTCAATTTATACGGCTGCAAAAAAGTGAAAAAATGGCACATATATAATAAAAAAGAATGTTTCAATTTATGTATATTAATTTTCTATAAGCAGGTCCAATTTCATCCTTTACAACTACATTTCTTTTCTGTCTTCCACACTCAGTCTGTTTAAGTCAACACCCCCAACAAACACCAAACTAAACTCTCCTTACCTTCCCCCAAAACATCCAAACCATCTCCACCAAGTCTAAATCTTCCATCTGCAATATTAAATAAATGAGAAGTAAATTTAACAATCTCCAAATTGTTTAAATTCATTGTTGTGGTGCTTTTCAAAAAGTTATGTATTGATTCTACAATACCTTCTTCAATCTTGAACAACAGCAAAACATCCTTATTTGGGATACTTATAACAATATTCCGTAGGTTGTCATTAATAATACCACCTTTTAATGAATATGAAATATCAAAATCACCTATCAAATTATTGATTATCCTTTCATTTTGATCTGTTCTGATTTGTATTAAATGCTCAAACATCGAATTGACAACCTTATTGATATACCCAGGAGGTGTGGTGTAGTCTCTGATCACTATTGGTAACTTTGTCATGTTTTCTAGTAGATGTCTAATATAAGAATTTATTTGGTTTGAATGACCTGTAGTTAAAACAAGAGTTCCAAAGGGGTTTTCTGATTTATCATGTTCCGTAGACTCCCTCCTCATAAAAACAAACATTTGCCTAGGCATAAGATCAATACATCTTATCACAAAATATTGTATGATAAACCCATTTAATACTTTGACACCACTTGTTATTCGAATCTCCAGTCTTACCTCCTCTTCAGAGTCAAACCGACTAACAAGTTCATCTCTTTGATGGTACGATTTGTATAGTCTTTTCGCTAAATTTTTCTTCAAGTAAGATATTTCAGGTCCGCTAAATACAGCCTCACTCTCAGAAATCAATCGATTCAGCTTGTATATCTTGAAAGTTTGGTTCAAGAAAATATTGGTGGGATCAGACATGTTATCAGGGTTTGTTTGTTGTTTATGGCTATTTCTATTTTCCAATCACGTGATATAATCTGGAGAAGAAGTCTCCAACGAACAATGCCGAGGTGGTATCACAAGAAAGGTTGATTTCTTATATTGATTGTATGAAGTCAATTAAACCAATTGTGGTTACTATGGTAGGTGTGAATACGGTAGCAAATTGTAATACCGAGAAACACAAGGATTGCGGAGAAATTTTGTAGAATTTTGGCTCATAATTCTCCCACTCTAATCAGTACTCTTGCGCTTGCTACTAGTCTACAAGTTTATTTTGCTAGTTACAGAACTTCATCGACAAATGTCTATTCATACTTCATACTAAAGAATAATTATAAAATAATCTATTGCTTAGCAACGTGCTCCAATAAGTCAACAACTCTGGTGGAGTAACCGAATTCGTTATCGTACCAGGCAATCAACTTAACGAACTTTGGAGATAATAAGATACCAGCCTTTTCATCGAAGATAGAAGAGTAAGTTGAACCCAAGAAATCGGTGGAGACAACAGCATCTTCAGTGTATCCTAAAACACCCTTTAAGGTGGTTTCAGAAGCAGTCTTGATAGCCTTAGAAATTTCAGCGTAAGTGGTTTCTGTCTTTAACTTAACAGTTAAATCAACAACGGAAACATCGACAGTTGGGACTCTCAAAGACATACCAGTCAATTTACCGTTCAATTCTGGAATAACCTTACCGACGGCCTTAGCGGCACCAGTGGAAGATGGAATGATGTTACCAGAAGCAGTACGTCCACCTCTCCAATCCTTGTGGGATGGACCATCGACAGTCTTTTGAGTGGCAGTGATGGAGTGAACGGTGGTCATTAAACCTTCTTCAATTCCGAAGTTATCGTTGATAACCTTGGCTAATGGAGCCAAACAATTGGTAGTACATGAAGCATTTGAAATAATCTTCAAGTCTGAAGTGTATTTTTCGTGATTGACACCAATGACGAACATTGGAGCATCAGATGATGGAGCGGTAATGATAACCTTCTTGGCACCACCATCAATGTGCTTTTGGGCACCTTCTAAGGTGGTGAAAACACCGGTGGATTCAATTACGAAATCGACACCAGATTTACCCCATGGAATAGAAGCTGGATCACGTTCTTGGAAAACCTTGATAGCGTGTCCATCAATGACAAGGGAGTCAGCCGTGGAAGAAACTTCACCAGCGAATTTACCGTGGGTGGAATCGTACTTGAACATGTAAGAAGCGTAATCTGGAGCAATGAATGGATCATTGATAGCGACAACGTTAATGTCTGATCTAGTTAAAGCAACTCTAAGAACTAAACGTCCAATACGTCCGAACCCGTTAATACCGATATTGATAGCCATGTTTATTTATATATATTTATTTATACTTTATGGAAAAATTAATTGTATGGGAATTGACTTGAATTTATACCCAAAACTGGTTGGGCCTCGTTGACCCCTCTTGCTTTTATGCAAGCATTTGATTTGCTACTGTAACCTGTAAATGGTGTGGTGAGGTCCGGGAGTCAGATGATGCCAATTCATAAGAACGTGCAGCAAAATTTGAGTCTATATGTTAGTAATCAATGCATAGTAATCATATTACCACATACATTACTCAATTTCGTATTTACTCCACCGTCATCTTTACCTCATTCATGGTCACCATTTCGATTGACTGTCTCCCGGGTCGTGTGAATGGTTAACCTGTAAAACTTTAGTTCCTGCACCTGGGGAAAAGTCCTCGCATGACTCAACCTTAGTGCAATACTAAGGAAGAAACTCCGAGACCGAACACATCCAAAGTGCAATAGTAACATTTGATTACTTATGTTATATCGTTTTACCATGCGGCAACTATACACAAAGAAACAACAGGTGATCAAATATGAGGTGATAATGAATGTGGATTTTAACCTGCTACGAAATATCTTTGGATTTTCGTCATGGGACGTTCAAGTGGGGTGGTGCGAGCTTAACTGCGGCATCCGGTTATCCATGATTAAAGTCCGGGTGGCACAAGAAGTGCAGTAGTAAATACCTAACGATGAAATGCAATGAGATATTTAAGCAGATTTTCATGCTTCGAGATTTGGTTGCAAATTCTCGCGCTTACTAAATGAGAAATGGTCATCATTTTAGGACGTGAGGAACAAAGGTCTACATTAAGGTACCCAAACGAGGTAAATATGCAGGTATGTTAAGCCCTCTAATTGTGCCATCCATAGCCTAATATTTGTAATCCAAATTAGGGTCCAGCTAGTAAAATCGACTTTTCTAATTCTCTGAAAAATCGCTCAAAAGTTAGTCATAGAGTAAGCACTTGGATGGATTTTGATGAAGTGCTCTCAATAGCTTTTTATTGTGATAGGTAATTGAAGCTTACTTTTCAAGTTCCGTTTTTACTAAATGTTGTAAAAGACTAGCACTTTGCAGCCAACCAAATATTCACATGTTGAAATTCCGAGAAAGTGTCCCGGGGTGTTTCGGGGTGTTTAGGGGTTCGATATGGCTACAAACTGAAGATCTTCGTTAGCAATAGTTGGTAAGTATATCGAGACCCGGGCACGCGAGTGTTACGCCTAGAACAAATTCAACGAGCTGTTATTTCATGAGCTCACGCTGTATGTTAAGAGCATATTATGTCATTCTACCTGCCAAATTACGAACTTGTCACATGTACACACGCCATATTAGAAGAACTTAAATTCTCAACCAGCGCAAAGTAATGAATTCAAACATGAGAGCAAACTTGTATCGGCCGATAATATCACTTACGACTCTTTCTTGACGAGCCACTCAACTAACTGTAATGATATCTAAGCTGAATTACTAGTGATATAACACGTTTATACAATGATTCGGTGGTATTTTACCGGCAATATCGTTCAGGCAGCATTGTAGCATTGCCCAATTTTAAAGTCTTGTTATGGTCTTGTGTAGTAAAACTAGTGGGCAAGTAGTTACTGAACTAACGAATTCGGTCTGCCATGCGCGAGTTCCAATTTCTCCAGCATTCATCCAGCTTGACTAATCAACCAAAAACAAGTGAAAAAGTAGTCGAAGTTAGCCTAACTTACAAATCTACGTAAAGGAGTTAGTCCAATAAGCCATTAGGCTTGATTGGTATAGTTTGTGAGATTTGTAGCAGCGACTCCCGAAGTAGATAACTGCAGGAGTTTGTGTGCAAAGAGACTACAAGAAAATCAGCTCTTGTGTGGTGTTTTCAGACCACGCTCGAGTATTGTACTTGCGTTCGTTACTGACATGTTCTCATTTCGCTTGAGTAATGCAGTGCACTAACAAGCTCTCACCGTGTTTGAGTAGGTTGTCTCGTTATGTCTATTCTCTCTGGGTTCGAGTACTGTACTGTACTTACATGCTCTGGTTACGCTCCAGAGTAGCTTCTACAAGGGTCTCATATAATCACATTAATCATTTCTGTATCTAAGCTCTAAAAGGAGCACCTGAACCAACCATTATATAATCAAAATCGTCATGATCTGGTTGGCCAACCACGTACCCATCATGAATTCTTTGATCCACCATCCTTTGTTGGGGTAGACTTGTTTGTAGTTGAGATGTTGTATCAAAAAACGAAGGAGAATTATTGAATTCATATTCTTGATGTGCAATATTCATTTCCAATATTGCTGCTTCATGACCTTCAAAATCAGATTCACCGACGGTATCATTTCTTTGTAGTGATAAACTACTTGCACTACTTGCACTATTATGACCAAAAAGTGAAGATTTATAAGATTCATCAGGAGTTGTTGCATATGGACTTTTATTTCCGGAACCAGTTCTGCGATGTATTACTGGTTTTACTACATGACCATATCTTTCATAACTTCCTGTTGGCCTTTCAATTCTTCTACCATTTGGCGAGGTTGAAATATTTGCAGTATCATGCTTTCCATTAACTGACGTATCATACTTCCCACTTAGTGAAGTTGTTGAACTTGAAGACAGTTCTTTTTCAAATCTGGAAGATGCTCCCGACTCACTTGGAAATAATGATACAGGACGTTTCGTATAGAGTTCGGATCCCATTTGAAATGTCAGATATTTAGCAAAAGACATTTCTCTTTGATACATCTCCTCAACTAGACTTGATGGTGGGGAATAATTATTATTCACTTGTTGTTGTACTGGTTGTATAAATTGTTCATTTTCAATCTTGATATTATCATTATATGAGTTATCAAAGCCTTCATACCTATCTTCTCTATCACCAAACGTTTTTCCGTTATGTTCAGCAAATATTCTAGAGCTTGAATCAACATTTGTTGGAGACAATCCAGCTGCCAAAGCCACACCAGAATCCCAATCAATTGGTTCATTATCTAAAAGTCCATGTTCTGCTATTAAACATGATATTAGGGTATTAATTGGAAGGACAAATTCTTTACGTCCTGGATTGGAATCTATTTCCACTCTTCCCACCGACTTTTGAGCTTGGATCAATTCATTTAAGAATCCAAGATGAGGCGTACTGAGCATTACTAATTTCTCTAAACTTTTGGTGACTATATCAACTCTAGCTTCTAATAACTCAACATAACCTGCTGCATGATTCTTCTCCTTGTTCTTCTTCTTCCTCATAAATACACATATATTATTGTCAGCAGAACACCTATTACATGGTCTATGACCATCACATTTAGTCTTTTTAATTCTACATGAATCACAAGCTTTTGCAACTCTCTTCTTTTTTGCAACATTGATATGCTTATCATGTTCATGAATATCATCATGATTACTATCCAGATCCATTCCACTGCCACTCCTATTAGCTGGGGAAGTCATTACTAATAACCTAGTTTTTTGTATGTAAATGAAGTTGCAACAATCAATGCTTATATCCGAGAAAATCAGGACAAGATTACTAATGTTAAGTTTTGAACTTTCTTAGTTTAAACCTCTTTCATTAGAATGATGGAATGAATACCGACTTTATACTAGTTGTTCTTGACAGTATGGAAAAGTGTTGTCAAGGTTAGGAAATGTGATTGAAATTTTAGGAAAAGTGCATCAACGTACTCACGCCAGTTTGTAGATAATAAACAATGCAGCCTTGAGTTTAAAAGAAACCCATATTTAGAAGTTTATTAATCATTGTGATATTCGGATATGTTAAGAAGCAATCATGGTAGTAATTCCAAATGTAGTGTCATGTGTTTATATACGACAACTTACATAACTTAATCAGCAGTACATACAAAGCATTATTAATTCCTTTCAACCATTTTCAACCAAATTCATTAAATCATCGGCGGTGATGAGGCGAATGCCAGCAGTAGCTAAAAGTCTGCGAAATGTTCACCGTAAATTGTTTTTGCTGCACACCCAACCGATTGAGACTGCAGGAGGTTAAGATAATATTATGCATGATTATGTCATTCTCTCAGTGGATTTCTTATCACCATCAAATGCCTATGGTCCATTTGAATAAAAATATAAGACTAACGTAGATGAACTAATATGTACAATGAATTAATATTCATGTTCCATTGCGTTGGAGCCTTAGTAATTGTTACAGAGCAATGAAACAATATTCAACTCTAAGTAATACATATTTATCATTCGTCTGATACAAATACATGATGCATATTCGACATTCCGTATATACATTTCCGGCGATCAAACCTGCTTCCAAAGTGTTTGCGAAGACTGCGGGACCCCGCTGAACTTTGCTCCGTAGAATCGACATATACGCAGTGACTTGGCATTTTGGATAATATCGTAATACACACATTTATTTTTTACAACTTTCGTCTTCAGAATTCAATGCAACTTGTAGCAAGTGAAAGTAGATAAGATAAGCTACTGTGAATGCATAAAACACGGCTGCAAAAACTACATGAAAAAGGAATTCTAATTTAAGTATTTAGTCATACAAATATGAACATTCCTCAAGTTTAAAATCGAGATTGCAGCCAAGGCCAAGCACCTATTTTCCGATTGGAATGACTTTAGCGAAAGCCCCACTTATTTAATTTATAGCAATATCAATAATATGCGTGCTTCTCCTACGTCTATGTAAGACAAGGCTAGATGAATCATACAGAACTCAACGCTATTTTTGTAACCATTAAGTCAAGCAATTTTTAGGCGGCTTTCATATTTCCGCAAATGTACAAATGACACGATAGATGGAATGATTATGTAAAGAAACGATGCAATAGGAGAGCATTTTAAATAGCACTACGATGTACTATCAGTCGAAGCAAGAGAATGCGATACAGATGAAACAGCTAGATAAACTAAAAACGCATATGAAAGTCATTAAAGGTTACAAAAAAGTGTGAAACACATCTGACAATGACCTCATTAGCAACCTCAAAGTTTTGAAGCGACCCTTATTGAGGACTTCAGGGTGACCAACATAGCTCTCACATACCTTCGTGGCAAAAAATCGATTATTGGAACAGTGACTTGATCTTGAAGTACGATGCTTATGAGACACATGTGATATTTAATGAATATCATTGCTAGAGTATGTTGATACTCATTGTAACCTTGGAAAGTCTTGCAAAAGAATGTTCACATTGATTTCTATGTTGATGAATGTGACAATTTCAATTTTTCAAGAACTCAATTTTTCGAGGGAACAGGGAACTATATAGATAGGAATTTAGCCTTGATACATACGAAAAAAACTGGATCGAATATTACCGAACTTGACTGCACCACAGGACATGATTGACCGAGATACCTTCGGGTCAAAAACTCGGCATTAAAGTAGATTACTAATACCCGATTTTAACCAAGATAACATTCCTAGCAGGATGTACCCACACTTCTCCACTATTCAAAGGCCTTGATTTTTTTGCAACTTTTGCAGCCCAATCTCATCTCATCACGTGTAATTTCTTTTGGAAAAGAGGCTATCTGGTATCAACATGGCCAAGAAGAAGGCGAACCCAGTTGAGCTGGTCAAACCTACCGATAAGCAATCCGCAAAGAACAATAAACCAGACAAATCACCGTCAACCGACTCTTTGAAGAAAAAAGCCGATTCCAATGAACCAACAAGAGGCAGAATAATTGGTGACAATTTTGGTTGGACTGGAAAATTACCAGTAACCTTCCTCAATGAACATTGTCAAAAGCAGAAATGGGGGCGTGTTGATTATGAAATGCGTAAACGAGGTGGAGGTTATACTTGTACTGCAAAATTACTGTGGGTACATCCTAAGACCAGAGAAACCATACATGTTGACATGACACCTCAAGCACCATTATATGAACCAAAAGACACAACAAACGAAGCAAGGCATTACTGTGCAACTTATGCACTTTATAGAATCAATTTTGTTAAGAATATGAAAATGGTAATGCCTACAATATTTGCCAGTTATTGGTCTGATTTGGAGAAAGAAAGATTGATTTTGCTTAAGGAGAATAAGTTTAAACACGATTGTAGATACAACGAACATCCTTTCCAAGTTGTACTTGATGAAAGAGAGCGTAATGAAAAGGCTGCAAAAGAAAGATTGGCAAAACAAATGAATGAAGTCAAGGAGAAGAAACCGACGATAAGTTTATCGATTTCTAATGTTAGGACTGCAAGTATCAATGAGAGACCCCCAAAGAAGGTGAGTGGTGGTACTCAGGTGTCTAACGGGGCAAAACCAGCTCCGAATGGACTGTCGAACGCAAAACCTGCTAGCCTCAATTCATATGGCGGTGACAGTTCAACTCCAAATGATAGTATTTCAAAACTAAATGTCGAACAATCATTAACGTTTCCCAAAAAAATATGGGCCAATGCTCCATTTATTGATTTCTCGGTCGAAGTAAGAACCTCAATTGAGTCCATAATCAAAAAACATATCGAATGGATCTTGGAAGACCAACATGAAGCTTTACTTTCTACAACAGACAATACTGCGTATTTGAAATCGTTAAAATCGTTGGGATTCAGGGAATCTCATGTAAAGGAATCTTTCAATTATACGGGTACTTATATAGATGCCTTAGAGTGGTTATTATTCCATTTACCTGAAGATGATTTGCCACCCCTTTTTTCGAAATTGGAAAAAGATTCCAAAGCTACTGTAACTATTTCAAAGAACATTCAACTTGAATATTTGGTTGGTAGGATTAGAAAATCGGGAATTGATGAAGAAGAAATCTTGATAGCATTACAAGAAAATGATAACGATGAATTACGCACTTGTGTACAATTAACTCATAGAATTGCCGAGTTTACCATGACTGAAGTCATAGATCCAACTTTGGACTCACAGGAATTATGGGAGCAAGAAATATATGGGATTCAAATGTTGGAATCAAATCAAATCGAATACGCCAATTCCAAAGATATTGTCACAATCTCATTGAATGCAGAGGGTTTAGCAAAAGGTTTGCTTAGTGTTCGCTTATTCAAAAGTGAAAATTATCCTATGGAACTACCTGGGATTCATATTATTGTGAATAATCCATCTCATAAATTGGCTGATTATATCAAATTATCAATTGTGAAACAATTGTGTAGATATATTATTTCTCATGGTTTTATTGGAGATTGCTTCATATTTTCAATTGTTGAATGGCTAGAAATGAATATCATCAAAGTTATCGATCATCCTGGTGATTTAATTAGTTATGAGATTGAAAAGAAAGTTGAAAAAAAGTTATCCGAGAATAAAAATGTTGCAAAAAGGCTGCAAAAAAAAGTCATTCCGTTAACGGAATCGCAAATCATGCAACTTTCAAAGTTGTATAACGACAGATTAACGAGTCCTAAAATGAAATCTTCATTAAGACAACGATCAAGTTTACCAGCTTGGAAAAAGAAGGATGAATTGACTTCCATCATCAATTCTAATAAAGTTACTATTGTAACTGGTGAAACTGGTTCCGGTAAATCCACTCAAATTGTTCAATTTATCCTAGACCAAATGAATTCACAAGGCGATTTCAATTCAAAAATCATCTGTACTCAACCAAGACGTATCTCAACAATTGGTTTAGCAGAAAGAATTTCAGATGAGCGTGTGGATAAGGTAGGGAATGAAACCGGTTATATTATCAGAGGTGAAAACAAAACAAATAAAGATACCAGGATTTCATTTGTAACTACAGGTGTTCTTTTAAGAATGTTACAATCATTTCTATCGACAGGTGGATCTTCCGTTTTTGATAATCTTGGATACATTTTCATGGATGAAGTACACGAAAGATCTGTTGATGGTGATTTCTTATTAATCATCCTTAAGAAGGTTATGAATAAGTTTCCAAAATTGAAAATTGTATTGATGTCTGCTACCATTGATATCAATACCTTCAAGAGCTTTTTCAATACTCCTTTAAATCATATTCATATTGAAGGAAGAACATTTCCAATCAAGGATTTTTACTTGGATACAATTCTTGAAGATTTGGATTATTCAATGAAAACGTACGATGGTATCGTTAAGCCAAAACCAGACTCAACTTTCTTTCAAGCTGGTAATATCAATTATGATTTGATTGCAAATTTGTCATTACATATACATCATCAATTGCTTAAAGAAGGTAATGATGGGTCGATTCTAGTTTTTCTTCCAGGTATTATGGAAATCAATAAATGTATCAGGGAAATAACCACCATATTTTCGAAGAAAAATATAGAGTGTTGGCCATTACCATTACACTCCGCATTGACCAATCAAGATCAAAAGAGGGTATTCAATACCCCACCAAAAGGTGTTAGAAAGATTGTCGTTTCTACTAACGTAGCCGAAACTTCGATCACTATTCCCGATTGCGTGGTTGTTATTGATAGTGGTAGATCTAAGACTATGTTTTATGATCCTAAACTGAACGTAACAAGATTGATTGAAGATTGGTGTTCTGGTGCTGAAATCGGCCAAAGAAGAGGTAGATCAGGTCGTGTAACTAACGGTAATTGCTATCATATGTATACTAAATCCACTGTGGATTCCATGAGAAAACAACCGATTCCAGAAATTAGAAGAACTAGGTTGGAGAATTTGTATTTGATAGTGAAATCAATGGGAATTGATAATGTTGAAGAGTTTTTGAATAGTGGTTTAGATGCTCCAGATTCCTCTTCTCTTGAAAATTCAAAGAAATTCTTAAACGATATTGGTGCTTTAGAACATGGCAATTTATCTCATTTAGGGAAATATTTGTCTTTCATTCCAACGGATTTACAAAGTGGTAAATTATTAATTCTCGGTTGTATTTTTGGATGTCTTGACGTTTGTCTAACTTTAGCTGCCATGAGTTCCACTGGAAATCCATTCTCAACCAGTTTTGAACAAAAAGAAGAGATTAAAAAGGTGAGAAATACCTTTTCTCAGGGCCAAGGTGATTTTGTAGCTGTTGCGGTGGCATTCCAAGAATACCAAGATTTGAAGAAATCAGGGAAGAATACAAAGAAATTCTTGACTGATAACTTCTTATCTTACATGAAAATGAATGACATTGCATCTGTCAGAACTCAATATGTGTCCATATTGAAAGATCTTGGGTTCGTACCAATGAAGGGTGATTTGGACCATTTGAATAGAAATTGTAACAAATTTTCAGTAGTAAGATCTGTTATCACTGGTGCTTATTATCCTCAGATTGCACAAGTTCAACTTCCGGATCCAAAATTTTTCAAGTCTATGGTTGGTGCGGTAGCGTTAGACCCCGATGAGAAGAAGACAAAATATTGGTTGCGCAATGAAGGCTTTATTCCAGATTCAGAAGATGAAACCAAATATCCAGCCACAAGAGCATTCATTCATCCCTCATCTGTTTTATTTGGAACTTCGGAAGTTGAAAATACCTTTTCCAAAGAAATACTTGAAAAAGCTTCCAATGAAGATGGCGAAATTGATTTTGAGAAAGCAAGAGCATTATATGCTACGTTGACTCCTACAGTAAAGAAAACCAACCCGGCATTGAAATCTTCATTTGTTGTCTATTGCTCATCACATCAGACAACAAAGTTATATTTGAGAGATGTCACACCTACTTCTACACTTGCTACATTATTGTTTGGAGGAGATTTATCCTATAATTTGGTGAATTATATAGACAAAGGAAGAACTTCCCCTGGTCTCGTATTAGATAATTGGATGCCAATTAGGACTTGGTGCAAGAATGGTGTATTGATTAAAAGATTGAGAAAGTTGGTCGATATTTTATTGGAGGACAAGTTGGGTAGACCTGGTGAAATGGGTGATAATTCTGATATTCAGGATTTGTTGGAAGGGATTTTAGAGCAACCTTGAGCGATGTGAGAGGGAGTCCAGAGCTAACAAGTTGCATACTTAACGATACGAGAGAAGACGAGAGTATTTATAGAGACATCAACGATAGTACGCGATTTTATAGATTTATACAATACAAAAGTTGAGCCTCTGCACGGCGATATCATAGTGTAAACCCTTTTCGTTGAGTTAGTTCATCGCCACAAGACTAATACTGGCAGGAGCAATAAAGTCAAATTCAGCTAGATATTTTCAAACTCATTATATAAAACAAACATCAATGACAAACAATCACAACGATCATCGGTAACACACCCGAGCTCTGACAGATCTTCATCTACAATGGGTGCAAATAATATGTAAGCAAAAAAAAGAAATTCTTGTTTGTGTTGATTCCTTTAACTACGCAATTGTGCGCCACAGTTTGTAGATCAATGATCAAGCTGACATATCCAACCACATAAATACCAACGAGTATACTTTTTCCTGAGTAGTAAAAGCCATGAGCGATGATGAGTACGAACTTCTAATTCCAGTGAAATCGGTGAAATCAACTATCACTGTCAAGTCATATGATTCAGCAGAAGATTTTTCCACATCAAGTTCTTCTTCCGAAGATGATGATCAGTTCGATGCTGATGTACTTTTACTACCCAAGGTTATTCGTGAAACGGTTCCATTAACAGACGATCCACTGATACCGGTAATAACGTTTCGTTATTTCCTATTATCTACATTTTTCATTATTCCAGGTGCATTTATAGACACATTGAATGCTTATCGTACTACATCAGCTGCATATTCCATTTTCTTTGTTCAAATAGCATCTCATTGGGCTGGTAAGTGGTTGGCAAACACGTTGCCTCGGAAACAGGTCAATTTAGGTTTTATAAAGTTCAATTTGAACCCAGGTCCATGGTCAATTAAAGAAACTGCTATGGTTACAATAACGGCCAATAGCGGAGCTACAGGAAGTATGGCTACAAATGTGATCTCCTTATCTGAATTATATTTTGGTGAAGCAATACCCGCCAAAGTTGCAATTCCATTTATGTTCTCAATTGTATTTGTTGGGTATTCGTATGCTGCGATTGCAAAATCCTTTTTAATGTATGACACACAATTAACATGGCCCCAAGCGTTAATGCAAACTGCACTTTTCCAATCACAAGATAAGTCTAACCTGAAACAAGGTGCTAAACAATTGAAAGTCTTCTTCTGGGTGTTGAGTAGTATTGCCGTTTGGCAATTTTTCCCAGAATTCATTTTCCCAATGACTTCAAGTTTAGCTGTACTTTGTTGGATGGCTCCATATAATCCAACCATTAACTTCTTAGGTTCAGGTATGGGTGGTATGGGTGTACTCAATTTCTCACTTGATTGGGCTAACATAACAGCTCAGATCATGTTATATCCATATTGGATTCAACTAATCCAATTCATAGCATTTGTACTTGGAGCTTGGGTATTAATACCTCTTGTTAAATGGGGTAATTTAGGAACATTTGGCTATGGTTTAATGTCGAACTCTTTGTTCCTTTCAAATGGTTCTATATATCCTACCAATGAATTATTGACACCAGATTTGAGACTTAATTTAACTGCATATGAATTATATGGACCAGTGCATATTGGAGCTCAAAGAGCTTGGAATATGTTTTTTGATTACGCCGCTTATGTAAGTGGAATCACTTGGGTTGTTCTTTTTGGTTTTGATAAATTTAAGGATTCGTATAAGAATTTTAAAAATAGAGGATATGAATCATTGAATTCAACAGAGGACACGATAAAACAATCTCAATCGATAGATAGATTGAACAGGTTAAGACTCAACTATAAAGAAGTACCCAATTGGTGGTATTTTATTCTTTTCCTTGCTGCGTTTACAACATTAATGACAATCTTGTTAAATGGTTATATGTTTATGCCATGGTGGTGTTGTATTGTTGCACTTGTTATGGGCTCAATCATAGTAACACCATTAGCATGGCTTTATGCATTATCAAATTTCCAATTAGCAATAGGTACATTCAATGAGTTAATCTATGGTTACATGATCCAAAATATGGATCAAAAACACCCAGCTGGTGCACTTGTTTTTGGATGCATTGCAGGAAATGCCTGGTATAGAGCTCAATATCATTTAGAGTGTATGAGACTTGGATTTTATAATCATTTACCTCCAAGAGCTGTGTTCTTCTCTCAATTATATGGGGAGATGATAGGGATTCCAATCAATTATGTTGTGCTCAAATGGGTTTTAAAGACCAAGTTTGAATACTTGACTGGATCCAAGGTGGATCCTTTACATCAATGGACTGGTCAAGGTATTACGATTAATCATACGAATGCAATCCAATATGTTGTTTTGGGTCCAAGCAGGATTTTTGAAAAGTATCCATTATTGCCATACGGTTTTGTCTTGGGATTGATTGCTCCAATCATGATGTACTGTTTACATAGAAGATATCCAAACTCACGTCTCCAATTTAATTTATGGAACACAACGGTATTTTTTTCAAGTATGAGTAAATTCTATGGGAATTTATCTACTGGTTATTTCTCAAAGTTCATTGGTGGTACAATTACAATGTATTGGGCCTTCAATTATAGACAAGATCTTTGGAAGAGATATAATTATATCTTAGCAGCTGCTTTAGACACTGGGTATAATTTGAGTGTATTACTCATATTTGTACTATTTTCTTGGGGTACAATTACTATGCCACATTGGTGGGGTAATAATGCCGACAGTGTAGAGAGGTGTTTTGCATTGCATTAAACGACGCGTTTAACGAAGTCGGAGGAGGTGGGAGGTGGAGATTTGTGGAGAGCATTTTAGATGAGTGATTATTTAGAAACTTACTGGGTTAGACCTTGCATTAGAGTAAACATAGATATAGAAATAAAATAGATATATATGTAATACAATCATACAGAAAAGATAATGTAGCTAACTAGTACACTTTAGGTATATTCCTCAGCATTTCAGTCATCACTTGTATTCACTGATTTCTGATTTAGTCTGATCAGTATTTGCCTCTATAGCATTCTCATGGCTCTTGCGCACTTACCAAAAATCCACTCCGAAAAGTTCGAAAAATTAACAACATGAGCTCTAACTTACCTGAATCAACGCCAAATAATGGAGCAAGAAACATCAACATACAACCTCAACAAGCAGCAGCATTAGCTCAGGCTTTAAGACTAGAAATTGAGCATGCAAAAGCAGCGGGTGATGATGAAGTCAAAGCGAAGGCACACCACGCTAAAGCTGCTAGTATACGGAAAATATTGATTACTTATCAACAGCAACAGAAAGCAAAACTGGAACAATCTTCTCCCTTAGTATCTCCAAATGGTACTCCATTGATAAAGCCTGTCGAAACTGTAGTGGGGAGTTCTTCGGCTGATTCTTCAAAAGACGTTCCAAACACAACCCAGGATACGAAAGAAAACACTACTGAAGAGACACCCAAAACTGTAATCACCATAGATAAACTTAATAAGGTGAAACATTCGTTAGATCAATTGGAATCTTCAATTGCTAAATTGGAGGAAGATAAAAAAAATACGACTGATGTTTCCAAAATTCGTTTTTTGAATACAGAGATAGAAAAGTTAAAGCCAAATGTTGCAAATTATCAAAAGCTAGTAAATTACTTTAAATCAGAACTTTTAAGCAGGAATAGTAGGTCACCGAGTCCACCTAGCATTCCTGGCCCAAGTCATCATACAAGATCACTAAGTTCACTTATAGAAAAAACAAATAATCCACCACCTCCTCCACCAGCACCAGCACCTATTCCTACTCCACTGGTATTACAAAAACCAGCACTTTCAGCATCCAATCTTTCGTATATGAAGACTCAACCGATTCTAACACCAACTGCACTCGCAAATAAGATCTCCAATATCTCCAAATTGGGTGGGAATATAAGACCGCTAAGTACAAGCACTTTGCCTACATATGGCCATACAATGGGAGCACCAGCTATGAAATTAAGTTACGACAACCCAAATTACACGCCCAACAATATCCCTGATAATGGAGGACGAGTATTGACCAAGAGAAAACTAGCGGATTTAGCAGCAACAATAGCTGCAACTGAGGGAGACGCAAAGCTCACAGTAGACAATGATGTTGAGGAATTGTTACTTGATTTAGCGGACGATTTTGTTAGTTCGGTAACATCTTTTGCTTGTCGTTTGGCTAAGCATCGTAAGGTCAAGAAAGTTGATATAAGGGACTTCCAATTACATTTGGAACGAAATTGGAATATTAGGGTTCCAGGTTACTCAAGTGATGATACAAGAGCAGCAAGAAAATTGCAGCCAAGTACTGAGTATAACCAGAATTTATCCAATATTAGCAAAGATGAGAATTGATGAGACAAAGTAAGAGGAATTTTATAAATTTCATGTTAAGTAGACGTATACAAATTGATGCGTGGTGAATTATGATTTTAAGGGTCCTCGCATGCATCGATCAGCTGCGGAGTTACTTCTTCAAGGAACCTGCAGATTTGCTACTTCTTAGCGCGGATAATAGTATATCACACCATTCTAGTGCATGGTTGCTAACCTTCGTTAATCGGGTTTACGAATCTCCGGCTGAGATGTTAGTACCAGCCTCATTGTTTTAGTTATAGAAATCATAACCAATAAATATCATTGTACTTATTAACATTATTTGCATTTATTCATAACCTATATAAACCATTACTAAGCTTCAATTGATTCTGTTCAACTAGTAGATCCAAATACTTTTCCAAATCCTGATCATGGATGACTTCCAATTTCTCTTTTGGGACTGTCAATTTTAATAGGCCCTTTAACTTCTCAAACAGCCCACCTTCGATGCTTTGTAGAATATTTTTCAAGTGGGGTAATAGTATGGAGTACCTGTCTGTAATAAGTGGGGCGGAAATCTCTGGGGAAGGTTGCAAAGCACTATTCTGATTCGATTTGCTTGGGCTGCTTATTGCAACTTCCTCGTATTCCTCCTCATCCACAATATACAATGTTTTCGTGAGTTCTAATAAAACTTTCTTTTGAGCCCAGAATGTCAAACCTTTAGAAACCAAATATGGGGTCATATTCAATGTTTTGCTAATATGATCTACTGACAATTCGTTTGCATTTTCATTGAAAAGTGAAATGATGGCAGCCTTGTCTGGGGTTACTTCAAATACAGTCAGCTTGTTTTTCACTTCCAATTCTAACTTAACCAATCCTAAATGTGGAACCAATTTCAATTCTCTACCACGTTTATAACGTGAAAACTCGTTATTGAACAGTTCGAATTTCTCTTGAATTAATGGAGGTAAATTGAAATCATCTGAATTATTACCAAGTACAGTTGGCCAAAAAAGATGAGATAAGATTGAAGAATGAAAAGATTTATTTCTTCCATAAATCGATTGGTTTATAGATTTACTATCTTTTATATCTTTGATCATTATATCCAAAGTTGTGAATTCACTTTTCCCAAATCTAGCTTTTAGGAATCCTAATTGAGTATCGATATCTGAAATATCATAATCATGTAAGTTTATAAGCTTATCTCCAAATAGTTTTGTGAACTCATCAATAAAGATTTCCTTTGAATCAAAAATCGAGATCAACGATTCAATTATATCTGTAACTTTACCTTTTTTGAAATCTGGTAAAGCATCAATTGGATCAGGATGCCAGTTCAAATCCGAATCATCTTTTCGCTTACTTTTACGAGATTTGGTACTTCTTAATTCTCTGACCAATTCAATCAATTTATTCAGTGTATCATCTTCATCCAATAAACCATGTACTAATTTGACAATAATGTCTTCACGAGTTTTCAAATATAATCTTATTGGTCGAACTACTTTATCGAGTAAAACACCCTTCGGGTCGATTAATAAGAACGATTTTATGGTCTTCGTGTATGTGGTTATTACATCAACTGTATTTGATCCAGCATGTAATAAATTCTTGTTACAAAGATCAATAAATGTATTTACTAGTTTTGTTCTCTGATATGATTGTGTTTTCAATGAATAGTTTGTAAGGTATGAAATCTTTGATAAATTTGAAACTGAACTGAATTCAGATGATCTTTGCAGTAGACATTGATGTAATTCTTCTAATCCGTGCATGCTTTTAGGAAAATCTAATATTATATCAAAGATTTCATTTATACGTATCGAGACCAATTCATCATGAGCGATTTTGATTAGTTCGAATAAATAAATATCGTCTATTTCTCCTGGAGTAGAGCATTTTGAAATGATTGAAAAATTAGGATATATTTCGTTCAGTATGAATTCATTTATTATATTCAATAAAGGTTTGTTCCATACTCTTGAACAATTCAAAAGAATGAACTTTTTGATTTTCTGTATCGATAATTTTATAAGAATATAATTGACCTCGTTATTAAAGTTGATAGAATATAATAATGTGATAACATCATTGATTGAATGTTGTACAGGCGATGATAAAGCTGTGGATAAATAATTTGATAATGACTGCAAAAAGTGGGAGTCTTCTGAGTCTTTGTGTTGCTCAAGTTTTACCTCCAATAAATCCTTCCTGAATAAGCTATTCAAATTCCTATCGAACAAATCCCTTGCTAATTCATTCAAATTCATGTTCTTTATAAAATACCCGTAAAATAACTTTATACCTTCGATTAACTTATAGAAATCAATAAACTCTAGCTCATCAAGCGGGTTATTCTTAAAGAAGCTATGAAATTCAATGTTTATAGAATTTATGTATAACTTTACAAATCCAATTTGATTTGAATCATCTTTGATACAACTTCTAATGGCTGATTTGACTCTCTGTGACGGTAGATCATTGTAGTTGAAGATAATCCTCCAATTAACAACATTTGGAAAACATTCGATCCATTCTAACAAAATATGTATATCATTGTCTATATCCAGTTGACTATTAGATAGATCTGTTAAGGTTGGGGCGGGTATTATTGATGTTATTGTTTGTTTAAGCATGCATGGGAGTTTTATTTGGTGAGAAATACAAAAGTCATATAGATTAATAGAGCGTAGCGATATGGGGTTTGATCTTAGCACGGTTTGGCGGTCTATCGGTGAAGACTTTCGTGAATAAGACTTTTGGCAGATCATACTGAACCTTGAAACATACCTATTTTGGTGTTTCTATTGTGGTTGTATGCCGTAACTTCATATTGCGATAAGTGGGCTATTGACGACAGTCACCGTTGTCTACAATAATGAGGTAACACTAAGGTACGAATCAATTCCGTAGTGTAATTGATGAAATAGGTAATAGGGAGAAGAACCAGTTCCGTAGTGTAAGCGATGAAATACTCGTTGAGTATCTCGATATTTTCAGAGATAATTTGAAGAAGTTTCGGTGTAGTACTTAACAACTGCCCAATACCAATTATTCGATAGGCATCGAATCGGAACAAGCAGAATACCTGAGCCCTGGTACTGGCGAAAGGGTGTCAAAATAAGGTATCTTGTCTACATGTGGCAGCAGCAACAAATTTGGTCCCGTACGAGAAAGCATCCAAATTAATTGTGATGAATTCTAGCATATCGAGAACTGAAAACACTCTGATAAACGAACTCCATCAAAAGCCTCTATCTGTTAACCTCTCGTAAGCTCTCCTCCACACGTTCCCACTTACTCTCGTTAATATTACGAAACAATCTCAGCTTTATTTTCAAATTTCAGGTGTGAACTTTTACCTATAAAAAGAATGGTATGTAATAATTGAAGTGTACATTGAGAGATGTCTTGTGTGAACTGGATCGGAGGGAATTTATGGTGTGTTGTGCTTGAATTTATGATCTCTATGGAAAGAGTGGTGATTACAAGTGTAATTTAAAAGATATTCAGGATTGGTGGAATGTGGAGCTAGACCAGTGTGGTGATTGATCAATGATTCATAATAAATAGTGTTTTGATTTGAGATGATTTTGATCATTATGTGAAATTAATTGAACTGGAGTAGAATTGTTGTTAGAGTTGGAGTGGGTATTACTGACGTGTCGTTGCCCTTTCTTTGTCGTACAAATCGAGAGTCACTTCGTGATTTATACCCAGCAGCAAACACTCAATGAGTATAGAATGGCACATTCGAACACATTGCTCTCGATTTCAATTGTCCTACTTCGCTTATTATGACATTCGCTAGTTTCACCTTCAATCGAGTTTTTACAGTAAATAGCGATCCACACGCTGAGGAAATTGATCCTTCGATCTAAATATAAGCTTTGTCCATACTTAGTACCAGCAATCGTCTAAATTAAGTTCATACTAACATTCAGTCAAGCCTCAAAAACTTCATCCAAATAACGGGAGTTTCCACAGACATAGCCACCCAATATCTTAGAAAATATAAACAAGACTTGGGACTTGCTGTTGAAGCTTACCTTTCCGAAGAAGATAGTCGAAACAAATCTATAAAGACTATAAAATATTCACTGGCTTTGATAAGCATCTTTGATAAATATAAAGATTCAAATGACCCAGATAAAATTGATATCGATGGTACAATGGATTATTTAAACGATTTATCTATAGAGCCAGAAGATTTGAAAAGTTTGGTATTGGCATTCTTTTTACAAAGTCCAAGTGTAGGAGTATTTACAAGATCATCATTTTTATCGCAATGGAGTAAGCACAAAATAACGTCAATTAAAGCTATGAAAACTTTTATAGATTCATATTTTGATAATATCATAAATGGCATTGACGATAAGAGGAGTTTTCAAAAATTGTACAACTTTACTTTTGATTTTTTATTAGAGAATGCAAATCAAAAATTATTAGATTATGAACTAGTTATTGAATACTGGAAGTTATTGTTACCTTTTGCTTTTAAAGCAAATGATCAAAGGGTGGAGTTTAATAAAAGATTAGATCAATGGTATGATTTCATAAGCAAAGAATATAAAAGGCCATTCTCAAAAGATATGTGGAACATGTTTTATTTATTTCTTGAAGAAGTGGTTATAGTTGATCCAGTAGGGTTTGCAGGATATGATGAAATGGCAGCATGGCCAAGTGTTATGGATGAATATGTGGAATATTTGAGGGAGGAGAATCTTTTGAGTGAAGCTTCATAGAGAATCCTAACGTAGACACACAATAATAAATCACTCGTCTGCAGGTTGAACTAACAATTGTCATAATGGTCTCATTTCCCAGTGTTTGGAGTTACTTTCAAATAGCTACTAGGGCCAAACTTATATTAATCGTGCACGAAGACTTGTCTCCAAGTTCCTATTGTACAATAGGTCAAGTGAATCTTGACACACATGAATAAGACATTCGACTTCTACATCGAGTCAACCAATAAGTCTACCGTCCCGTTAAAGAATTAGGTATGGGATCGTACTTGATTGGGGTTTTGAAAGTATTTGCACAAGCACTGCATGGTCAAATAGGCAATTGAAACACAAGTACATACACTCTAGAACAAGCATCATTTCTAGAAGTTGATGCAAGACAATTTAACCCAACTGACATACGTGATTACTAGTCAACATTCTTCCTGCCCAGACTTACCAGGAACTACGCTACACAAAGAATATCTGCACACGACATTAATTATCGTACCAAAGATAGCTGCTAATATAATAATAAAGCTACTGCTGGTTGAACATGATACTTTTGAGCAAATAAGTCCTTGACACATATTTAAGTCACCTTTGACTATTTCTAGAACACTCAACTTCTCTACCTTTCCTGTTGTGCATATTCTATAATGTAATGCATCTCGACTAAAATGTAATTCTTCGGCGATTAATTTTGTATAAATTATTTCCCAACTAACTACCTGCTCTGCACTACAAAATAAATGTTTCAATTATAATAGTAAAATATTAGGGCTGTGGTCCCTACTCACATACATACATTGAATCTAAATAAATAAAACCAATCGATGGTTATTGAATATTAAAAGTCATCGTTGGGATGAGTGTCTAATGGTAGAATTAAATCGGATCTGTTCCCTGCAACTGAAAGTTGGGAAGTCATTACCATCTAGTATTTGATATCATGCGGATAAGTATTGTACAAATTATCAAACGGATGCGAGTTTGCCAAAATTGGAATTCAAAGGAATCGCTTATTAATTCCTAACAAGCTGCAATCAATGCTAAACTTGCTATCAAACTCTTCAGGTATGCTAATTTAGAAGACTATCAATATTTGACCTCCTCAAAGCTAATAACGTCCCACAAGCATCCTGGTCTGACAACCTCCGACCCTCCTCATCTTCAAACTCCTCCTCACCTTTCGGTACAGCACTAGCAGGATTCAAAGCCGGGTCTGGTAAAGCAAAGGTAACACCCGGGTCTCTCCTCTTTTTACTCCTTGCAGAAAGCATTGGAGTCGAAGTTGTTGATTTTATTGGATTTGTAAATGGACTAACTGGAACAGAAGATTTCCTCTTTAATTGGTGTGGTATGCTTGGCAGCCGATCCAACTGTCTTTGATTACTAGTATATTTATTTAATAAAGTCAATATTGGAGCCATATCCGGAGTAACATCGGGAGAAGGTAATTGATTTGAAGAATCATCACTCTCTATATCGTCTTCATCATTTTTGTTTTCATGGATGGTATTAATGTTAAATCTTCCAAGAGGATCCAAATCATTTATCAAAGCTTTGAAATTGAAATCCTTATCAATATCTCTATATTGATTTACATCTAAAGGAATTCTTGCAAAATCAACATCGAAATCATAATTTGGACTTGCACTATTCAATAAATCATGCTGTTTTTGGATAATGTGATGTAAATAAAGGATATATTCAACCGAAGATTTGAGAATTGTTAATTTATACATCCCATCGATTTTATTTCCATTATTCAGTGAACTAGTACTCGGCGAGCTTTTATTGAATGGCTTTATAGTTGGAGAATTTGTTGACGAAGCTGTAGTTGTTCTACAAGCAGGTATTAAGTATTTCAAAGCTTCAAATTCTCTATTAATCTTGATTCTACGCTTTTTTTCAATTATAGAATGTAATTGCTTTGTCTCATGCTTACGCTTTGCTAATTCTTCCTGATCTACATTTGCCGAAGATCTTCTCCTCTTCTTCCTATTTTGTATGGAACTTTTACCACTCAGATCAAGCGATGCTGAATTAGATGACTTATCAAGGTAATCATTAGTTAATATTTCATAATTATTTTCATCAGAATCAAGTTCTTTATTTAATTGAATTATGGTTGTTTTTAAAACTGGTGGGGTTGGTAGCATCATAGTACGATTTATATAGAATCAAAACTCATGGGGGATGTACCAAGAACTTTATATAGTCGTGAGACTATTAAATTACCCACGTTCTTACTTTTTGCAGTTGTGCATTTTGTGTCACTTCCGTTTAATTACTGGAGCATGGATGCAAGGGTGCACGTGAATGGTTATGTAATCGGTCCATGTGGTTGCAAAAAGTGCAACACATGGTCGACCAGTATATGCAGAGACCAATTATGGATCACCCTAATGACACATTTTGAAGTTGCTAGATTAAATATGTAATTTTTATAGACCATTAAGAGGTAGCTTTGCTGGAAATTTCCTAATATTGTAATTTAAAAAGATAGTCGTGAGGCTCAGTGTAGAATTTTGATTGTTTTTGTGCAAGTTGATGCCATTGAAAAATAAGCCAACAATTTGTTAGTAAGCTTGAAAGGTAAGGGGGGATAATTTGTTTAAGTGGGAGTTGTTTATTAAATTATGTATATGATTTTGGTAAAATATAGTAATTCTTTAAGAAAATCTTCAAAAACTTGAAATAGAATATTGGGCCAAGACAACCATGACTAAAAATTTCAACCTAGATATATGAGTAAAGCCTCGAGCTGTTTCTGTGTTTGACCCGAGTTTCGATCTAACTTAAATTAATTTAAATTGTTGTAATTCACATATAAGTTCATTCTCTTGAGGCATACTCTATTTAACAATCGCCGCTCGAAATAGTACGTTAAGTGGTTTCGGTTGTGTTGATGAAGTTCGACACCTTACTAATGATTACAGCTTCTTAGCAGTGAGAGTTAAACCGAGGTGCATTGTAGTTTGTTGCTTCTGATTCTTTTCAGCGATTGCAAAAAAATATCGCAGGTGTTGAACGGGGATTCAAGTTGGTCAAAGTAGATTGAGATAAATGTAGTCTCTCCGTTATTATTGGATTTGTATTGTATAATTTGACTTCTTATTGCCATAATATGACACTGTGAATTTTGAAAAGGCTTGAGTTGTTGTGATATGGGCTCATTGTACATGAAGACTTCGATATTGGGCAAAATTGGTGTGTGATTCATCAATGCTTGTCGTTTTCTAGATGAAAAAATTAAGGGACATAGGATGTAAGATATTACAGAGATATCTATAACTGGTGTATATAGACTCATCATCAAAATAGAGCTCTGCCACCATATTGAGTAGCTCATCTTTTCCATCATACGGATTTTAGTACGGTCTCTGAAATTATCAAACATTGGGTAATTGTTACAATGGACTTTACTGACATCAAGATCCCAATTCACCACCAAGGTACTGATTTTCACAATTTCCAAACTTGGTAAAGGAAACTCACTGTTTTTCACATCAGCGAGCTGCTGGAAATTCAACCAATTTAATCGATTTTAAATATGTCTTCTTAGTCTAAACTAAACCTTAACTTGAATGTTTCGGAGATAATCAAAGAGCGTTTACAATTGAGCTCTCATCCGCAAAATTATACCGAAACAAAGTTTCCCAAGTACCTGAGTTCATTATACTTGCAAAATACCTCTTATTCCGTAAACCACGATTCACCTGTTTTGTGTAAGGTCCCTTTTTGCAACTCCGCGCTATAAATAATGTGTAGTTTCCAGATTTAAGGAGTAGCCATGTTAACACCATCAAAAGCAGTCCCATCATCGGATAGTGGCTCTAACCCAATAATTGGGAATTCAATTAACTATAGAAACAAGAATAGAAAGAATAAACAAAAGATGATTGATTCACCTGGCAATAATTCAAGTATTACCGAATTAATGATTGATCCAATTGAAAAGAAAGTGAGTGAAGAAGTCAAAAATAAAAAGAAGAGGGTAAACAAACTGAATAAGAATAAGATGAAAGATTTGGTTGATCCATTACATAAGAGTGTTGGCCATCTTGGTGATCAAGAGAATATTTCTAAGCTAGGCGCCAATGGTTATGAAAAGGTAAACCCCAAGAAAACCAAATTCGAAATCATCACAAATGATCATACCAGCATTGATATAACCCCAAATGATAATGTCAACACTAGCGCCAACTCTAATACAATTCCCAAAGCTAATAACACAAAATTTGGTTACTATAAAAACAATCTTGGTAACACTAATACCACATCTAATTCTACCAAGGTTAAGTCTACAACAAAAAATGGTTCATCAAATATTGAATTTGTTTCTAATAATACACCCACTAATACATTCAATGACAAAACGAAGTTCACTCCAAAAATAACACAAGCTCAGATTACATCGCCAACAATTTCTTCATCTGTCATCAAAGCAGATCCAGAAATGGGTAGAAGATTGGCACCAGCACCTTTGCCGCAAACCAATGCTTGGGATACGAACGCACTATTATCAATGCAAGAATCAAAAAATATCTTAGAGGCTGATTTACTTTCCTCATCAACTCAAGCATTAAATGATTTAACTATCGCTAGATATAATAATGATGATAATGAAGCAAGTAGTAATTATGATGATGATGATGAAGATGATGAAGAAAGAATTCATGAACAAAATAACTATGATATTTCTTATTACCATCCATTTTCAGCAAATCTTCCAGGAACACCATTTCCAAATTATCCTTATGGCCATACCTCATTTGTTCCATATCAATATATGCCTAATCACAATCCATTTGTCCATCATCAAATGGTTCCAACGGGTGTTTTACAACCTAGCCCAGATATCGAATCTCGTCCAAGCTCAGAAGAAATCGAAGTTGATGTGGGGCTGCCAACAAGAGGAAGTAAATTTAAAGAATTGAATCGAGGTTCACATTCTGTTCCTAAGATAATGCCTTTGAGTACTTCAAGTCCATTACCTGATTCTTTGAATTCATTGCAAATGGTCTCTGGCAGCCCAACCAAAGTGAACTTAGCAAGTCCATTCATTATCAACTCAGCAGACCCGTACCATTTACTGTCCTCTCCAAGGTCACCTCAAATACCAACACATGTATCACAAATGCCACCACCTTACGGGTACTGTTCACCTTTTGGTCCGTATCAACCCGACTCTCCAATTATTACTCATAATCAATGGGCATCGCCTGTTCCGATTCATTGGGCACCATTGCCATGGTCAACACCAGGTTCCCCAAATCAATGGCCTGCATCACCTCAGTACGGGCCCCCATTTTCTCATCAGCTTTACCAATACCCAGTGGTTAATCCTGCCCTTTCTCCAATTTCAAGCCCAGGCTCGGAGAGTTCATTCCAATCTCCAGAGAATCAATTCCAATCACCTGAAGTTTATCAACCACACCATGGAGATCACTCACGTCATGGGAATAATTCGGCATTCCATGAATCTCCTCATGGGAATCAATCTCCAATCACAAGTGGTTCCATTACATCACCACAGTTCAATGCATTTGGTAGGCAGATTCCAGCAAAGACTGATAAGGTCCATATAATCAAAATCCAATTGATATATTACTTTTCAACCGAAAATTTATGTAAGGATTTATACCTCAGATCTTTGTTCAATAAGAATGATGGTACACTCAAATTGAGCGAGTTGATGAAATTCCATAGACTTCAAACCTTGACGGATGGTGGAAGGGAAGTTAATTTGGTACTTCAAGCTTTCAAGCATCCAGAATTGTGTCATGTTGAAGTACTTGATGGAGATGAGTTGATTAGATTAAAGAATTGGAAGATTTGGATGCCAACCTAACTCCTTGTATTGATACTCGGTGTAGGTAAGAGTGGAGCTCCAAATTGGAGATTTTAAAGCTGAAATAACTGAGTGGTAATCTTGCAGAAGTACCATTTGTCTTAATATTGCGTAGAGTATTGCTGATCCTGGCGTTCATTTAGATTTATTCTATCAAATGTTAAATTTGCATACTGGTGTAGTTCTCAAGGGCATATCGGAGCGCGCTTAGTGCTTTTGTAGCATAGAGAGTAACCCCCTTCAGGCATCTTTGCTGCACTTTGCATCCTTTTCAAATAGCTTACAACATTCATATCCCCATTTACCTTCTTTATAGTAGCTACCAAAGATTGTGGTATGATTCAATGGATAGTCATCTTCTTTGTATTTTGAAGGTTTTAGGGTTTGTTTGATAAGTTGTGGTGTATTGCTTGTTTTTTCGGTGTGTGAGTGATTCATTAGTAGCTGTTTATTTTCCAATAGTTTTGCTTCCAGTGGTTTGTTTATTAGACTTATATCCAGTGGTTTGGTTATTGAATTAGTTTCCACTGGTTTATCTATTACTTGATCAATTTCGGATACCTCCGGTGTAGTTTCTCCACCATACTTACTAAGTAAAGCCCTCCTTTTTGAAGCACTTTTTTTATCTTGTTCCTCTTTGAACTTCCTATGCTTAAGTTGCATTAGGGTTGGACTTGCTTCCAAACTCAAATCAAGATTGAAAGTGGGTTGGTCTTCAATGGTCCCCTTTTCTTGTTGATTTCTTTGATCTTGCTTATTTAAATCCCAAGAGAATTTTTGTAGATTAGTCAAACCTTGACCTTCACCTGTTATCTTTCTAACAAACTCCTGTTTATTGTTCAAAAACCCCTTCTCTAAGTTCTTTGAAAGTCTTGATTTCGGATCATAGTCAATGCGGATTTTATTGTCTTGATTACTGGTTATATTAAAGATATACGAAGGAATATCTTGTCTATCTCTTAAAGTTCTTTCCAAAGTATCTTCTTTTGAATTTGATTTTATAGCAGATTTATCTAGATTAAGTTCCACTAATTCTAATTCGTAATCTGTATCATCTGAATCTAATTTCTCCAGTTCTACAAGACTTGATTTCTGTGATTTTATGATTTTCATTCTCTTACGAGCTCTAATTGAATTCCAATTCCGAAGAGTGTTATTCCATTCTTCAACATCATATCCATACCATCTATCTCTTTTAGAAACATAATCTTCATTGACTTTAGCTCCAGTATCATTAAACTCATCTCGAATACCATTTCCAGTTATTGGGGCACTATAGTCAACGATTTTGTTGGGATCTTTTCTTTGATGTGCAAGGTAGTCTTCTTCATTGGTCTCTTTACCATACCATGGATTGGAAGATATGAATTTGGGTATGTATTGATTTGGTTGATCTTCACTCATGAAAGAAATCAAGTTGGGTGCGAATAATATTTGTCTCGGAGGCTGCGAGAATAATCGAGATGGACACCGTTAGTTTTGAAACAAGATCTGAACTCAGTAGATGAGAGTGATATACTACGAATTACATACATTATTGCTTCCAGTTCAAAGTCTAATTAAGAGATCATATTGAGTAGATAAAAGCTCTACAATGGTCTACACCATAGTTATACTTCAACTCTTACAATGCCACCTGACAGGGAATATGCTTTCAAATGTTTACATTTTCTATAACCTTATTTATGTAGGTCTTGGTATGTCCCGACATTTCTAGTCTGCTCCAACATCCTACCATGATTTGTGAACAGTGGTCTAAGTAATAGACACTGTTATTGAGTTTCGCAATTTATTGGAGTATTGAGAGTTTGAAACTTCATCAAATATTACGTTAAGTTAAAATCCCTTCCAATCATCACCTTCCTCTTCATCATCTTCTTCTTCAACCTCATCTTCCCCTTCTTTAACTTCATCTTCAGCTTCATCAACAATACCCCATTGGATCATTCTTTCATCCCTCAAGACATCTTTCTTTGCTCTTTCTCTCCAAGCATCGAATTCTGAAGCTGAGTTTATCTTTTCGAAAATTGAAGTCAATTTTGCAATCGGTACTTCTTCAACTATTTCCAATTTTAATTTGAATAATTCTTCGAATTTCTTGATATAAGATTTATCATTCTCATCTTCTATATTATCTAATTCTTCTTGGTGATCTTTCAATTCGGCAAATATCACAAATTCTAATTCATCAAGATAAATATCGGTTAAATGATATGATAATGCTAAAGGTATATTTTTTTCACCACTAAAGAGAGTTCTTTCCAAAACATTCAAATATTCATCAAGTAACTTTTCGTTCCAATCATTCTTTTGTAAAAATATAAATCCATGCCTTACGATTCTTCTGATTAATAATAAATATTTATCAACTCTCCATTTATCCACATTAGGCCATTCTTTGATCATAATCTTCCAAAATGCTTCTAAAAATAAGCCAAATGATTCAGAAGGTATAAATGATGAATATAATTCACCTAAGGATTCACATAAGTTTTCTTGAGGCTTTGGTTTATCGCAAAACCACATTGAATAATATAAACCTTTCCATAATTTTTCAAAATCAAGTAATTTCAATTGCTTTGAATTTTTACTACTAAGATATTTCTTCAATGTTTCAAATGCTTGATCTCGAACAACTCCATCATTGGATGCTAATTTCTTAACAAATGTAGAGGTTTGAGACATGTTAGATAATGATATTGGTATTGAAAAATCTCGATGAGCTTAACTGAGATGCGATCACGTGAGCAGGTAAAAATCAAGATTACAAAAGTTAGATTTGGTTTGGATTCGGTCACGTGGAAGTGCTCAAAATGTAAGCTGTATCTGAAGGTCGTTGGCACAGATTGACCAGCCGTACATTCAACTCTGCCTGTAAGAGATCTAGGATACCTGACTGGTAGTATCCCCCCTTCGAATTTGCTATAAGCAACTACTTCGCTTCACTAACCAATACGACACTATTAACCATTCACATCATTTATCAGATTATTCACTCTACACGATCTACATTTATCATCTTTATCTTGTTTATAATTTTTATACAATCTGAAACCCTTAGACAATCAAATATCTGATTGGAATGTGTAACAATTTTACAACATATCCAACAACACCCATCATAATGAAACCGATACCAACAGCTCTTATAATTTTTAAGTATTCTAAATGTTAGTAAATCTCTAGGAAGTCATCGCTTTGCAATATAACGTACCCTTCTTATCTGGTTTTTGACACTTTCTAACGAAAGCAGATCCATCTTTGAAGAATTCAAGTGGAACTTCAGCTATCTTTTCTAATCCTTCAGCAGCCATGTTGTGTTGGAGTTGGAGTTTTTTCGAACACGTAGTTTTGGTAGTTGAGAGAAATTGGTAAAGACACGAAATCTGGAAAGTAACAGCGGAATGGTTGCAAAAGCGCGAGGAGAACAAGCGTAGCATTGTCTGCATGAGCGAAGCCAGCTTTGAACCGGTTTAATTCAAATATTTATTCTATATGTACAAGCATTACTTTGGAGACTTGAATAAAACTTGGAAAGGAGAAATAAGATGGATACAAAGTTTGTAACTGAAAGAATCATCACTACATTGGTATAATGGTTTCTAGTCTATTCTCTATAATCGAATATACATAATCTGAATTCGAGTGAAATTTTCATTTCGAGTCCATTATTTACATGTTTTGGGCTGCGAAAACATATTTCACAATCGTGTGAGCATAAGATATGGGTTGAGAATGTTGCGATGCAAATACAGTAAGCAAGACAATAAGTTGAGTTATAACCTCGAGCGAGGTTGTAAGGAAACAAATTAACGCACCATGATTGGAACTTCCGTGAGAATCTCTTGAAGGTGTCAAGGAAGAGTTTTAAATCGGCTACGCGATAAAGCATTTCAGTGAAGGTATTGTTCGTATGACGCTCAACTTATCTCCACTCGATGATGTGACACACTCCGCTCGATGATGTGTTTGTCGTGTCTCCCACTCCGCTCGATGATGTTTTTGGCGTGTCTCTCACTCCGCTCGATGACGTGTCTGTCACTTCCCTCCATATGTCATCTAAAGAATATCCAAAAATCCCTCCTTCTCCTCAGTCTTCAAACCAATCATAAACTCTTCCCTCTTCTTTTCCATCATCTCCTTATACTCCGGTACCACAACATCTTCGAACCAGTTCAACAATTCAACCTTCATTTCCTCATCAAGAGACCATTTTTGTATAATTGGTTGACATTGACCTATCAATTCTTCTTTCCATTTGAAAGTCAAAACCGATTTTATTGTATCTACGTAAATAGTATAGATAGCTGTATCAAAATCTTTAATACCTCTAATCTGTAAATCACCTCTTTTATTGAAAGAAGCGGAAGATGTTTTATACTTCAGCCATTCTTTAGAAAGTAATGTTAAAAATTCAAAGTATGATTTTTCAACATCTTCCACTATTTGTTCTTTCAAGAAATCAGAGTATAACTTGAAGGTGTATTTTGAGAAATAGCCGTTATTTTCAAGGTACAAATTCCATAATGATTCGAATGTACTCAGTCTTTGCAACTTTAAATCATTTACAAAATTTAGATATCCCACGTAGTCGAATTCAGCATTTCCTTTTGCTTCATCTAATGTTAGAAGATTTGCTGTGTTTCCCAGTTGTTTCAAAAAGTGTTGTAAAGTCTTTTTCTCATCGAATTTAGTGGTTATACTACACCACCTAAAAACTTGTTCCCAAAAGGTTCTTGAGGACGGATCATCAAGAATTATATTATAATGACGTTGGAATGAGTTTATGATTTTGAGTCCATCATTAAATTTTTCATTGTAAGATAATGATATGAATGCGGATTTGATGATTTGAAGGGTTGGGTAATTTGGATCCGAAACCTCCAATATTTTGAAATTCTTATTTAGGTTTCCTTCTTTATCTATACCATACCTTGATTCTATGAATTTGTTAAGGAAATCAACATTTTTAGAATATCCTATTGAGTAAATCAATGTTTCATTGAAATCATTATCCAACACTAATTTTTTACCTGATTTCTTATAGCTCATCAAAAATTCATTAAAAAGTACTGAGAATGATATTTCATTATTGAAAAAAGCTTTAATGGGTCTATAATAAGTTTCAGAAGACAATTCTGTCTCTTGAATGGTCCAATAGGATGGGTTACCACCGCTATAAACTTGAAACTTCATTCTCCACATATTATGAGACATGAGTTCCTCTGAGTTCTTGAATTGTCTTTCAAAGTGTTGATACCACTTGGATGCTAAGTCGTACTTCAAATTATTCAATTCGAGGTTTATCAAATTCTCGTAATCGTTTACACTGAGTTTATATCCTGTAGGTGAATAAGAAGCGTAAATATCGTCTCTCTTTTGATGATGATAAATGAATTCTTGTTTATCATTGTAAATCAATGAACTGTAAAATTGACGTATTTTAGAAAGGATAGTTCTGCTTTGTACGTAGTTTATATCCGTAAATATCCCTTGTAACTTTCCTGTCAATTTCTCTCCATTTAATGCCTTCCTGATAGGTGCATTCAATGTAAAATCATGTAAAGTCTTGATCTGATGACCAATTATCCTTCCAAGTAATTGAGAAAGTTCTTCCTTCGTAAGTGTTTCTGTCAACACCATCGAGCCGCGCTTTGACCTGGACCATTGTAATAAAAAGTCCAACAATGTATCAAATTTTTCAGTTTCAACAAGTCGTTGTATTTGTTGTTTTAGTGAGCTAGCTTTGCCACTCACGGAATCTATCTTGCTAGGTGTAAAAGTGGGATGTGCTATTGCATCAAGATATTGAACGGAATGACTTTTACTTAGAAAATCATGTAAAGTTGTTCTTCCAGTATGTTCTATCGGTATGCCTTGACTGGTTAAATGTATACCATCTGTTAATGTGATTGCAGGAGACGAAAGAAACCTCCCGTAGAGCCTAAATGGGCTAGATCTACTTAGCATAGTTGGTTGAAATTTGATTCGCAAAATGAAAATTTATTTCGATGTAGTGCGAGCGAAATCATGGAGCAGACCTAGGAGTCGATTTGAAAGCACCTCCATTGGAACGTTAGGGTCACCTGTTCCTCTTTAAGTAGATGAAAGCCTCGGCGAAATGTTTATAAGAAGTCTGTGAAATTATCTACTGCAGGTGATTTAGCAATTCTATGGGCATATTGGCAAAAAAGTATTGATAACAAGTTCAAGGGAAAATTACAACAGGGCAGGTAGTTATGATATTTCAATAAGCTTATCATCTTGCTTTTCCAGTAGTTGTTGAATAATTGGTAAAGCTGAAAAATGTTTAAAATCGAGGAGATACACAAGGTGTAAACAAAACTTATTTGGTCAAGCTTGACTCTCTATTGAAATACATAAAGAAAATCCGGGTCTTCTCTAAAAATACTTTTTACTGATCTAATGCTCTATTTGATGCCTTATCTATAACCTGTATAATCATCCTACTAATTCGATTTACCCTCAAGTACTTATACGACATATAGTACATTCCATTGCACAACCCACTCTTTTACACTCTATACTTTCCTACTGGGGCAGAGTTCTCCTCCTTCACAGCGATTTCAAGACCTTCAATCATCTTTTCTCTTAGCATATTATTCGCATCTCTGACAGCTTGCTCCGTCAAACCTTCAACCAACAAGTATAATTTGGGAGGCACCTCCTTACCATTTTTCTTTTCTGGGACTTTAACGTTCGGAGCGTAATATTGACCTTTGTTCGTGATTGAAGTAGAAGTAACCTCAATAACTTTCGAGAGGCTCTCACGATTCATAACATTCCACCTTGCCTTTTGAGGCAAGTCATTCACAGTAATACGTGAATGGAATTTACATTTATCTGGACCAGCTGTTTCAGGAGCTCTGCCTTCTATGATTGAAAAATCAGGGAGAATCTCAGCAAGTTGAATTTCGATATCCGGTGTTGACTCAGTTTTGGTGGTTACATTATCCTCTGCACCATAGATTTTCTTTTGCATATCTCTATTATTTTCTCTTATTTCTTGTAAGTTTTCCAAACCTCGACCTCCAAAACCATAACTAAACTTCTCTTCACCGGATTTAACTTTTGCCATGAACTTATCACTTATTTCAATCATTTCTTTTGAAATAGTAGAAGTATCACCAACACTCATTTTAACAGCTCTTACAAGTTCTGTAATAGCGCGTTCATCAGTATCCAAAACAAAAGTAATTGCAGTACCAGTTTTCCCAGCTCTTCCGGTTCTACCAACCCTATGAACGTAATCTTCTATATGGTTTGGAGAATCATAGTTGATAACAAGGTTCAAACCTTTAACATCTAATCCCCTTGCAGCAATTGAAGTAGCAATCAATATATCAACACCACTGGTTGCAGAAGAAAATTCACGAATAGCATGCTTACGATCCATTTGCTCTTTATCCCCATGAATTGCAAGACAAGGGAATTCGCTTGAAAGTAATCGAACAAGTAGATCATCAGCCGATGCTTTCTTCTCGACAAATACTAAAACCTTTCCATTGTCTTGCTTCCGAAGGATTTGAACCAATTTGTCAAATTTGTCATTTTCAAGTGTTTCTGGATTAGAGAAGAGTTCAAACTTTTGGGTGATTTCAACCCCAACAACACTAATACCTCCAATACTAACTTCTATGGGATTGTTCAAAATCTTCTTCGCTAGCATCTCCATCTTTCTGGGAAATGTGGCTGAAAATAATACAGTTTGTTTGTCGGTTCTAATTTGGGTAAAAATCTTTGTAACTTGAGGTTGGAACCCCATATCAAACATTCTATCTGCTTCATCTAAAACGACATACGTAACTCTTTTTAAATTGGTCACACGTCCCCCATTTGCTGCCAACAAATCAATGACACGACCAGGTGTACCAATAATTATTTCAGCTCCTTTTTTTAGATCAGCTATTTGAGTCTCAATCGATGAACCACCATAACAACAAGTCGCTTTGAAAGACAACTTCTTGGAGAAATGTCCAACTTCTTTATAAATTTGTAACGCCAATTCTCTAGTCGGAGTTAGAATAAGCCCTATTGGCCCATCACCTTGTTTCAATGGTTCTTGATCTATAACTTGTCTCAACATTGGTAAAACAAAGGCTAATGTTTTCCCAGATCCAGTCTTAGCAATCCCAATGAAATCTCGACCCGACATAATTGTAGGCAATGCTTGTGATTGGATTGGAGATGGAGAAGAATATTTCAACTTTTCAATTATTGACGTGATATTAATAGGTAATCCTAATTGGGACCATTTTAAAATCGGTCTAGGACAGTTAAGGCCCCTTGTTTTAATTCCACCTAGATCTAAGCGAATTAAGTCAACTTCTTCATTCGAAAGCTGAGAAAGTTCAAATGGCTCTTTATAAAATACTTTCCTAAATGACGTTGTTGTTGTAAAATCAACAGATGATAATTCTTTTCCCTTGTTAAGTTGGGAAAGTTTCGTAGAGAGGAGCTTTTGTTGCGCGTTCTCAAAGTCATCATCAGAGTCCATAACTTCGTCTGCTTCAACAGCTTCAACGTCTCCGTTTTCATCATAAATATCAAGTTGTTCAGCTTCTGCGATATTCTCTACATTTACAAAGTCTATAACTTCCTTCTTCACTTCCACACTTTCTTGAGGAATTTCCACACTTTCTTGAGGATTTTCCAATAACCTTAAATATGCCTCCAACTCATCCTCTTCATCCTCCTTCAATTCAACCTCAACCTTTTCAAAAGTTGGTTTCTTGAATTTTGGACGCACTTCTATGTCTTCTTCTTCATCTTCAAACATGCCACGTTTATGTTGATGAGTCTTGACCTTGACTTCAGTCTTCTTTGGCTTTATGGCAATTGTTGCTTTGAATCTCGTCGTCGTCTTAGCAATTCCAGACTCTGGTTGGGCAGTTTGTAAAGCTTTTCTTTTCCATTCTTCCATACGCTTTTGGCGAAGTAGCTTTTTATCGTTTATGTTAGATTCATAGGTTAGCGATTTGTCAGAGTCTCCAGGTATTACCACATTGACTTGATTGGAAGGTACAATCTTTGACTCATCTTGCTTTGCTAGCGGCAATTCAGGTTGTAGTTTTGCCTCTTGTTCTTTCTTAATCCTCCATGCTGCTAATTGTTCTCTCCTCTTTCTTAACTTCTCTTCCTTGCTTGAAATGTTAGTATCTTCCGGCATTATTATAGTCTTGCTATTTACTTTTCTATCCACACTAGCTGTGACAATGTTTAACTCATCTCTTTTCGTTATCGCTCAGATAAACGGTGCATAAGATTACGTAATCCAAATAGCTAAGATGTTTGATGGGGCCATTTGAAATGGGAACGAATTCAAAAGGCATATATCATAATTTGTACAATGCATTTATTATGCTGAATAGACTATAAATAATAAAGAGTAAAGGGTGGAGATATCAACCTGTCCAAGGGATGCACTGCAATACCTACAATGAACAAGAAGTCTCACGAAATGCTCTTTCCTCAACTTGATCTGAGGTGAACTTATAACGACGTTGTCACTGTAATAGTCTGAGAGTTAATCAAAAGAATCGGAGGTAAACCATCTAGCCAAACTGTCAAATTGTTCGTATACTCAAACGCATCATCATCATCCAAATGAGTCCCAATAGATGGAGCAGGTAACGTTGAAAGTATAACCGAAGTATCGTCCTTTGAATATTTTTTCATTAATTCGTTCAAGATCATATGCTGTCCTTTTGCAGGGATATCATTGAAGTTCAAATTCTTCAATTCCTCTTGTAATTGTTTATGAGTAATCAATTTTTCATCATTAGACTTGTGGATTGAACTGTTCTCGGATTGAATCTTTGTAGAGAGTGGATCATCGTCGTCCAATCTTGGAATATCATTTAAATCATCGTTACCATTATCGATGGCATTGAATTGTGGAGACATCATGTGCAGAATAAGCTCACCATCATTTGTGATTATAGAATGCATTTTCGGACCTAAATCGGGTCTTTTGGATTTGAAGGTTTTCTTATTTAAACTTGGAGTGGTACTTTTAACGCTGTGAACACTATGTGCAGATTGAGGTTTATTTGTCTTCTCAGCCTGAGGTGATGCTGAAGTCTTTTCAGACCGAGGTGAACCTGTCGTGTTTCCAACATCCGGTTCTTGAATTGTTATAGTTGGAACCTCATCGTCATCAACTTCATCCTCCTCATCATCCTCCTCGTCATCTCCATCACCACCTTCACCATTTTCAGTGACGAATTGAATGGAAGGTTTTACAACATCCTCATTATCTTCCTCTTCCTCATCATCATCATCATCGTTAACTTGAGATTGAGGAATTTTGACAGAGGAAAAATTAGGTCTTAGATTTACCTTTGACGACCTAATGGATATTTGATCTAGAGATTGATCTCTCATTCTGAAGTTTGATAGCGAGGTTGCATTCTTATTGAAATTCTTATTTGCTAAATCAACAGCACTCGAATTTCTTAAAGAAGGTGTTCTTAATGATGGAGTTGAACTTTGATTTCTTGTACTTCCACCACTATTTTTAGTACTCCCATCACTTGCATATTCCTTGTCACTATCACTACTGTCACTACTTATCGCCTCATCATATTTGAAAAATTGGTTTGCACCAGTATGAACACTCATATTCATTGAGACTGATAATCCTTGGTTTTGTAAGTTTGAAACGGTGTACCTTCTGTTCATGAAATTCGATCCTTCCAATACTGGATTTGGACTGCTTGCTGTTAGGTTCAAGGGACTGAATTCATAGTTTGGTTTTGGATTATTTATCATATGAACTCTTTTGGCCTTGTGAGATTCGATCTCCTTCAATTTCTCACGAGCACTATAAAGATTCTTCCACCATTGATCACCTTTGAGAATTTTATCTATCCTATCAAAATCTGCTTTCGTCTTCATATTCTTAGCAAATCCCTTAACGAGGAAATTGTAAGTATTCAATAATTCATCTTCAAGTGCAACTACTTTGATTTCAGTTTCAATTCTTAAATTCGATAACAAATCATTCAATCTTGTTCGCTCATCATCAATTTCAGGACTTGTTTCAACAAAAACAATAATTCTCATAACATGTCCTGATATCTTCCATTCTGGCACCGTTCTTAAAATAGCACCCAATTGGAGGATTAATGTGTATGTATCAAAGTTAGTTGAAAGAATCGATTTCCCATTTTCTAATTGATTAACTGAAGACATTTGAATAGGATAAAGATCGATATACTTCTTCTTCCCCATTGGAATATCTTCTTTAAACCAACTAGATTTCGAATCTGAAGGTAAATCCAAAGAATTAAAATTTGCAGCCACGGCTACAGTTGCTTGTAAAATAATCAAATCTTCAAGAATTTGAACCCAATGATTAATAGATACTTTTGCTTCTTTCCTGCAGTCATCGGTTGGTAAGTTTCCAAATTTTGCTGTGGATTGAATGGTATGTTTTGCAAAGTCATGGAATCCAATCACAGTAATATTTGGCCTCATACCTCCAAGACCTGAACCAAGATAAACATTTCTAACACCCCAAGGTAAATCTGCTCCCAAAGCTATTTGAATAAATGCTTTGATTTTAGTAACTTCTCTTAATTTTGCCCATGCCAGTTTTTGTTTTTGGATCTCATTAAAGACTTCTAATGTTGAGGGGATATTATCTTCATTCATAAGTATAACATGACCGAGAATATAAAGCCCACCCTTCTTTAAGTGGTTGCAAAAACCAATCAAATTCCAGGAACTACGAGGATCATCAACTAGAAGTAAAATTTGAGGTCTCCAATAGTTTACACTAACTGTTAATTTTAACCTCAATAAATACTTCCTTACTTGATGGTAAATTAACAATTGGGAGATATCCCCGAACTTCAGTGGAGGTGCTAAGTAATGAATCAATATAATCAAAAACATCAAAAAGCAAATAATTAATGTTGCAGATAATCCATCAACAATAAACATAGCAATGAAACAACTGAGTGCACCTGTTGATGCTGTTTTCGAAGAAAAGTACTTGAATGAAGGTCTGAAATTTGGAGCCGAACCAAGTTTCAATAAGAAACAAGCAATATTCATCACAATAAAAGTCATCAAAAATGCCATTGTAATGAAGGTTGCGATTTGATTAATATCGGCAAATAAAAATGATTGAGTTATCAGCCATGTTAGTATGATTGCATAAATATTTGAATATTTATACTTGGAAGTGAAAATTGTTAAGCCAGGAATGATTTTATCATCAGCAATTGCTGTTAACATAGAAGCAGCTCCAACAATACCCATAATAACAGAAAATAACGATGTTGAAAACTCTCCAAGAATGATAATAATACTCGACATATTAACCGATTGAATAACCTTAATATCTGTATGAAGAATACTTCTCGGGATTGAAGATCCCATAGAAATGATTACCAAGGAGTACAAAATAAATGTAACAAGTAATCCTGAAAGGGTTCCCTTGGGAATGGATCTTGAAGGAGTTTTCAATTCACCAGACATCGAAGCACCTGCAAAAATACCTGCTGTTGCAGGGAAGAAAATTCCAAATATGTTCCTGAAATTCTCAGGTATATCTTTTGGTTGCATAGAACCTACAGCATTTGCCGTGAAATGAGGCATAAGATTGTCTTTCATAATTTGATACGAAAGACCAGTGTAATTGACACCATCAGCAGTATACTTTACGAATATTGAAGAAACAGGAATTGACAATGTACTCAATGATAAAATGATGAATAACAATAACGCTGTCTTACTAACCAATGATGATCCGACTAACGCAATCATTGTACAAATGGCCAAAAGTACAGTTGAGTATAACAACAGCCAGAAATATCCAACTGGTAACAAAGGATAAATATCAACTGCATCATGTAAACCAAAATTCACTAACAATGGTTCAATAAAACCAACCACATTAAGTGAAGAGTTCAAGATTTGACCAATAAAGAAGATGATTCCAATTGCAACACCGAATTCAGGACCTAAAGATCTTGAAATCATATAATAAGCTCCACCACCTTTGACAGTACCATTTGTAGATATAGCACTAATAGATAATGTAGTCAAAATATTAATCGAGTATGATAAAACCAATAAAAATAATGACCCGAGAATCCCCATTTGACCAATAATAAAACCAAATCTAAGAAACATCAAAATGGAGAGCACATTCAATGCTGTTGGTAAGAAAACTCCATCGAAGGTTGATAATTTTGATTTCTTTGATACTTCTTTCTTCTTTAATTTCTTTAACTTCTTTTTGGTCGGTAGTGAAGTCAATGGAACAGATGATAATAATGGAGTCGATTCAGTAGGTCGTCCTCTAGGGACTTCACCCGATCGTCCTCGTTCAGGTCTGGCCATAAGTATGTTTTTTTGAAACTTTGGCACAAGCAATGTTATAAGTAATAAAAATTTCTTTTTACGATGATTAGCACGATTGGGGTAATTTAGATAACGACACTGAACTGCAAAATGCAGCCAGAGGAGTGAGGAGGAGAGTTCATTGGTAGATAAGGTGTATTGGATGAGTGGAGTGAAGTAGGGAGATTTGTTTTATATGAGAGTGTAATATTGAATTAAGGTTTATTCGGAATTGAGGAAAGTGTACGAAGACAAAGACGTTGGTAACTCTCAAATGTCAACGTAAAGACGACCGAGTCATATTTGAATAAACCTAGCTTAAACAAGTAAGTGATCTTGATACTTTTATTTCAATTCTGAAATGATCTTCATCTACCTTTCAGAAGTTTTTTCATCTATATAAGTGGATCTACAGATTATTTATCCTTGAAAGTGACCAGTGCTAATTATCAACCGATTACTTAAATTATGTAATAATTCACCATCTCCTTTGTCAATTTCGACTGGAGAGCTCAGATCTCCTTATTATTATGGAACGTTCTCAATCTGCGTGGAAGCCTTAATGCCGTGGTCCCTGGATTATATACAGGAGGGGTAGATTCTGGACAGGGTTTAAGGAATCAATTGACAGATAGTTAATAGAGCTGCTTGTTGATATCTTGGTGCAGCAGGTAACAACTGTTGTTCGGAGAGGTTAGTTGCTCCAAACAAATAGCCATGGCTTATTCGAAGTATACTAGAATTTGGGGAGTCATCTGATGAACCACCAGGAGGGAGTTTCACAAATGGACTTACTAGCATATTGTTGAATGTTAATATCGTAAGACCATTTCACTACTCTAAAAGACAGGAATTCAACTTCCATATTATACTTCACTCCTGGAAGTTCAAGTCCGAATAAGGCATTATATGGACAAAACCATGATGGACAATCTACGTAACTCCAATGAAACCTTCTTAGAGAATTAACGGCTCACTTCATGATCATACAACAATCATCTGGTGACTTTAGAGTAAATTAGTGAGATTGGGTGAGGTCGCACAAATTTCCTCACTAAAGTTAGGGCAATAAAAATGGATGACCAGTTTGGAGTATCATGCAATGACGTTTTTGGCAAAACAAAGAGAAAGCATCTGAACAACCTAATCATACCGTCCACTTCTTAATAACTGTAATCTATTTCAAACTCTAAACATGACTTTCACACTAAACACCCCCACCATACGACTCATCTTTGATTTTTCGCAGAAAATTTGCCATCATTAAAAAAACGCACCCACAGAATTTAGTATTCACAAGATGTTCCGTTTAATACCCCAACAAACACTTAGACCAGCTCTTTTGCTGAAGGTTAGAAATAACAAATCTAACCCTCTTGCAACCATTCCAACACCACCAGCTACTTTCAATAACAATTCAATAGGTTATTTCCAACAAAGATCAAATACTACTGTTTCTTCACCAACGCTTGCACCATTACAAGCCAAAGTTGATAGATTATCTAAATTTGTAAATAACAATGGGGAAGTACAAGTCAAATACAATCATTTCCAAGAATTACTTACGACAACCAAAGATGTTTCTTTCAATAAATCAACACAAGGTCAACAAGCATTTTTAACTGCTATTCATGATCTCACGAATTTCTTAAGACAAGATTTCGTGAATATATCACCTGTAATTACATCTGCTGATATTGGACAATATACAAAACTCCTTTTCACTGCTTCGATTTCGGTCAGAACAAGTAGATTATCGAATGCAAAAAATAGAGATAGAGATCAAAAATTCGATCCTAATTATTTATCTAACCAAGGTTTAAAAATCGCAGTATTACATTTAAATGATCTTATATTAAACGGTGATATCACTGTCGACAAATTAAGTCCATATACTTTACAAACATTATTTTTCACTATGGCTCAGTATGGACTTACAGGAGAAATTGTTAATTTATGGGAAGCTGGAGTAAATTCAGGTGAATCGAATGAAGTTCATTCATTATACTTTTCAGATGTAATCTTAGCAGCTGTCTTACCAGCGGCGTATGATACTAAAAGATTTACATATGAAGAAATTCTTCATATCTATGAATTAAATAATTCCAATCATTCTCAAAAACGTCATTTCTTACTTGCATCAATGGGTAAGATTTCCATTTTGGCTCAAGATTATTCAAAGGCTTTAGATTTCATGGAAGGATTAATGAACATCTACGTTAAATGTCACGAGAAAGCTAAATATGAAACATTGAAATCTTTAAGTGATTTACATTTAAAATTTATTGGAGATTCCAAAGATATTTCTATTTCAAGACATTTCTTTGATAAGGTTGTTAAGTTTGAATTACCTTATAAGATTGAATTGAAAGTGCCGAACATTGTTTCCTTATTGGACAATTGTGTTAAAGCTAATGAACCATTTGAAAGTGTTGTTTATTTCTGGACATCAACCATTAAACATTATTCCCAAGATTCGAATTCCAAATTGAATGCAAGATATTCTGTATTGAATAATTGTTTTTTCAAGATTTTCTTTGATACTTACCCTGAATTAAATAATGATTCATTGGTCCAATTGAAGGAGATGATTCAAGAATACTCGAAAATAAAACCAATCGATGAAACTTTCTTGAATACTGTAATTACTAATTGTTCTTGGGACAATAAAGAAATTTTAGAACAATTGATTGATAGTTATGGTATTTACAATGTTTTCAGAACTCCAGTATCTTATAGAATTTGTTTGAAGAAAATAGGTCAATTGGGTGATTACTCAACTCAGGAGATTGTTCAAAAATGGAATGAATCATTGTTCAATTTAGATGAACAGAAATATCAATATATCCCATTGGCCAATTGGTCTGCCTTACGTGATGCAACTATCTTATCTCCACATTTCTCAGCAGAGAGGAGAAACCTTTATTTTGAGATCGTAAAGACGTATAGAGATTACATGCAAGATAGCAGAGCGTGTACTTCCTATTTCAAGTATTGGTATTCCAGACCACAGGAGTTGCAAGACTTGGCCAGGATATCTGTTGAAGATGTTAGATTTTTGGATGATCCAACAGTTGACTTGGGCATTCCAGATTTTGTACATTTGAAGAAGAATGTCGATTATGGAGGAGTTACTAGGAGGTTGGCCACGGATTTCCTTTCGAAGTCTTAATGAGCGAGCAATGACAATGCAAACGAGCACAGATTTTGCTATTCACATGGAGTATCTTACTAGTCACGCGGAATAAGGATATTGCTACTCACATCCACTGAGATAGTACGTTCCAGACAATATAAAACAATACTGAGTACATTCTCATCTCAATTCAGATATTAGATAAAACGGAAGTTACACTAGACTCCAAATAACGCAAAAATCATACCCTAATTAATAACATGTATATATTATAAACGATTAAAATGAGTTATTGTAATGGAATTCCGAAATATTGGTACTATTTGAAAGTGGCAAATCCATGGCGCTTGGCTCAAGCACAGCCGAGACACACATGAAAACATTCAAATTTGAATGTAGAGGATCTTGCCAATCAATTACTTCTCAGTTATTGACAATACTCAATTGTATCTTTATTTAATTAAATCAACTTCCCTTCTTACTCTCGTAATTGCCTCGTTGTTCCGGAGAATCCTCTACTGCCACGCACTTTTCTTCAGCCCTGCACCCGCAGAACAAGACACTATAAAATGGGAAGTTGTTTCTCCAAAGAGGTCAGTCAACCCGAGAAAACAACAACCAATAATAGTAGAGCGAAGCAATCAAACTCAATTAACTTACAAAAAGTCAATAATACGAACAATAACTCAAAAGAAGGCGTTCGTCTAGGTTCAAAAGAAGAATCAGAAAATTCACAACAGTTATCCGCTAAAGAAGCAGTAGCGAAAGCGGCAAGCGAACGTCAAGAAGAACTAGAAAGGAAAAAGAAAGAAAGTCTTCAAAGGTTAAAGCCATTACAACAAGTTCCTAGACTGCAAAAGGGATTATAGAAAAATAGCATTTATAATACGTAAATAAAGTTTACAATGGGGATTCTTGGTGAGAAGTCATTCTTCAAGAAAGAAAAGGAACGTATTGAAGCTCTTATTGAAGATGCTTTATTAGTACAAGTTCTTCAACATTTACCGCACCAACAACTAACAATTGAGGATCAAGATGAAGTGTGGGAAATTATTACTATAAATCTAAATAGTTTCCTATTCTTACAAGCGATGAATGAGAAAGACACTGAATTGAACTCTCCAACATTAACTGGGTTAATGGTGAAAGAATTGTATACTAAACTACAGGAAAATCATGACAGGAGATATCGATATGTACCTGCTAACGGAATTATTGAAGATCCGAAAATACGAATGACCACAAGAAAGGAATTCATATTACATGAATTGTATCTAATGAGGTCAGTGGGATTTGAAACAACTGCAAAGCTAGCGAAAGAAAGACTAGAAGAAAAATTGAGAGCTCAATTTAATAAGTCAATGGAAAGCTATTTGTTGAAAAGAGAAGGAAAAAGTGGAGAAGGTTTAGATGAGGAAACAAAAGGAGTCTTGGAAAAATATAAAGAAAGTCAAGTTCATGAAAAGTTGGAAATTTATGAAAGGGAATTGGTCAAAAAGCAAAAGAAGATTGAGGCTTTGACAAAAGATAATAAGACATTGTTAGAGTTGAATCATGATTTATTAGACAGGAGGTAATTGGGTAGAGAGAGTGTATATTTAATGATGCTAATAATAACTGTGGATCTCAGGTAGACGTTTCACTTGCATGTCTAAACTCCCGATCACAAAAAACCCCATGATTACAAATGAACATGTCATCTATGACAAGTACCCAACTTGATATATTTGTTATATTCTTTGAGCCTAGACCCTGTGAAATGTATAAGTAGCCATTAGTTACTCCATGTAGAGAAAATATCACAAATGTCTACAACAACATTCAATAGAACTGTCAGTAATTCTGCTAGACAATTCAGTAAATCTAAATTAACTAGAAACCTCTTCATTGGAGGTGCCGCTGGTTTAGTCGGTACTTTTTTATACCAACAAAATAACAATGGCGGAAGTAGTTTGAAATACTTAACAGCTGCTGCTCCAGCTTTAAATGTTGCTTCAACTCCATCTCAATCAATTGAAGACTATCAAAAGATATATAACGATATTGCAGCCAAGATCGGAGAAAATCTCGATTATGATGGCGGTGCCGGTCCATACGGTATATTGCTTAGATTATCATGGCATTTATCTGGTACTTACGTTAAGAAGACCAACAGAGGTGGTTCTTACGGTGGTACTATGGTTTACAATCAAGAAGCTAAAGATGAAGCCAATATTGGTTTAGCTACTGCTCGTGATTTCTTAAGTGAATTCCAATATAAATATCCTTACATCTCAAGAGGTGATTTATGGACTTTAGGTGGTGTTGTTGCAGTCCAAGAATCTGGTGGGCCAAAAATTAAATGGAGACCAGGTAGAGAAAATACCGATGCAAGTACCGCTGCTCCAAACGGGTTATTACCTGATGGAGGTCAAGGTGCTAAGCATGTAAAGTCGGTCTTCTACAGAATGGGTTTCAATGATCAAGAAATTACCGCTTTAATTGGTGCCCATTGTTTGGGTAAAACACATATTGCTTACTCTGGTTACGAAGGACCATGGGGTCCAACTCCAAACATGTTCACAAACGACTTTTTTGTAAGATTATTACAACAATGGACTGTTAGAAAGTGGGATGGTCCAAAACAATACGAAGATGTTGAAACCAAGAGTTACATGATGTTGCCGGCTGACATGGCATTCAAAGAAGATTCTGGTTTCTTGAAACACGTTAAGAGATACGCTGCCAGTGAAGAAGTTTTCTTTAAGGAATTTAGTGTTGCTTTTGCAACCTTGATAGAATTGGGTGTTACATTCCCAAAGAACAGTAAACCATTTGAGTTCAAGACTCTTGCCGAACAAAATGAATAAGCAGCATGAAGCGTATAACACCACATTGAAGAGCATGGTGTCATTGACTACAATGTCACTATGTGTGAATCATCTAGTTTTTGACGTCACAGCGTACGTCCTTTGTAAAGTGAACCCGAAAAAAAAGTGGGTCGAGCTAGCTTGAAGTGGAATTCGATTGTACTTATTAAATTCATAAATAAAACAAGATCAGTGTTAAAATGTAGTCACAACCCAGGGTTCTACTCGTTGTTTCGATGTATTTTGAAAAAAATTAACTTCTATCGCATAAGGGTTATGAAATGGGTATTTGGTGTGTTATCAGATTCCCCAAAGAACTGCTACGATGTAGGGTAATGCTACAGGAGGAACAAGTTCGATATGAGACCAGACACATTAATGTTTTATATTACACTCTACGACCAAATAAATACTTTCTTAAATTGGACCGTTGAGTGGCTGCAAACTGTCATAGCGATGGCCAGGAAAATCGCACAAGATTGTTCCATCCAGAGATCCTTAGTCCGTTTTAAGTACTGCAACGTTATAATTCTGATGCTCATTGAATGGAACTGCACTATCATCCTGACCCTACTTTGGCCAACTGTCGGTATTGTCACCTCCCCGAGGACCTCTTTATTTTCCTGAGTACAATTGCCGCCCTCATTAAGCTTCCTAAACTTGACACTCAGTTTCGTTTGATTACGAATCTTGATGCTTAATTTTGAACTCTACCTTAGGGTCGTCATATATTTGTCAACATTTTCAGCTCAACCGACAATATTGTACTCAAGACACACACCGTTCTTTGATGGAGTATTTTAACAAGTTTGCAGCCAAAAACCTTTCACCTTTCTGCGGGTTATTTTTACCGCAGGAACTTCGACTATATATAGCTAAACATAAGATAAATTCATGTCAATGTGTTATACAATATCAACTCATGTACACCGCCATGGTTAACTCTTCTGTCAACCTCCACCAAAAAAGTTCATTTTTTCTTACATAATCATCGATTGAAAACATTCACATCAACAAAGTAAACTCTACATCGCTATGGAATCCAGCTCGAAGATCCCATTATCACATTCCTTATGGTCACCCCATGATACAGTGAAAGATGCTGCTGAATCTCTTGGCGTTTCACTTCCCGAAGAAGCTGCTAAGAATTTAGCTATGGATGTTGAATATAGAATCCATGAAATCTTAGAGACTGCAATACAATTCATGAGACACTCGAAGAGGAAGTTGCTTATGACAAGTGACATCAATCATGCTTTGAAAATGTTAAATATTGAACCCTTATATGGATATAATACTTCACAACCACTAGCTTTCAAAGAAGCTTTAGTTGGAGCTGGAGGTCAAACTTTATATTATATTGATGATCATGAAATTGAATTTGAAAAGTTGATAAATCAAGAATTACCGAAAGTACCGAGGCAAACTTCGTATACCGCCCATTGGCTTGCAATTGAAGGTGTTCAACCAATTGTGCCTCAAAATCCATTGCCATCTGAAATTAAGAGTTTACCTCCAATTGTAAGAGGTGCTACATCCTCTATTTTAGGTAATGATATTCTTAGTATGGGAAGTGGAGAATCCAAAGAAAAGGATAAGAAGAATGATAAATCCCACGAAGTCAAACCTTTAGTGAAACATGTCCTTTCAAAGGAATTGAAATTATATTTTGATAAAGTTGTTGAGGTTTTGATTTCAACGGATCCGGAAAAGGAGCATTTGAAAAATGCTGCTTTAACTTCATTGAAAAATGACCCTGGTTTACATCAACTTGTACCTTATTTTATCCAATTTGTAGCGGAACAAGTAACCAATCAATTAAGAAGCCTTGAGATTTTGATGACAATGCTTGAAGTTATTTCAGCTTTGGCAGATAACAAAACAATATTCTTAGATCCATATGTCCATTCCTTGATGCCTTGCGTCTTAACTCTTTTACTAGCGAAGAGGATTGGTCCAATAACTAAGGATTTGGATCTAGAAGAAAACAAAGAAATATTTAGGAGTCAATTGGCAGTTAGAGAATTCGCTGCTGTTTTACTTCAACACATTATAACCGTTTACGGCTCATCATATAGTACATTAAGGCCAAGGGTTACCAGAACTTTATTAAGGGCGTTATTGGATTCTTCAAAACCAACAGGAACTCAATTTGGTGCCCTCTTGGGATTGAAAAATATGGGTAGCGAGGTTATCAAGTTGGTTTTAGTTGGAAATTTAAAAGTTTGGTTTAAATCGGTGGTTGAAGAGGGCGATAAACATGTATATGAAAAGGAATATTTGATTAACACTACGATAGATACTTTGAGAGTTTTGAAAATCGATGAACCTGTTTCAGAAGAAGATATGGAGGTTGATAACGAAATTGCTGAAGATGTAAAGGACAAGTTAAAGGAGAGAATTGGTGAAAGCTTGACAGAGCATGTTTTAAGCCAAGTCGACGGAAAGAGTATTGTTAGAGGTTTCTTCTTTGGGGAGTTGACAGTATAAGTTGGCGATTTGGTGTATTGTATCTTATTGGAATTGCAAAGGTAGTGACGCCACTTTTATCATATGTATGTGTAATGTATTAAAACGGCTGGAATCCTCCGTATTTTTATCAATTGATATTTTTCATTTCTTACTTCGAAGCTGCTAGACCCCACGCTATATTAATGAAGTCTGTAAAGCTCTTGAATGACAATTTTAATAATTACAATATAGATGCTTTCTCTGACTCTAGTTAAGAGCAAGATTTAAAGTATTTTTGATTTGCAAGTAGAGTTGCTTACAATATGCCTACTTTTTCTGCCTAGTATTAAGGGTCTATATTATGCACTCTTTTTCTTATATGTCTTGATTGACTTCTTGACTATTGGGGGACTTTTAGAAATCAACCTTTGATAATCAGAGTCATCTGAGTCATCATCCGTTAACGTTTCCTGGTGATTCGGTGGGGCTATGGGAGTTATTCTCAATGCGTGTTGCTCTACAATTGTATTAAATGCTGTATTTGAAATCGTTTGTGTAGCTTCCTTCTTAGAACTGGCTACCGTTGAATTTCTTCCGTAATCCTTCGTTGGAGGATCTAAGATGTTTTTTGACAACAAATTGTTAAGATTTTTTTCCGTTTTTGGAGCCACCAAAGGGTCAGGTATTGATTTTCTCCTCGAAATTAACATTTCTTTCCTAACTGTCTCCATTGGTGCCTTCTTACTTTCTTTGGATTCAATATTCAAGAAATCAAGCTCTTTAGCAAAGACCTTCGCCCTTTTCGCGTTCCTATCATCGCCATCGTACACTAATCTCTTCGATGTATTGAATATATTTGAAGCCAAGTCGGGAGATAAAATAGCTGTATTGTAATACGGAGAATCTTCGACTGAAGCAGGCTCACCTGGTTTCTGAGATTTTAATGAAGGGGACAACTCAATATTAGCGGCAGGGGGTGACTTATGATCAGGGAATTTAGGCAATGGAGACCTAAAAGAATTTTCCTCGAATGCTGCATAAAGTTTACTATTTATCCTTTCTGCAGACTTTACATTTGGTGATTCAATGATACCTCTGACTCCACGAATAGGAGTGGCTTGTACTTCAATAGCTTGTTTCCTTGGGGTGACCAACAATTTTGGCCTCGGTGTTTTGACAATAGCTTTAACATTAGGAGTTGCCGCAATTATGTCTTCCCGAAGTTGTCTAGGGGTAGTAGCAACATGTGAAAGTGCTCCATTTGCTGTCACCAGTGTTGCTTCTACTTGTGAAGACGACGTCGTCAGGGCAAGTGCACTAAAATTGTCTACATTCTTTGCAGGCGTTGCCATAAGTTGGAGACGTGATTTACCAAACGAGTTTGATTTATCTTCAATCCGCTTTGCTGGTGTTGCTTGTACTTGTGCTAACAAACTCCCACCATATATTTCATGCTTTTTCTTTGCAGGTGTGGCTAATACTTCGGCAAAGGAAGCCCCCATTATCATTTCGTGTCTGGGCTTTGCTGGGGTTGCCTGAACTTGTGAAAACGAATATCCAGCCTTAGCCTTTGCTGGAGCCGTGTGGACTTGCAAAGAAGTGCCACTCAATGGGACTGCCAGCATTGATTTCATCCTCTTTGCTTTTCCAAATATAAATTTATTTGATTCCTCTGGAAGATCTACCTTAGGAACCTCTTTTGCGACTGATATGTCAACTTCTCTCTTTTGAAGATTCTTTGAAGAGAGGTTCGACTTGGATCTCTTTAGCGAGAATGCCGGGGGTATTGAATCGCCCGTATTAAATGTTTTTGACATTCTTAAGGCTGGAACTCTACTTGGATCTAGTAGAACCTTTCTATATTTTGATGGTTTATATAATGCTTCTGGAGAGCTTGCAATGACTTGTTTCTGGGATTTCGTTTCGTTTTGAGACAATCCTTCTAATAATTGGGCTTCCTTTCCTTTGACTTCCTTCTCCTCCTTTGCTTCTTTTTCTAACCTTGCTTCTTTCTCATATGCCCTTGCTTCCTTTTCAAATGTCCTGAATGATTTTGTGACCAACTTCATATTCAGGTCTTTTACTTTATCAATGGAATACTTGACAATTGAAGGGAGCCTTTTGTTGAAATATGGTACTAATACAAATGCCAAAAAGCCATACGTGCTATCGTTATCATTGCTGGCTCTCCCCAATAATGTATCCCAAACACCCATTCTTTCTATTACTGTGTCAAGGATTTTGAAAACAGCAAGACTGTCAAGAGTTGATGCTTGATTTGTGACTGTTTCCATATTAGCCGTCACTCCCATACCCAAAAAGGTTGGGGTGATTTTTCTTTTTGAATTCTTTTTACGTATTAATGATTGCGAAGAACCTCGACTTTGCTTCTTACGTTCTTTATCCCATTTAAGTTGATTTTCAGGAACAAAGCTCGCTTCATCAACTTTCCAAGAATCTAGTAATTCCAAACATAAAAGAATTTGAAGCTGTGCTTCTCTGATTTTCAATTCTAGAGATAGCTGTTGAGATTTATCTTCAAATTTATCCTTCTTTAATAAATCTGGATTCCTCTCAATTAGTTCTTTCTGGCCTAAGACCTCGTATCTAGACAATCCGGTTTCCTTTTCATTCAAAGTATCAAGAATTCTATACTTATGTTGACTCCTTTCATCCATCTCTTCAATCCTTAAAATCATGCTCTCTAGTATTTTAATACTTTGATTGGAATCGTCGCATAATATCTTAAATCTACCTAAAGCCATTTTGGGAAAATAGCTTAACGGTGTATTTAAGGAATACAATGTTGTGTAGTATCTCGATTTTATGAAATCTTGTGGATCTTCCGGTAGTGGCTCTGGTTGAGGAGTATCTTGAATGGACATGTCTGAAGGTGGTTTCATTGAAAACGTATCTGCTGCATTAGAGCTTGGTGTGATACCAGGAGTTAATAATCCAAGCAAATCTAGTCGACTCCTTATTAGAGCTGTTCTTGTAGGACTCAACAGATCCGTATCGTTTAGCTCTCCTTCAAACTTCGAGCCAACTTCTAACAAGATATAACTCGAACCGTGAAAGCTAAGCATAATAGCTGAGGTGGAGTCGTATTTTACAAGCAAATACTTTCCAGGTAGTGCCTGTAGAACCATTTGTATATCCTGGTCTACTTTTATCAACCTCTTCAAATTACCATCATTGAAGATGTCCATTTGTAATGTACTCAAAGGTAGGTGCAGTAGATCTACCGAGTTGAATGCTCGTAGTATTGTGATGCACACACCAGATACTTCGAAGTTGAAGGGCAATTCCACCTGGGGTAGGTCTTTCATAGTGTTGTTGTAAATTCCTATATGTAGGAAGCTTTGATGTTTAATGGAACGCGCACAGGAATTTACGATGATCTACGGCGGCTAAGGTTAATAGAATTACAAATCTCTACAAGCGTATCCCGTCCAACATCATATTCCTACATTCCAATACTATTTTTGTTTACTTATCTAAATGTTTACTGTAGTATCCTTTAGTTTTGTTGTCCAAGGAAGACAATGACAATTACTACTCACTCTAATGTCCTTTTTATGCAATACACTCTTATATGGTTTACAACTTCAACCAATCACTCTCAACAATATCTGTAATCGTTGGCCTCAACTCAATATCTCTAACTAAAATCTGCTTTACCAAATTAGTCGAACCCTCACTCAATACATATGGAATTCTTAAATCTCCATCCATAATTTCATCAATATTATAAAATGGATTCTCCTTATAAAGCATTGTATAAAGCAAAATACCTAGGGCCCATACATCCTGAGCTTTTCCTTGATATTTTTCCCCCTTCAATACTTCTGGAGATGCATAATCTATTGTTCCGACAAAAACATCAAATGGTCCTTGCCTTGTATATGCTGCACTACCAAAATCAATAACCTTGATAATACCCATTTCATTCACAATTACGTTTTCATCTTTGATATCACGATGAACAATCCCGTTTTGATGTAAATGGTATATCGTCAGTACCACTTGTTTGAAAATCGATTGACACTCTGCTTCCGTCATATTTTTCTTGATTTCAATATAATCAAATAAATCAATTGCTGGAGGGTCTCCAAATATAGGAGTTTCTAAGTAATAATACTCTTGATCTTCAAAGAAGTCTATAAGCTGCATGATATTAGGGTGTGGTTCATCATTCAAAAAAGCCATGATTTGAATCTCGGATGGAATGGTTCCTAAATTACGATCTCTAACCCACGTATCGACTAAGATTCTTTCCTTGTTTATGCACTTTATGATGATTTTATAAAGTGGATCTTCTTTATGCTTTACCAAAACAACTTTCCCATAAGCACCCTCTCCCATATTCTTCAAGACATCGAACTCTGTGAATTTCTTAGTACGTCTTTGCTTTCCTACCGATTTAGGCCAGTGTGTCGAATTTGCTTTCATTTTCTCAATCTGAGCTGCCTCTAGTTCAATAATTTGTTCTTCAGTGAATATTTCTTTATGACCTTCCTTGAAGAGTTCCACCTCTGGTTCTTTATGGGAAGTAGCATCCGTGAGTGCGGATACTGGAGCTGATTCTGAAGCATCGGTAAAAACATCTTCGTCATTTTCTTCCACCACCGTTTTGGATAAACTTTCAACGGAAACGTTTGCTGAGTTGTACAAACTGGAAACAGCTCTTGGCTTCTTGTCGAAACTCGATAAGTATGTTACAGGTATACCGAATGAATCATTTCTAGCTTTTCTGGTTGTACTCTGTCTGGCAACTTCACTAGATGCATCAAAACCAGCATTTTGAGACATCAAATCTAACTGTGATGGCCATACCCTATTTTTTGCTAAAAATCCCGTAACTGGTTTTTTCGTTAGTCCCATCTTGGAAAGCAAACCCGCCTTCTTGGTTGGATTTACAGCCTCTGGTATATTTTCCTCGGGAATTCGACCTATCATCTTCAGTCTGTTATTATTTAACTTTTCAAGCTCATAAGATACATTTGATTTGTTACTCAGTCTTGAATACGTTATCCAAACTACCAAGGTTTCATTACTCAGAGCTCTCAATTGAACATCAACAAAAATGTATTTCCCATCACGATGTAATGCTTTAACACCATGAGAATGGAAAAACAAATCTTCTTCAGATTGACCTGCTTCTTGTTCACCATTCTGAAATCTCATTATAGAATCGTACTTTCTAAAGAAATGTTCTGGTAAAACCAAACCTGGAACTAATTCAAAATTATTACAATTATCGTCTAAGCCCATGTTAAGAATATTGGTGAAGTTAGGTATCAAGGTATTGATGGATTTCTCATTTAAATCTTCAGACGATTTACCAAATAAATTCCTTGCAATGGCTGTATTACAAGACAAAATATTGTAAGTGGTAGAATCAATCACAAATAACCCGGCTATATAAGGTAATGAATGAATTTTAACTTTAATCTCAAAGTTATTTACATTGACTTCCATTGGATTTGATGTTATAGCACATGGAATATTTTCTTCCTCGTTAAATTGTAAGGTGAAATATCTGGTTTTATTGATCTTCTCACTATCATTGAAATCTGGTGTAAGATTGTTTTCCGAATCTTCATGGCGTAGTTCCGCTTCAAGGGATTCAGATACATCACCTAATAATTTCATCTTCGAAATATCAAATTGGCGGACCAAACTACCTGCAATTTCATTAATAGAATCAATTTTGTACGGTTCTGTTAAATAGTTATCTTTACTACTCAGGATCATTATATCAAACGCATCACAAGGGATTTGATCAAACATGCAAATAATGAAATTCCCTTTACGTTTTGCCCATATCGAAGTCCAAGCAAAGTTTTGATCACCGGGCCTTAAAATAGCTACGATTTCACCTGCAAATAAAATGTTATTATTTGTCATTTGATCAGCATCCGTTCTTTTTGACCTTAATGAAAGATCTAGGTTTCTTGCAATGTATTTTGTTAATCTATCTGTAACGAAATGACGAAACTGAGGAGCAATCAAATCCATAAGAGTCAAGTTCTTGATCATATTTTTCAGTATTCCAAACATCAAACATGCAAGATCGTTTGCCGCTTTTAGTGACCATGGATTTTCAATTTCAACCGTAAATACAGACTGAGGTAATGAGTGCTTGCCGGATGAAATTGAATGGAAAGGACGATTACCCTGATTAGTTGGTCCAGATGATGATAGAAGATTCAAAGCAGCAGTACTTTGATGAGAAAATGAGCTCGCTAGTGGTGTAGCAGACCCACTTTGTGGAGGTCCATTTTGCAATAAAGATGAAGTTAAAACAGACGTTTCAACGAATGGAGTTGCAAGTGCATACAATAGTTTGTTCTTAAGGGCTTCACTTTTAAGATTCTTCTTTTCATCTGCTTTGTTTGTTGATAATGATAAATTATGTAGAGTTGAAGCTATTTCAGAATTTTTCAGAAATAAATCGCTATCATTTTCTAATAAACTGATCAAATCTTTTAAATCATCATTCAAAAATGAATCTGCTGATACTGGTGGATGATTGGGCAAGACTTTAGTACTTGTTGAATTCAATGAGGTCTTTCTATTTTCACTTGGTTCTTTACCGTAAACTTGATTTACCGGGAAACTATCAGATCGTTTAACTTGAGGTCTAAATAACGCAGCCAATGCAGCCAGTGATGCATTTGGTTGTAGTTTATATATATTGGTATCATTGAAATATTCGGATGAGTTATTTGAATGGTTATAAAGACTCTTTTCCAAAGTTTTTGATGGTTTTTCAAATTTATCTGGAACTTCTAGTGTTCCAAGGGAAGCTACTTTGATATTTCTTGGATCGTTCCTTAAATCATTCTTTAAGTCATTTCGCAAATCAGTCTTAACGTCAGTTCTCAAATCGTGCGCCTGTTCGGTTGAATTGCTCTTTAATAAATTATACAGGTGAAAAAGTTCTGGTCTATCTTTCAAAATTTCTAACGATCTCTTTAAAACATTCAACCTTAATGCTAATGAATTAGGTGATAAATGAGCATATGAGTAAGCATAAGATGATTCTATTGGGAATTTCAAAATATCTTCTAAATTCTTGAAGTTGCTTCCATTTGTTCCGTTTGGAGTATTGATTGAAGTCACTGTCGATGACGTGTTTGAAGTTGTTGGAGTTAAGTAATTTTCACTCAGTGCTGTTGATCTAGGTCGCGTACTAACTGATAATCTTATTGGTTTTTCAGGTAATGTAGTTGTTGTTGGCGGTGTGAATTCTTCAACAACTTCATCATCACCATCATAAAAATCAAACAGAGCGGGAGATTGTAAAGGTGTACGATTGTTCCTTTTATTAACACGACCTGCTTCATCACCGGCTCCAGGGGATCTCTCTAAATTGTCATCCATAATATATTCGTTATGAGATGAACGAAAACAACGAAATAAATTGGTACGTTCTTTTTTCGCCATTTAGAGGGGAAGGCTCAGGAGAACTGTAATATTGATCTAGCCGTACACTTTTGCCCAATAAAGAGAATAGAGTTGGTACTACAGAAGACGATTGATATGCAATTTTGTGGAGAACATTCCCAGCAATTCATGGGTAGTCTATAAATTGATATTATCCCCTACTAATATAAGCCTCTCGGAGTATCACCGAGATTTGGAGGCACCAGGGTGTAAAGTTATAATGGATTCTATATTGGACAATGGAGTATCAAAGTCTACAGCATGGAAAACTACGTCTATTTCGGTTATCAAAAGGAAATTGGGTATCATAGACAACAAAGGGTGGGAGTTTTCCGTAAACTAAATGACTTAAGAAACCGGAAATGTCAAATATACAACTAACACAATTATTGGTTAGCTTTCAAGGAATCAGAACAATTGTTATAAATCTTCCTCAAATATTCATTACACTTATATGCTATTACATACTTCTTCCATATTCATCTCCACAACATTCTGGGCTTCACAGAGCTGAGAAATAACACAATCCCTTTTGCGATTTAAAAGGTGATACAAAGAACTTTAAAAAGTCTTCATGGAAAGTGTCGAAATGTAGCAAAAGTAGTTGGAAGATTCTAAATTGTCCACCTCCAATATTCTAGTTGCTTCTAATACGCATTTACTCGCGCCTAAATAGTCTGCTCGCTAAGGTACTATTCAATCGGAACATCTGCGGAGTAGCAAATTCCGCTTTTGAAGAACTACCAAACCTACATTGTTTAATGAATTTTCACATTATTAATACAGATCAAACTATTATAAACCCAGACAAATACACTAATTTATTTCACGGCAATAGAAATAATTCGTTATAGTTTCTGGATTAGTAAATCGAAGATTATTCAGATCTCAGAGTTGGGAAATTCTCCCAAAAGGAACTTATTTCTTAAAATATCCAAATCAGCTTTATGCAACTCTTGTCAGTTTGCATTTCGTTGCATCACAGATTGGTTCAACTGGAACCTCTCAATCGTCAGCACTTACATACTATCATCTACTCATATGTGACTATTATATGCAGTTGTAAAGGACTATTATCCCTACATACTGATGGTGTTTCACAATTATTTCACTGATGGTGTTTCACAATTATTTCACTAGAGAGTATTTCCATATGAATTCCAATGCTAAGTACATGTCGATATTGATGCAAAACTAGCATGGAACACCTTTCATACTACTCACTCCGCTAGGTGTTATCACTTATCAAAACCCCTGACCCATATATCACTATCGTCTTGGAACCTCCACAACCTACTAATGCTTATCCCAATATTATATTTTTTCTTCTCCACCTCCTCCCTTTTCAGGTTCAACTTCAAAATAGCACTTGAAATTTTATTTCTAGTTCCAAAGTCAACATCGTAATTTTGTGGAGGCAATAATAAGTTTTGTAAGAATGTTATTTCCTTGTTAATCTTATTTATTTTACTATTGTAATGATCATACTTGGTTTGGGATCGTCTTAAAAGATCCAACTTTTTTTGATCCGGATTCTCAGCTTTAACTGCTCGACTTGAAGAGGTCTTAATTGATTCATGAGATACTTTACGTACTGTAAACTTTACAGCTTTCTTGGGGAGTTTTGGTGATGTAATTGTAGGAGGTGTACTCGTACCTGTTGAACTTGACTCCGATACAGTAGAAACCCGATTTGAATTTAATGCTTCGTTTTCTACACTCTTCACTTCTGAAGGTGACGATTTTGTCTGTAAGCTTGATTTAGAAACAGCCTCTAATGTAGTATCTGCTGATAAACCTTCAATTACTTTGACTGTTTTTTCAACCCTTTTATCTGCTTTGTCTAACAAATTTACTGCAGATAAACTTCTAATCAAATCATCTGTTGATGAATCGCTTCCAATTGAAGAGATCGAAGATATGGATGGTGATTGTGTCAACTCATTGCTGGTGCCAGCAAATTTCTCGGGAATATCTCCTTTCGTATCCTCTAAAGACGCCATATCTATATATTTATTGTAAGGTCCTTCTTTGTTTGATTTTTAACACATCATGCACGTGATTTAAAGGAGACGTGACGATACAATACGCCATGAATAGGTGTCAAAAGGATGTCCTTACGACCACTATTGTAGATGGTTCTAAATAAAAGTTACTATGAGATGATAAGAATGAATACAATGTACTTATAGAGTTTATCATACTCGACAATACCTTGAATAAGGCATTCCGTAAGATCCGCATTAAATTTGACGCGTTAATCGTATATATACGACTTGTGTAAGTTGTTTACGAGTTTAGCGATGGTATGTATTTGGTGGATGATGTGTAGGAAGGAGGCTGCACTGCAACTGATTATTTGGAAGAAGCTTGAAAAGTATTTGCAGCTCAGATGAATTTTGACAAAATCACCACATTGGAAAGCTTCTTTTGAGAGATATGCGAGAATGTGTTGTACGACGGTGCCTTATTTTGGATAGGATTGACGTGCGTGTTTAGACTGCCTTGTTTGCATTCATAGTGAAGATTTGATAGTTGGTTAATCGAGTACGACCAACCTGTGTGCATCGCAAACACTAATGTAAGCTCTGATCAATATTGAATTAGCTGAAAGCTCGATTCCATTTTGGCCCTTCAATCTGAGGATGTGATGTCGGATAAATACTACTAGGAGGTGATTTTGCAGCCAACGGAACGTAGATCAGACACATTGTCTGTTTTTTTTTTTCATAATCAGTGGAAACATGACAAAGTACCAATAGTATTTGGCTTTAGCACCACTGAAACTACTTGCGAGACATATCAAGTGAGAAATTTCTCTGGAATTTAAGTGATCCTTCCTTGTAGTTCTGGGTATCTTTATTCCTATATGACTATCGTATCACGTCTAAGAGTGCCCTCATCAAGATTTTATTAGCACATCAGGGTAAACGACTTCGGTACAATTGATTTGTACCCTTAATTGCACGCCATCCTATGACCTAAGCGGAGTAACACGACTGTTCAGGCTCACTAGAATATTCTCACTGACAAACTTAAAAAAAACTTCATTTGCACCCATGACAGAGGTTATCAATATTTCCCAATCCCAAAGATCAAATCATATAACCACTCATCTATATAATATTCAAGAGTCTCATATTCCGTATAAACGATCGACAGTTGTTACATACGATAATTCAAGATATTTAAGCACGTTCAAAAATGCTAACAATCAAACAAACTACTCTCCTAGAGCTTTAATATATGATCTTCGTCAAGGATTTGGAACCTTGAATAAGTTTGAATATCATGAAGCTCCATCGAATTTTGATAATCTTACTGCAGCACAAATTATAAAGAAACCTGATTTTACCAAAAATGAATATCAAACCAATTTAGATCTGGGTAAATCTACAAAAGATTTGCTAAATACAGAAAATACATCTCAGTGGAGTGATTACAATAAGTTAATTTATAATCCAAGGAATTTACATACTCTACAAAATTACAATCTGAATGGAGTTTTGGATGGTCTTCATAAGAATTTTGATAATGTAAAATTTTCAACATTTACTCAAGGAGTTGAGGAATACAAAAATACACCTGATTCCTTGGATGATTTTAGATACATATTAGAACAATGTGATCTGTTTCATGGTTTGAATGTGATGACCGATTTAGATAATGCTTGGGGAGGATTTACAAGTGAATACATGACTGAATTGACTGATGAATATTTTAATAATGGTAACAAACATAATTTATGGACTTATGCTATATTTAGTAAGTTGAAACCAACATCGACAGAGATGATTTCAAGGATAAAAGGTTTTATTGAAGTTGGTAAGAATTCAACTTTATTTTTTCCAATTCAAGTTCCTACAAAGAGTGATCTTTTGCATGATTATAAATCAGATTCGCCATGGCATTCGTCCGCAATTTCAGCTATGTTTATTGATTCGATCTGGAGCTTAAATAATCAAACAATTGGAGGGATTCCAATGGATCATATTGAAGCAAATATTACAAGAGGTTATCATGATAGAAAGTTTATCAATGAGATAAAAATTAACTTTGATGAACTTCCTATTGACATTTCAACAGTAGATATAAATGCATACTATACAATGGCGGAGGAAACACTTAATAAAGAAAAGTACGTTAATCTTGGTTTGAACGATAAAAACCCAGGAACTTACTTCAGTAAAAATCACATTTCCACAAATGCCATTGTACCAGAACAAGGCATTCCAACAACGGTCTATAAATTACAAAATGAGAGTAATTTCAGAAGCTTGGATTCGACACCAGATATATTTTCAATTTCTGATTACAACACTGAATTGAATACTTCTACTTCTTTTGCTCAAACTTTGAAGACTTATAAGAAATTTGTTCAAAATATAAGACTGGCTGTTCATTTAGAAATTGCTGAGGATAAGCATGAGTTGATTGAAGAATTGGATAAATTGGTGGAGGAATATACTGTTGGGTATGATAGTGATGAGGAGGAAGATTGATGAGATCTTTGAGGACAAACATTTTTAGCAACTGAGTAGAGTGCTGACAGCTTACAGCTAAATAACAATTTATAGAATGCACAAAATACGAATTATCAATCACGAACTAGCTTCTTCCACTCCCACATTAAGAATTCCAGTAGATATCAAGAACATTTTTCAAAATTGCGCACTACAACTGTCTACAGAATCAATATAATACGAGTGTCTGATTGTATACCATTACCATAGCTAGGTTTCGGCTTTCTCACTTAGATAGACTTTTCAACCAAGAAAATACCGTATTCATCCTTCAATGTCTTCATGATTGGATCATTGATACTAGAACTCATTGGGGCCAATAAACCTCTTTCACTCAAAGTACCATCTAAGATTTGTTGAGTTGCAACAGCACATGGAACACCAACCAATTTAGCCATAGAAGAGTAACCGTCTGGAGAACCGTAATCTACCAAAGTTGAAGTTCTTGTTTCAACTTCACCATTGGCCCATTCAATACCAAATTTATGTTGTAAACAAACTAAATCTCTTTCACCTTCTTCGTATTGCATTAACTCTTCTAAGGTAGCACACAAAGTATCCAATGGATTACCTCTTGGAGTGGTCTTATTAGATGAGAATAAACCTAACCATTTCAAACCAGCAATAATTCTCTTTTCATCATCGTCATTCTTGAACTTGGTTAAAGATTTAATCTTGGAAATGATATCTTCTTCGCTTGAAGATGAAGCACCAACCAATTTAGCAGTAGCATCTTTCCATTCAGTTGAAGTTTCGAAAGTTGCAACAGTGTCATCCTTAAGGAAGCCAATGTCTACTAAAACTTTAATGAATTCAGGGAATCCTTGGTATCTTAAAGTACCTCTAATGACGGTCTCAGCTTCTGGAATGTGATACAATTCCTTGTAAGTAGTTGAATCTCTATTAGGATAAGCAACGAATGCAAAACCTGGGTAAATGAAATATGGTTGAGCAGTAGACATCAAATCTTCAGAGCTGACATCAACAATCTTACCATCTTTCCAATACTTAGCTGAGTTTCTTAAAGCTAATAAGACACCTCTTGAAGACCAAGAAAATTTGTATCCCAAAGGATTGTCGGAACTTTCTGGAGCTGGTAATCCACCACAGTATGATAAGAATGATTTGATTTTACCACCAGCAGCATGAACTTCTTCAAAAGTCTTCACAGCGTACAAGTGATCGATACCTGGGTCCAATCCAATTTCGTTCATGACTGTGATGCCAGCATCTTTGATTTCTTGTTCTAAAGCCTTTAATTGAGGATTGATATAAGAAGTGGTAACAACATGTTTCTTATATTTGATAGCAGCCTTAACAACATTAACGTGGAAAGTGTATGGAATAAGTGAGATGATCAAATCAAACTTAGATACTTGCTCTGCAAGAGCAGCTTCATCAGTTACGTCAAGAGAGATAGCTTTGGCAACAGAACCAGCTAAAGCTTGAGCTTTAGCGAGGGATCTTGAAGCAACAGTAACTTGAACACCTGGAGTTTTAGCAAGAATATCAACAGTTGGTTTAGCAACAAAGCCTGACCCGAGTAATAAAACGTTTCTGAGGTTAGTATAAGTGATCAGTGGAGGGAAGTCAAGACACCACATGTGGTCTCAGTTATAGATGGCAAGCACCCTATCACTTCAGATTTAATCTGAGTATGCCACATCTATTGATACAACAGCAATAAGCACCCCATCCATGAATTATGCATTGCAATCAGGGCGCAATTGAAGCCATTTTGAATCCATTGGTACTCCACCGCTTTGCCTAAGTCTAGGAGTCCCCGATATTCCTCTTACGCAATCCATTGAGCTTCCATATACAAAATACTTACTGAACCATGATATACAGATTTGAAAAATTTGTTATCGGACCGCTGAAAAATGAATCCCTCCAAAATTTTAGGCACCGGGCCGTTCGAGTCATAGTCATGTGATCAAAAATTGTAGCAAGTACGACACAAAGGTTGCCAAGTGAGTCATGCTATTACAGGGCATTTGTATAGTAGAGTTATTGTTGTTTTTTTGATGGAAAACTGGTTTTATAGTGAGATGGGTTATCAAAATCTTACATTGGAACACTTTTTGCCAGTTTGAAATTTTCCTCATGTTGCTCAGAGCTTAATTTTGAGGCTAAAGGGTAGATTCCACCAAACCACTGAGTTAATCAGCATGTATAAATAAGCCAGTCTAAGTTCTCTCTTAAGATATCAAGTTCTATGCAAATCTTCTCACTATTAAAAGAGTTGCAGCAATTGTTTAGAATAGGTATTGTAGTGCTGAGGAATCAAACCCCTAATTGTAATCAATACAATTTATGCAAGTAACCACACAACGTATACAACCACACATCAGTAAACAGCTATACAACAGCATACAGCGACTCAACAGTATACAGCGACACAACAGTTTCAAGTCCTCCGCAGGGATTTCTGCTGCTGGGGGTCTCTATAATTTTGGGTGCAAAAAGCCGCAGGATTGAAATGCCAAGATCGAATGGTTTCAACTTGAAGTCTGAAGCGATAGAACAATGGACCTGGTCATGATCTAGTCAACATGAAATAGGGGTGTCACTCCGCCACGTAGTCGCCCTCTAAGAACTTATGTAGTATCAAATGCTATTTCTTAATCAATTTTCTGCTAACATAGCCTTATTTCACCATTACGAATTTCAATTTTGGTAATAGTGATTGCATTGTTTAAGGCTTGACTTTTTGAGGAAACGTTATTGGCATTAAATTTAATCCTGACGACCCTAAATTAATGGCAACTATCATTAAACTACTGAGAAGCTAATTATTACTACTCAGGTGCTAGTGAGGAAGTACTACACCACTCTGAGATCGCCAAGACGATATCAAAGGTACGTATCTGGTTACAGAAGTTTAAATATTGAAATTTCATCTAACTCAACTAGTACGGCATGCACTTCTCCTTTTGGTGGCAACCATCACCGCCCGTGTCCTGATCAACATTTGCAAGTATCCAGGATTACTGAACCTACTCGACCTACTCGACAAGCAATTTGTCAAGCATCCCTTTGATTGTCAGGAAAGCATACATTCGTAGCCGCGTCTTATTCCGGGATACACGTTTGTGAGAACATGTTTAACGTGTTAAATATTAACTAACCGAACTAGCCTAGACTTGCAATTTCACTATGATTTGTTCTACACTTTTCCGTGTACTTGCTCGTAGTGTTCGTGTAATCGGACTTCCCTCCTGCCTTTGGTATTTTCACGTTTAACATTATGCTTATCTTGCGAAAATCTTTGCATGATAATTTGCATCGTACAATGAAATCAATCTAAATTGCAAAGAAATACCCAACAAACCTTCATAGGTTGCTCATAATCTATCAGACATCAGATTAAACTTCAATTACACCGACGCAGCTTTTTCGCAGCCACTAAAATGTATAGCCGCCTTGCTTCAAAGAAGAGGGGGATAAATCCATTTTATTAGTGGGGATGATTACTGCAACAAGAATATCGATTGTTCGGAGTATAGCGCAATTAAAGCTTATTGTAACCGCCCCCACAATTTTAAGTTCAGAGTGCACGAAGGGCTATTACGCTGGACGTTGACATTGTGTAACCTCTTCAACTATAACGTTTTCAATACGAAATAGTGAACAAAAGTTAAATACGTTTTAGGAGAATCTTTTCAAATCTCTAGTATCTGGTGGCTTAAGATATACTACAATTGGAATTTTCTGACAATCTCAGATGTGCAAGTCATGCCAAAAACACCCCTCTGCCAATTAAAAGTGGCACGTTATTCATTGTCACAAAAGGTGCTCTAGACCCTTGTCACCACAGTGGCGACATTAGTTCGTGAGCCCAAATTGGTTTAACTTGGTTCACGCCCCCACATTGGCTACTAGCTTACCTGCTAGGTCAGTCGTCCAAAAGTCTTAATGTAACACGCGTATCACCTCAACCAGCAGGGATTTTGTATACTCCCGGAGTTGTTTGTGGATCCCCGCCAGTTGCAAGGAAAAATATTACCAACATTCTTTGCATGGATCCCCCAAACACAGACTTAATGAGCGGGGCAATACATTATTGAATTGTGGGGAGGCGCCGGGTTTGTGACCATTTCCGAACGGTTGCAACAAGCTGTATAAATAGATTGCAAAAGACAGCAATATTAGGAGCGTACGTCCCTTTCATTAATATTTACGATGGGATCTAGAGTCGAAAGAGACCTCGGTTTGTCCGCTGATGAACGTCTAAAGCTCAAACAAGAACGTTATGTGTTGGAAGAAGAAAGGTATAATAGCAAACCTGATCTCAGTCTAGGTGCTATCGGGTCATACTTCGGATCAAGAATCTCAACCCTTTTTGATTTCCCGTATAGACATGATGAAAGAACCTGGTATCAAACTATGAATCCGATTCCTGGTCTTAGTGAAATGAATAAGCAAGATTGGAATTTCTATTTCATGGGTTTTTTTGCTTGGACTGTTGATTCGTTTGATTTCTTTATTGTTTCAAATAGTGCTTCACAAATCGCTCACACCTTGGGAGTTAATATCACTCAGATTACTTGGGGTGTTACCTTAGTCCTTATGCTTAGGTCGGTTGGTGCTATCATCTTTGGGTTAATTACCGATAAATACGGTAGAAAGTACCCATATATCATTGTTTGTATCTTATTTATTATTGTTGAGCTTGGTACTGGATTTGTCAAGACTTATCAACAATTTCTTGGTGCTAGAGCTATTTTCGGTATTCTAATGGGTGCAATGTATCCTATTGCAAGTGTTACTGCCCTAGAAAATCAACCTCAAAACGCTGCGTCAGTTTTATCTGGATTATTTTTACCAGGGTACAATTTGGGTAACTTACTTGCAGCTGTCTTTTTCAGAGCATTTCAATTTAGTTACAAAACAAACGAAGGTTGGAGAGCTATTTTCTGGTTTAGTGCCGGATTACCAGTACCGTTAATCGTTTGGAGATTGTTTTGGCCTGAATCACCGGCATTTTACAAATTACGTGATGCTAAGCTTGCAAGCAGAGCAAATACAAAGGCTAAATGGTATAATCCTTCACTTCTAAAGACTTTCAAAACAGAGTGGTTAATGTTTATTTATCTTGTGCTTCTTTTGAGTGGATTGAACTTCATGTCTCATGGTTCGCAAGATTTATATGCTACGTTATTAACCAAACAAAGAAAGTACAGTGACAACGCTAGAACTGTTATTATTGTCGTTACTAATTTAGGAGCTATTTGTGGTGGGATTTTCTTTGGGCAACTAACCGAATTTTATGGTAGAAGGTTTACAATTCTTTGCTGTTTGATATTTAGTGGTGCTTTCATTTATCCATCATTCTTCCTTGATAGTATCGGAGGAACAATTGGAGGCTATTTCTTCTTGAATTTCGGTGTCATGGGTACTTGGGGTGTTGCTCCGCTTCATTTATTAGAATTGGTAAGTCCTACTCATAGAGCTTTCTTATCGGGTGTTGTGTATCAATTAGGTAATTTAGCATCTAGTGCTTCTTCAACAATTGAAGCCAAAATCGGTGAGGAATTCCCATTACCAAAAGTTGCTGTTGATGCTTATAATTATGGTCTTGTAATGGCAATTTTCTGCGGTGCAGTATTTGCTTATATGTTTGTAGTTACAATTCTTGGTCCAGAGAGATTCCATAGACAATTATCCGATCCAAGATCAGAGTTCGAGGATGATGAAATCAGATCCTCAGATGAAGAAAAGGCAAATATTGATCACAATGAAGGTTATGTAAGTGATAAGGGAAAGTAATGTGTTAGAATAATAAACTAGAAATGAATAAAGCATGTACTTTAGTGGGTGTAGCAAACGAATATTGTCATGTCATTAGTGAGTTTGGAAATGTTTATATAACGAACGATAAAGTGAATTGTTGCATAGTTCGTATCCTAATCTTTACAACCCCGCAAAATCGGTTTCCAAAGATACCCCATTGATATTGCAACCATTTTGTGAGTTAACTATGACGAGTAGCAATTATTGTCTTTACATGATGTAGATAGTACAAAGGCAAGAGAGCGTATACGGATTTACATGTCATTGTGCCATTTCACGGTCATATCAGTCAATTCTTATCTATTTCTAACACACTCCAAGTGGGTGAATTAATGGAGTTACTACTAAAATCCGTGAGGTGATTAAGTCCGCCGAGAGCAATGGAAAGCTTCGTACGAATGTGTGTGGGAGGCACAAACACGTTCGAATTAGTAGTGCTACCCTAAGCTTTTGGTATCATTAGAGGTTAATTAATTCATGGCAAATACCCCTACAATTCTAACATGACAGGTCAAGCTAGAATTAGCTGCAAATCTGGAAATAATGATTTCGCAGCCAGATCCCAAAGTAAGGCCAAGACGGAAAATTAAATTTCGTGACATCAAAAGTGAAGTCACTCGAAAATTATCCCGCTGACCTACTTTACCGTACGGACCGTAACCAAGTTGCTGTTTGAAAGTACTGACGACGTTCCGTTAGTGTTGAAAAATATCGCCTTGATTTCCCCACAAAATTCCACGCGCTCGTACATAACCTTATATTGAAAGTACGAGAATTTTGATTCAGGAGACTGATCACAATCACCTTGTATATGCAATATGACGGATGATATCGGTATTAGAAAGGTATCCTTTTGAGATCTTGCAGATCATTTTTCAATACCTAAGTCCTATAGATGCCGATAAGACCGTGAACCACCCTATACTTGGGGTAGTAGCTAGAGAAAGAAAGTATTCATGTATAGGCTTGGGTACAAGAAAGAGTTCAAAAGAAGTCACAACTAGCAGATGGGGTACTTCAATCCCAGCAAGACGTTTACCAGAGATTATGAAAGAACTTGATTTGAGGTTGAATGAGTTGGAATTTATAGATGTGGAAGGTTTCATAGAATTCATGAAAATGCAACCAGATATCGTGAAAGGTTTTCGGAGAATTATTCAAAAAGGTAGGGATTTGAATATTAAGGATGTAGAGAAAATATCGAGGTTATCAAACTTGGTTACTCTCGGAATTGAGTCTGATGCTATAGTTCGCAACTCAAGTATACGCTTGTTAGCTGTTGAAAACTTAACTACCAGAAACGTAAGTTTCAGGGTATATCCTGAAACCTTGAAACATCTAGTAGTACTGTTTGATAAGAGCTTCGAACATATGTCACTACCTAATAATTTGAATACATTGATCTTGCAAGCTAGGAAGATTCTGGAGAAATTCATTTCAAAGTTACCCAAATCATTGATTTGTCTTGATCTTGATGAACTACATCATCAACGTAATTTTAAACTTAGGTTAGACCACCTTCCGAGGTTGAGAGGTTTTAGTTTAGACGGCATTGTTTGGTCAAGTGCATTGCTTCCACAATCATTAACAAAAGTAGAATATTCCGATTATGATATTAACGAGTTATCTGAATTAATAAACCTCCCAAACATTCATACATTGATATTGACTGGGTGCAAGTTTGGCTATAATAAACTTGAGTTTCCAGCGCAGTTGAAGGCGTTAGATATACAAAATGCAAAATTAACTCCAATACCTGATTGCAAACACAAAATACCCTTCAAAATGAACTTACCTTCTCAGTTGCAGTCTCTTGTTTTGCGGCAGAATGCTCACTCGGAGGTGTATCTACAGTCTGATGTGCTATCTCATACTTCGTTGAGAAGTTTAATTTTGAGAGTTAGTGGAATATACTGTAATTGTGATTCTAGACAACCAGTGTCAAACTTCACCTCATTGAAAAACGTTTCGTTCGCTCCATTTTTGGAAAGACTAGAGTTGACGGGCGTTAACTTTACCGATGTCCCCGTCATGGCTTTACAGAATTGGGAAATCCAAACTGCTAAGCTCCCTCGTTAACTCAATTTAACTTTACTGGTGTTATTTAAATTTTTGGGTGTGTATTTGTAATAATTTTTACAAACTCAAAGCATATTGTAGTTATGTTTTTGCTCTCTTGTGCCATTTCTTTAAATCAATATTTTGTGTACTTTATGTAGAATTTTGCAGCATTTCTAACAAAATTTGCAACTCAAAAAAGATATGAATGTTTTGATGCAAGACTAATGCAAGAGCCTAATCCCCGTAATGATTCGCCTTGAAAAGCGAAGTATGTCCCCCGTAGCACTCAAAAACTTAGTACCACAGGTGAGATCAACCTCAAGATATAGGTGGAATTCCATAATCGCATTATCAGATGCAGTATACATATTTCAGAGCAGCAAGTGAACCTTAAACGTATTTGAAATCGATTCATGCAAACAACCATCCTAGAAGAATATCCGTTGGAGGTTTTACAGATAATCTTTCTGTATCTTTCTCCAGGGGACGTAGTTCCCTTTATGGAGAACAATTTACTTCGAAACTTAGCCCTTGAAAGGAGATATTCCAATATTGAGATCGAAACTACGAAACTGTCCACGAACCAGATAGCCTTTCACAAGAATCGTACTACAGTTCCAGCAAGGCTATTGCCAGCTTTATACGTTAAATATAAACTCAACAAGCATAATTTGCAATTTGAAGAATTCCCTGGTTTCAATGCATTCAATGCTTGGAAACCAGAATTGGCATCTAGCTTCACCAGAATTAAACAAACCGGTAAATCTTTAACATTGCATGAAGTTCAAAATTTACCAGAACTTCCTAATTTGACTGAGATGGGGATTATTTCACCCGAAAGAATAGATAACTCTGCAGTTAAGTTACCGTCCAGTTTAATTTTTTTAAGAACAACCAGAATCATCTCAGCAGCATACCCAGAAAACTTAACACGACTTCATTTATCAGACGTCGGAAATGTCGAACTCATTGCGCTTCCTAAGTTCATAAAAGAATTAGTTGTGAAATCAGATCATATTCTGCAAAACTTTATTGGAAACTTGCCCAAATCAATAACGACCCTTAAACTTCATGATTTGGGATTCAGTCACAGTATCAATTTGGATTTGAGAGGCTATAAGAACCTAAAGAACTTTCGAATCCAAGGACTTAGCTTATCAAATGAAGCATATCCTGATTCTTTGAATTCTATTGAATACGTGAGCTACCATATGAAACATTTGAATGTGTTTTTGAGACTTCCAAACCTCACTTCAATTAGTTTGGATTCATGCACTTTGATACCTAAGTTTCTTAGTTGCCAGTTCCCGAAGTACTTGAAGGAGATATCGATAGTCAAAGCCAAACTGGAAAACATAACGGACGACTATTTGAAATCTTGGAAGGTTCCATCGATATTCAATATTACTGTACCTAACCAATTGCGAACATTTTTGTTTCGTCAAGCTGACAAGTCAAGTTTTTTAATACACAATGATGTAGTTTCTCATAAAACTTTAAGAGATATAGAGCTAAAGGTTAGTGGCATTTACTACGATTTTGACCCGGAACTTCCTGAGCCAGATTTTACCTCCTTGAAGGAAATTACACTTCCTCCTGTTTTGGAAAGATTGGTTTTGAAGGGTGCAAAATTTGCAGCCATTCCCGAGTTACCTGTGAAGGGATTTGAAATTGAAACTTGATGAGGAACGGAGAGAGACTAAGAAGAGGGCTATGTTCACTTTGCATTGCCAATCAGCGAGGAAATTTTGTAAGCATCTTTGCAGATCCACGATTATCACGAATTCCATTTTTTAATTAGGAATTGCAAGTCTGTACCTGGAACCACATGACATTATAACTGATATAATTACAATAAGCAAAATAAACAAAGTTCCATCACCGATGCAATCCTTAAATAAGCAGAAAGTGAGTGGATCTGACAAGGTACGTTTTGATCTACATATATCAGTTTGGAAGTAGGCATATTTGCGCGAGTTTGTGAGTTTGCAGCCATTCATAATAACTGAATCACACAATAATACAAATTAATACTGTCAAGGCATTTCCACAGAGCTACAGCCTTTATAGATTGCGTTTTTAAGTCTAATAAATGTTTTTTATTTTATAGTATTCTCTAAATTGGGGATTATACTAAGAGATAGAAGCGCTGAATCTCTCTTCAGTTAAGGATCCCACAATAAAAGGCAATTGAGGATCTGAAGTGTTCTCGAGAGAAATATCGACAATTAGCTCTTCCTTTGTGATTCCTAAATGGAAAAGAATATCTGAAAGTAAGAATTTGTTAGAGAGTGGTTGATTTAAAGGAGAGTCGAAAGTTTCAACAAAATCAGGATCTTCCCATTCCTCAAACTTAATAGCAGGAGAAGTGCAGGTTAATTGCTCAGGTTTGTTATTAGCGGGTTTGACTTCTTCAAGTATGCTTTTGAAGTTATCATTAACACTGATTTTCGTAGCTATGACCTCCGTTAAAACATCATAAGCCGCTTCTTTTTTGCCAACAGAAATAGATAGAGGAGCTTGTAAGTATATGTTCTCTTTGCCTTGTTTCGTTCTTCTGTTAATTGGACCAATTGACTTGCCCTTTAAAGCCAAAGGTTTGACCGAACTTTTGGGCTTTAATACGTTCGGTGCGGACTTCTTATATGAGAGTTTTTGCCTGACTCCACCAATTTTTCTAGCAGGTTTGAACTTGGAAAACCTTCTAATGATTGGTGAAGAAGATAATAATGCAGTCGATTTTAAAGTGCACCTGGAGAAAATTGCATCAGGAGATTGTGGAGCAATTGTAGAAGCAGAAGTAATTGCACTATTAATTAGCTCAGTTGGTGTACCAAGTGGAGAGATTTCAGCTGAAGTGGGAGAGACAGAAGAGATATTGTCAATGTTCACTTGAGAAATGTTATTGTAGTTGGCATTGTTTGAATCGCAGATAGTATTGTAGTTTTTGGTGTAAAATTTCAAATTATCAACGATACCATTGGTGGTATTAGCTTCGGTTAACCGACCCTTTAATGTATCCCTCAACGAATCAAAAACATTCATGTATATTTTATCAGAAATGATCTTCATACGTCTTGGCTTGGCTAATCTGGCACCTGCGACTTTTGTGGCCGGCCCATTTGTATAAGATAATGTCTTTATCATGTTTGGTTGCAATGTAAATTTTGCAGCCGATTTTTGAGAAATTCTTGAGAAAGCTTGAGTCATTTACTTAAAAACTTGAAAGAATATGTATATAATAATTATAAAAATTTTGGGGCGATTCTGGCATATTTATGCCTTTTGAAATCGAAATTTATGCTATGCTATACCGGATTGAGATTTTCCGATTTTGTGTACTATTTTACAAATAGCATATCGAAGACCTGATTAACCATGACTTGGGCTATCTATATGGATGTAGGGTATAACTTTTGTTGATTGAAACCTTGATAGAGAGGATTGTTCTAGTTCTTAGACAAATATTGTACTTTGTATGCGATCACAAACGCCATTTGTACACAACGATCTTGTGTACTTCGAGCAGTATCGTTCAGGTTTAATAGGGGATGTCGGTATATGGTCTACACTGAAAGGGAAACTTCTATGTATTGCAATTGCTTTTCATCATAGGATGTGAGCAAGAACGTTCACAATCTCCATGAACTGTATCATTTTGCACCCAATAATTTTATCACAGAACTAAAGAAGCATTAGAAGAGCATCGTGTTGTTGTGAGTATGGGCCGCGCGTCAATTGTTGAGCACCTAGACCACGTCTTGTTCATTTCTGTGTAGTCTTCATTCGCTATACATTTCCGCGCCCCACATTTTGTTGAGCCTTTAAATTTCACATGCCAATTGAATCACTATAAAACCAATCGTAATTTTCAATCAATGTTACGCAAGATCCAATGTCACTCCAATTACTTTTACAAGATTTTGAAAGGTTAGTCCAAGAGGATGTACCATATTTAGTATACAATTTCAAGGATTATTACAATGTTACGCCTCAGTTAAAGTATGCTATCTTCACCATCCTTTTCAACCCTACCTTCTGGAATATTGCTGCTAGATTAGAATATAACACCCATGCTATCACCAAATTGGCGGGTGGCAATGCTTATTATGGATGTTATCTCTTAGCCATAACAATCTTTTCTTTAGGTATCTATAGAGATTCTGTTTACCATTCAGCTTTATTATTACAACCAACCTATCAACCTTTGATCGATTCTTTAATTGTGAGAGGTATTGCAATCACCTCATTTGGCTGGGGTAATATCCTTGTGATTTCTTCGATGTGGAAATTGGGTGTTACTGGTACTTATTTAGGTGATTATTTTGGTATTTTGATGACTGAAAGAGTTACAGGCTTTCCTTTCAGTGTAAACGATAACCCAATGTATAACGGTTCAACCTTAGCATTCCTTGGTACCGCTCTTTGGTATGGTAAACCTGCTGGAGTTATTGTTGCAGCTGTGGTATTTGTAATGTATAAGATTGCATTGTTATTTGAAGAACCATTTACTGCTAAGATCTACGCCGCAAAGAATGCTAAGAAGGATGAGTAGTGCTCCCGTTCTGAAAGTGTTTGGTAGAGTTTGTTTCGGTACTCACAAATGGTTAGGGTTCTAAAACCTCAAGTCGGTTCTTTGATCATCACAACAAAACCCAGAGCCTCCAATGAATCCGCCTCCCCACGTTCACAGTCCATCCACTATCTCAATCTTTGTGGTCTTGATCTTAAATTAGCCAAGAGTTTTACTTGCAATTTTTCAAGTTTTGCTTGAGATACTGAATTTGAGGTGCGTTGCTTAATCTACTGAACATCCTACAATTAAAAATAAAAGAACCATTCAAATATTGAGTAAATAGACAAGAATTAGTATATAGTCGAATATATGAATTAAATTTTCAAGGGTCCAGCCCATGAAAGGTAAACGTATAACTCGATGAAGCGTTAGAAGGCTCAATTTGAGCCCCAATGCTCCCAGTTGTAAATGATCGCACAATACTATCCATCTCAAGGAAATGAAGTGGGTAATCATGTCAATGAAAGGACCAGATAATATTAAAGGAATGAATAAATTAGACCCGAGTAGTCCAACCCAGACTCCATGGATACATGCAAAATCTCGTTCAGTCTCTGTACTAAAATTGAATTTAAAATTTCTAATCAGCTACCTCAGCTGCATAAAATAGTTCAGAGAATTATTTTAAGTTCATCACAAAGCATAATGTTTCAAGTCAAAAGACGTTAATTACGTCAAAAATGTACACAAACTCGAAAAATTCGCTCTAATCAATCCAGGGTACCCCAAGGACCTGCAATTTGAAGTTCCTGGCTCCATCCTACGATCATTACTACCAGGAAAAGCTCATCTCTGTATACTCTTGAAAATGATACAGAACTTGAAAATGGAGGCTTCGGACGAATTAGCGAATTTCTGTGATACTTGAGCAATCACACCTACCTGAGGCGTCCACAGTGATCCCAGTGGGACTACTGAAATTCAAAAACCTTAGATCCATCCCTATCTTCCTCATACCTCAAACTTAAACTCTGAAACTTCTCCAGCTTCTTATGATAATATAATCCACTGATCATTCCTGGAGAAATCCTATGAGGAAAAACCTCCCTGTTGAATCCTCCGATGTTCAAGACAATATAGTAGAACCCTTCAAAGGAAGCGCCCACGATTTGCTTAATTCTTGAATCTGGTATTAAGAATTCTTCTTTCCATCTCATATAAACCAACCCGTGATCGGCGTTACCATTTTGAATATTTGATAATTTCTTACACAAATCATCTCTGCTCATACCAATTGAATCTGTTAATCTTTCCCAGTGATCCATATCATTTTTGGCAAAAGATTCCCAAGTTTTGTTCTCAGTCATAAACGAATAACGCTTGTTGAGTGGCGTTGAAGTATTATTCAAGGGATTGTTAATAATTTCACCTCTGAAACTTGTTGTTATTTCAGGATGATCGATCGTTAACCCAGATATAGTTAAAAATCCAGTAACTAACGAATTCAACAAATCAACTGTTTTGAATTCAACTTTTATATGATACTTCGCCATTGCTGATTGCTGTTCTCCAACATATTTTGCGTTTGGATGTAAATAATTATTAAGTAACCTTGGGGTTGTATTTGTTTTAAAGAGATGATCTGAATTTGAATAAGTTATTTCGTCATGGGATCTTTCTTTGATTGGTGGGGACTTCTTTGGAGGCTTGGAAGTATCGTCGAGCTTCTTGGATTTTTCAGGGAATGACTGGTCTGGTTTAATTTCCGTCACTGGCATTTTATCAATATCTCTTATCTATTATATATTAGGTATAACTTAATCTCTCTCGTTAAATGACTTATTTGAACGGATGGTGTATTTGTCTACAAAAAAATGCTCAACTTTGTAATCTTAGTCTCTTATTTAACCACGTATATAACCCTTATCAATAAGAATAACTTTTCGATAACTTTATTGACCGATAAGCGGATGGAAAAAACGTCACTCCTCTCCAAAAAAATATTGCATACAAAGTGAAGTCACTACGAGCATTTATTTTGACAGGGAAAAGACCTAATGGAGGCTTCGGAGAGTTCAGATTTAATTGATTTGGATTTGAATCCTGAATTGTATGACGAGGAGAATCCAACATCCAATGGTGATTCCAATGGTAATTCCAATAGAAACGTTAAAGTTATTAATGTTCAAGCCATTGATGATGAAATTGAGGTAGATGAAGCTGAAGAGTTGGTTGATGTGATTGGAAGGGATGACGTGAAATTAGGAAATGTGATTGGGAGGGAAAACGTTAAGGATGAACATACCAATACAGTGGATATCCATTCCCCAGTATTAGGTACCCCAGATATTGACTTTAATGATTCTACATATCCAATACCTCAAGTAACACTACCGTTTGACAAAATTTACACACTTCATCTATCTAAATTTTCAAGAAACTCCAAGGACACAATCACTTCAAATCAACAAAGTAAACTCATAAACTTTATTGATGAAAGGTTACTTCAAATTCAGCGTAGCTATATCAAATCTCAAGCCGCCGAATCAGAGACTTATTCGTTTCCTTCACTTGCTAATGATCTCAACCAAGTTATTGATCTACTTTGGATTCCGGTAAAAAATGGTAATCCCTTATTTGGTCAAGTTGATTATTTGATTCGTATTTTGAGTGATTTGGAGGATTATTTGATGCATTACCCACCTGTGTTCAATATCGAAGAGAATTCACCGATATTGCCATCTCTAGATAGAGCCAAGTTTATTGACTTTTTTAATTTCTTTCAATCATTTGATGTCAAATTGTCTATTATTTACGATGGTTTTGAAACTGTCGATGGGAAGGTTAACAAGATGGGGACAACTCAGTTGGTAAGATTGACTCCAATAATAACAAGACTAAGAATTATCATAACAGACAGCATTGAAGTCAGGAGGAATAAATTAAATGTGTTGTATAATGGCGAGGATGCGAATGTCAGCCAGGAGGCGAAGGATGTGGTGGATATTTTGGATGTGGAATGTGGGAGGTTGTTTGAGGGATTGTTTGAGCGGATGAACTAGCTCATCCAAGGAGCGTAAAAATACTCCAGGAATATTATCAGATTCGGAAATAATAGATATAGATTCTACGTCTTCTAAGCTTATTTTATCTCGGCTGTGAATTAGTAGCCTCTTTGTTAGTTCACTGAAGTTGTTTCATCTTAAGACTGAGAATTTACTGCAGATGAATTGAATAATAGCAATGAAGATACTTCAAACTCATATTCGTCTAGTCTTCCAGCTATACTGATACAATATCGCACACCAGAAAACAAGAAGTACTACAAAATTTATTATAGAAACAATAACCCAACAAACTTCATTAAGAAACATTTCCCCTTTTCTAAATTAGCAACTGTAAATACACCTACTGAATTGTAATACTCGTAATTATAAGTTTCAGTACTTGAATCGATCGAATATCGCACTCTAAAAAATTCACTCTGCAAATCCACTCCAACCAATGTGGCCATTCACCAAGGAATCCCCACTCGGTATAGAACCAGAACTACTGGAATTTCTTGAAGAGCAAACCCCACATCATAAATCCAAATCAATTTTTGAAACCAATCCACACCAAGATCGTGTTAATGAAGTTTTGAAAAAACACATCAACGACGAGTACGACTATGAATTCGATAGATATAAACAAACCGAGAAGATTCCTAAGGTAGCTACGATAAATTGCTCGGAATTACAAGAAAAGGTCTTGGAATGTTTTAGAGGTTACAACCTTACAGCTACTCATAATCAATGTAAAGATGAAATTAACCAAGTTAGTGGATGTATGGAAGTACAAGCTAAAGCATTAAAAAAATTATACTACGAAGATTGTGTTGATGTCGAACAATGTAGTAAAATAAGATATATTGTAGATAAATTATTTACAGAGAATTTTGGTCAATATGGTGAAAAGTTAGGAGGCACAGAAGATGCAGCCAAATTTGATAAGGGAATTGATGATGTATTTTATAAGGTTTGGAAATGATAAATGGGACGTCAGATGGATGCGAGGTATTTTGGACTCGATTCGTGTATTTGAGTAACTTGATATCCTATTTCCAAGGGTTCACTCTAATTGCAACTTTTCCATACTTCCGCAGGTAACCTTGTTGCTACTGCTATATTACTTGGGACAAGAACCTCCAAGGAGGTAAGAACTAATTCTTAATACCAATACACTAAATCTGTATATAGTACGTGTAAATCAATTAAGTGTGCATTACTAAACTTAGGATACCATATACCAGTATACGTAGCCATTCTATAACTATAAGATTCTAAGAGTATTCCCATTCAAAATTGTGGTTCTTGCTTGAACTCTGTTTCTATCGCCTCACTAGATACGTGTTTAACGCGTTCTATTGATTCTATTACATCCGTAGTCAAATCATCCCACAATTTTAACTTCTCTGCAAAATTCATGCTTGTAACCAATCCAGAAGTACTTGGAAACACATAGACTTCCTTATGATCTAGCTCAAGTTGTAAATGTTCTAACATTTTTGAATAGGGTTGATCTTGAGCTTCTTCTTGTTTTCCCCATACAAAAGCACCTTTCAAATTGCAACCTTTAATATCGTACTTTTTTATAACATACCTCACCACGGTTTCCCATATGCCTTTTCCAATAAACACTAGAAATTTACTCAGAGTGTATTTGAACTCTTCTATTAATCTTGGAACGTTTTCCAACTTCTCTGATGTGGTTAGCTCATCAGCAGATTTGGTACATCGTAATACTAAGTCCGTCATCCCAACGCCATAATTAACTAGTTGAAGGTCATGTTGAGGTTTTAGTTCACTTTTGCCGTTTATTATGACATTATTTAGAAAGGGGTCTTCAGTTGTATGTGGACCCTTTCCATTATTTCGACTTTCAATGATTTTGCTGAACAATCCAGACTTATTGAACAATTTCCAAAACAAATTAGTTGGGTGAGCATAATGATGTTGTTGAATTGAAGATTGAACTCCAGGATTGAACCCTATGAACATTATTAATTGATTTGTGGAAATCATTGGTGCTAGATCCTTAAGATCTGATGAAGTCTTTGATCTCACCCTTTTCGACAAACTTGGTTTAACGACACGCGTCACATGTCTTATCTCATTTTCCTCTCCGTTGGTCTCAGTCTTTGGATATCTAAATGATTGCAATTTCGCAATCATTGATGGGTCCATCTGGTTACATATTTTCTCCGATAAATGCATCAAAAATATAAACATGGAGGATGTTTTACAACTACTAGAGGAGAATTCAAGTACTCCAAATGATTCGCATATTATCACAGATGAAATTCTTGAGCAACACGAAGAGTATTCTAAACCTAAAGAAGTGAATAACACCCACAACCTACTAAATCCAATGGTACCATATATAATTTCACTATACCTACAACTATTCATAAATTTGATAGTGGTATCATTGATACTATTCTTTGGTTATAAATTCATTTCCAATGTTAAATCCGATATGAAACAAAGAGAAGAAACTTACATAGCTGAAACAATTCATGAAATTTCAATATGTACTCAAGAATACTACAAAAATAAATGTTCAGATAGGCCTGTTCCTGCTCTACAAAAAGCTTGTGGTGAATTATTTAAGTGTATGAATCAAGATCCAAATTCAATAGCGAAAACAATGATAACTGCCGAGACCTTTGCCAGCATAATCAATAGTTTCATTAAACCAATAAGCTGGAAATCAATCTTTTTCATAGTCATATTACTCTTTGGTAGTTTGATAGTCTCAAATGTTGTTTTGGGTGGGTATAGATACGAAAAGAATGAACTTGATACAGTTAGACGAGAATTGCAGGAGAAGGATAAACTAATAAGAATCTTAAATGAGAAAATTCAGGCACTGCAAGACAACAAGAGCTTGGACAGATACGAGGAGGAGATTATTCGGAATAGAATGGAGACACCCTTACGCAGTTAAGTCGTGGAATGCATTAACAGAAGTTGACTTAAACGTATAGCGATCACCAACTGACTTTAAAATAATGTAAGGACTACTGAATTTACAATAAAGGAACTACGACATCGCCACAATAAAACTTGTCGAAACATCCTCTACTGTACCCAATACATAACCACCATTCATTAACATCCATTTTCTTTCAAAGTTCTTTACACATTTGATATTGTGCGCACCCAATTAGGAAAATTTCGCAGCCATTGAAACATGCAAGGGGATTGCATAATTTCGTAAAGATTGCGAAATGTTTACAGATACTATATAAGAACACTCATTCTGATACACATTCATCAAAAATAAATAATGGGAACGTTTCAAGAACTGGTGGAAGTTCATCTGAAGTTTGGAGATAACAATGAGAAGAAAAAATACAAACTGAGAGGATTTCTTATTTTCTACTCTAGAAAAGACCTTCCACACTTGATTTTAGCAACAGTTTTAATTTGTGCATCTGCTGCAGGAACGCCAGTTCAAACTATCTTCTATGGAAACATATTTACCAGGTTATCTAATTTCTTGCTTGGGAAGTACTCTAGTGTTGGCCTTTTTATTAAAGATGTCAGACTTGAATGTGGTTATATAATTATAGCTGGTCTTATGAAAGGTATTTTCACTTTTGCTGGTATATCAACGTGGATGAAGTATGGCGAAATTCAACAACGACGTACAAGAACAATGTTGTACAATAAAACACTCCACAGAAAGTTTGTCTGGCTAGATAAACAAGAAAATCTCATGGGTGAAGTCTCTCAAGTAAATAGATGCATTGAAGAAATAAGAAATGTACTTTCAGAAGAAATCGCATTGCTAATCCAAGCAATTGCAACTATAATAGCACTATTTGTGACTGCAATGAAACAATCTTGGAGTCTTACTTTGGTGATAATGGCAACAGCTCCAGTCATGGCTCTTCTTGGTTGGTTCTTCGGTAAACTTACTTATAATTCGGCAAAGTTGGAAAATGATCTTAACTCTGAGGCTTCAAAGGTACTTGATTGGTCTTTGGTTTCCGGGGAAGTTGTAAGATCGTTCAATGGAAAGTATATCGAAATTGTGAAATTTAACAAGATCATTGACCAATCTGCAAAGGCATACTACAAATTAGCGTTTGCAATGTCTGCAAATGCCGGCTCTGTGAGGTTCCTAGCCTTTATGATGTTTGTTCAAGGATTTTGGTTTGGAATTAATATGATTAAATTGGGTAAGTTGCAGATTAATCAGGTGTTTACCTGTTTTACTGCATGTTTAATGTTGGGGTTGCAATTTGGGATGGTCACCAGTCTTGTGGCTGTTTTCCAGAAGGCAGCAGCAGCTGTGACAAAACTCGAACAATATTCCAGTGATAGCGAAATCAATGAGAATGATGAAAACGAGAAAACCATTGACTTGAATAATGTTGACTTTAGCTCAAGAAATTCTTGCCCTAATACTTGCCTTGGTGAAGTTGAATTTTCAAATATTGAATTCAAATATCCAACAAGGCCGGATCCTGTTCTCAAAGGAATTAATCTTAAAATACCGTCGCAGCTAATGACTTTTATAATTGGAGAATCAGGGTCTGGCAAATCAACTATTGCACAACTATTGATGAAATTTTATGAACCAGATAATGGAGTGATTTTTGTAGATGGTTCCAACTTATCTGAAATAGATCCGAAATGGATAACTGATAATATTACCATTATCCAGCAGAATCCCACCATATTCAAATCTTCAGTAAAGAGGAATATTTCCCTCCTGCTGAATTCAAAAGATGTACCTAATTCTGTTATAGAGGATGTTATTAGCTTTTCACTCTTGGATGAAGTCATAAAAACTCTCCCTGGAGGTAGCGATACCGAGATCTTTCAAGATAAACTCTCTGGTGGCCAACAACAACGGATTTCCATTGCAAGAGCTAAACTCAGAGACACGCCGATTCTAATTCTCGATGAATCATTAAGCGCACTAGATGGTAAAACAAGAGATCACTTATTTCAAAGAATCCGATCTTGGAGAAGAGGTAGAACCACCATTGTTATAACTCATGAATTCAGTCACATCGAGGATTATGATTATGTCGTGATTGTTGATGCTGGAGAAGTCATAAATGAAGGCTTATATGGCAATTTTGAAGATCAGTTTGTAGTTAAAACTTCAGGTGACAGGAACAAAGCATTTACAGCACACCCACCCAAACGCTTCTCAAAGTTTGATTTGTTAAAAAACCCTCCGATACTTAAGGATTTGGAGAAATGTTCTTCTAATGATCTCACAACTACACTTGATGTGGAAATATCCCCACCTATCATGGGAATATTCCAAATTTTGAATTATTGCCGTTCAACTATCGATAAGAAATTCGTGATTCTTATTGGGCTCTTTGTATCGCTTATTCAAGGTGCTGCAAATCCGGTTTTCTCGTTTTGCTTCTCCAAGTTACTCTCAACAATGGTACGTGCATCGATTGGGATTGATGTGACAAATGAGCTCACAAAGTGGTCTTGTATTGTGATTGGAATTGCGGGCACCATTGGTATCTCCCAGTTTATATCTCAGTTCATTCTTGAATATGCTAGTGAGAACTGGGTTGTTAATCTTCGAAAGGAGGCATTTGCTAATATTAATGAACAAGATATGTCATTTTTCAACGCTTCAAATAAACCTGCTGAATTGACAGCTTTATTAATGAATGATACTCGTGATTTGCGTAATCTTGTGTCGGGATTCTTAGCTCTCTTTGTCAATCTTGTCTCCATGGTAATTGTTGGTACTGTTTGGTCTCTTGTTACTGGCTGGAAATTGTCTTTGGTTGGTTTAGCAATGGTGCCAGTAATTCTTGGAATTACTGGATTATATGGAGCATTACTTAAACGCTCAGAAACTACATACAAAACCAAAATTGCTGATTTGGAGAGCCATAATCATGAAACAATCACTGGGTTGAAAACTATTTTGAGTATGGGTATGAATGAGAAGTTTGTGGATCAGTTTGATGAGTTCATGAAACAAGTTATCAAAGTTGGAAGTACAAGAGCATTACATACGGGTGTTGGACTTGCTTTATCTGAGCTTTGTTCAGCTTGTGCAACAGCAATTATTCTCTATTATGGTATGACATTGGTTGCAAATGGCGAGTATAAACAAGAGCAATTGCTCCAGCTGATTACTTTACTAAAGTTCACTCTAGGTAGTGCTGGTGGACTTTTGAATCAACTACCTCAAATAACTAGAGGTCAACGTTCTGGTACATACCTTATAAAACTATTGAAATTGAAGCCCTCTCTAGCGGAGTCTGAGGGCCACATTGTTCCTAGTCTAAGAAAGACGTGGAACATCACGTTTGATCACGTCAAATTTGCTTATCCAAACAGACCAACAGAATACATTCTTAAGGACATTTCATTCAATCTCGCCAAAAATGAGACTTTGGCAATTTTAGGGGAATCAGGTTGTGGAAAATCTACAATATTGAAATTAATCATGAAGCATTACAGTCCGAATGATAAAAGTATTTATTATTCAGATTTGGATTTGAACCAGTTGGATCTGGAATGGGTTCGTGATCATATTTCAATAGTACCACAGTTCCCAAAATTCTTCATGGGCACAATGCAAGATAATTTAACATATAGCTTGACTAGAAAAGGCATTGATGAAATATACTCTGTATTAAAGTCTGTCAATATGTATGAGTTTGTAATATCATTACCAGAAGGAATAAGTACCAAGCTTGGAGAAGGATCCAATTCCTTGATATCTGGTGGTCAATTGCAAAGGCTTTCAATTGCAAGAGCATTATTGAGAAATCCTCAGGTATTGATCTTAGATGAATGTACTTCAAGCTTAGACCCAGAAAATAAGAGAATAATTCGTGATGTCATAATGGGTTTGTCAACGAGATGTAGTATTTTAATGGTTACGCATGACAAGGAGATGATGAAAATATCAGATAGAGCTTTGGTGTTGAAAAATGGTTATATTGTTGAGGAGGGAACGTTTGATAAGTTGGTTGAGAAAAAGGGAGAGTTGTGGAGGATATTGCTGGCAGGGTGAGATACCGAAGTGACTACTTCTGATACTCCTAGTAAATCACTCCATGTTATCAATTTCATATATATATAGAACGATCATGCATCAACTGGTACTTAACAAGAAAGCATCGGATTGAATTAATTAAGTTAACAATTGAATAATACTTCTCAAATAATAAATCTGGTTGCAAAATGGCTGCAAAATTTCTAAGCAAATAAATTCATTAAGCAGTAAAATATCAGAAACTCTAACAAACTGAAATCGTTTCTTCTAAGTCGATTGATGTACCTTCAATAACCAGTTGCTCTCATATTTACAATTTTCACTTTTTACGCAACTCAACAACTGATTTTATGTACTAAACTTATCAAGGATTAGTGTCGGATTCTGAATAATCGTATATCCCCAAATGCTATCTCAGGAGCAGGATTCTGACGTATTTATCTAGCATTACTTCTCATATTTTACTACTAAAATCTACTCAATTCAAATGTACAACCCATTCTCTCATTTGGCTTGAATGCCTCTGGTGACTCACAAGCTTCGCTTACTTAAGCAAAAATAAATTTCTTTTTTTCGCTTTCGCTCCTGCCTTCTTCTTTTCTAGTTTTTGCGGAGAGAGAGTAAAATCACAGCAGAGCTGGACATTTTTTCAACTCAAGCAACTGCTTTTCATCATAATATGGCTCCACCACCACCAATAATTATCGACGCACAAGCCGTAAGTGGGATTACGGGATCCATATCCCTTGCATGTTGGATTATTGTATTCGCTCCGCAAATTTATGAAAATTTTAGAAGAAAATCATCAGAAGGTTTAAGTCTTCTGTTCATTATACTATGGTTAGCTGGTGATGTTTTCAATGTACTTGGATCTATAATGCAAGGAGTTTTACCAACCATGATTATTCTTGCTATTTATTATACCTTAGCAGATATTGTTTTATTATGGCAATGTTTAGTCTATGGACAAGGTGAAAAACCAGATTATGTTCACTTATCGCCTGCAAACCCATTAAATGAAGATATATTAGAAACAGCCTTATCAGATGGTTATGATGATGATGATGTCATTGTCCGTAAGGAATCGAGCAGCTTACAAGCAGGGTTAATTAAAACACTTATGGTAGCTTTAGTTATTTTAGCAGGTTTAATTGGTTGGTATATTTCTTATTTGAAGGATTCACGTCATAAATCCAAGCATCCTGGTGAAGATAAACCAGTCGAATTAATCTATGATCCTTTGGCTCAATTCTTTGGTTGGTTATGTGCAATTTTATATTTGGGTTCTAGAATACCCCAGATTTTATTAAACTATAAAAGAAAGAGTTGTGAAGGGATCTCATTCATGTTCTTCTTATTCGCTTGTTTGGGTAATTTAACTTATGTCATTTCCATTTTAGCAATTGATATGAGTTGGTATTATTTATGGGTAAATCTGTCGTGGTTAGCAGGTTCATTCGGAACTTTGGCATTAGACTTCACAATTTTCGTGCAATTCTTTTTGTACAATGAAGGAGTTGATGCTGATTATGATGAAGTGGAAGAATTTGGCTATGGTGCCACCAACTAGAGCAATCTTTTTAGGAAGATTAATTCGCATACTCAATCTTAGGAGGGAGATTTGGGTATTGCAACTGCTCAAACCCTCAGGAGGAGGAAGGAATTGTCGCTATGTGGAGAATTTGGGTACCAGAGAAGTTGATTCGTGCAATTTACTCAAAATGCCCAACTTGACCATTCATCGAATATTCTTAGTAGCATGAAATGCGAGAAGTGCTTCCAAAATGACATTATAATTTGATTGATACGCATGATATTACTATACGTGCTCTAACAGATGCAGGATATACTTGTGATTTGATCTACAATTGATGTCCGGAACTTTGTCGAACAACTTATACCTCAGAATAAACTTGTGGGCATTTCCATTATTTCTTGATTAGACAACTCAATTGAGTGTATACTTCATGAATTATCAATGCTTTAAGACTGTCAAATCAGATTGTCTTCATTTCTCTGTGATGATTTTCACACAAAAGTATTCAAACTATTTGAATGGCTATATTGAATTCAGTGGTAGCTTATATAGACAAAAACTTAAATTGAGGGCACATGCAATTGTGCACATACAACGATAACCCATTCATTCAAAGAGATGGTTCATTCATATATTGGTAGGTTATTACTGTTCAGCAGTAAGTGAAGGGAACCAGATCTAATATTTAGAAAAAATAAAAGTACAGTAACCCACGGCTTGAAATTTGACGATGGAATGCAATTAGCTGCCTATTTAATGTAAATGCTGAACATTCTTGGGTGGTATTGTGGATGATTTGCGGTTATATGAAACCACATATTTGAAATCTATATTTGTGTAATATTTTCGGTCGATTTAGTGAGAGGTTGCAATTGGGAGAAAGAATGTTGTGCTCCTCCAAATTTACGAGTATGAAGATATTCCAAATCAGTGGAACACAAGGTTATACGTTGTAACGTGTTGATAGAAAAGAATTAGAATCTTAAAGATTAGAGTGAAATTGATAATATGAATAGATACAATACATGGATCCGCAACAATACCTCAAATGCAACAGAAGCAATACTTCTACTGCAATTTCTAATCTAGGTAGATGTACATTAAAATGGCATGTTAACAATGATAGTTCATGTACATATTCTAATTGGAACTCCCGCCTTTAAAGTCTAAGTCTAGACTATTTTAGATATTATCCTTCTACATTTTATGAATTGATTAGCTCCAGACTGTATTTGTTTCAACTCTCGTAAGGCATATTCAAGGTCATAATGTACAGCTGCAAAAAATCAGGGCCAAGACTCATATGGTAGAAGCCCCACCATCTGAGATCAAAGCAATAGCCTTTCGAAAGACACGGTTAAAATTGCCCTGACCCAAGGAAACTGAGAAAACGCCATTCATATAAGTGCTAAGAAAATGCTGTGGAAATGCAAAAACAATATGTCTTTCAAATTACCTGACGTATATGGAACAAAGTCAATAGAAAAATCTAACAATAATAAACAAATCTAATACCTCAAGATGATTCAAGTTGATGTGCATATTTCAGAATCATCTACCCCAAATGTAGTATTTTTGCACAATAACTTTGTGATTTGGCTTAGGTCTATTTCGATTAAATCTTGATCGTTCTGATATGCTTTTTCAAACCCCTGATGCATTTTTTGGTTAGCAGTTTGGCGGGCCAGTTTTGTGGTCAGATATCACAAGTACATGATTTTGTGTCACTGTCATATTTGAAGGTATCAAGCTGATTAAACTTTCCTATACGTCTTGTTATATGTCATAATTATTTGTGAAGGTGTGCAAATATCGTCTTTCAAATTTTCTATTGATGTATAATGACGTAGTTTTGTCCGAGTCATAGAGTCTGTATGGAAATAATTAGCGTTGCGATTGTGCAACATCCAAATTTTGATTAGTCTGAGTAACAATTGTAAGCCTCATGCAATTTCTTGAGGTAAATTGGAACGGTTATTCAATTTCCAGAATTATTTCAAAAAAAAATAACAGTCGAGGTCATTTTTCCGGGTTCTATTAGCTGTAGTATGTTAACTATGACTTTATAAATATTCTTGTAAAATTTCATCTACTTCACAATTCCTAAACTTCTCTACTGCATTTATTTCATGCTTTGGAAGCATGCCAACATGAAGTTGCCAATACTTACTGGAACTTCCACGTAGCTTTCCGATGATTCCCTTGAATCATTTTGAGCTTAAAATCATGACTATTTTACGTTAGTGACCAAAACTTTACTAGGGATATTCCGGATAATAACTCAACTGTATACAAGATACCATCAACCTATACACGAAATAGTAATAACTCAACTGTGTACAATTCGGCGAAAAAACCTGATTGAGAGTTTACATCCGAAATCACTCAACAAGTCACTTTTTTGTAGCCGCACGTGAATAAATCTCCCCTTAAATCAAACAAACCATCCGGTTCCATGGGTAAAGTACTATTCTACGAATAGGTTAACATGTCCAATCACGATTGCTAAAAAACGTTTCTTAAATTTTATGGAAAACTTTCTTTTTCTTTTTGTCCTGCAAGCGGCAATTTTTATTTTTTGTAAGCAAAGGCTACTAAAACCATTCTATATATAAGCATAATCCTCTCTAACTTTATAGAGTAGATAATTTCAAATATGAGTGAAAAAGCCATACGGAAGAGAAATAAAGCAACACTAGTTTGTACCAATTGTAAAAAGAGGAAGATCAAATGTGACAGAAAGATGCCATGTCTGACTTGTGTGAAAAGTAATACTGGATATTCATGTACTTATGAGCTGAAATGGAGACCCATATCATTCAATGGAACAATCGATGAAAATGCAATTGATGAAGGATTGAATAATGGTAGCATAACTTCCACAATACTGCTGGATGTTCAATCAAATATTCCTGTTATAGCAAATATCGATACAAGACTTCATGACAATCATGATAGATCGATAGCAAGACATATTCACGATATCAATAGCATTAAAAATAATACAAGCGGAACTGCTTTGGACGAACTTGCTCAACTTCGGAGCAAGCTAAATCAACTTGAAAATTCATTAACAAAGCTGCCAACATCTTCATTTTCTTCTCCTTCAATACTGGAAAATACCCATTCCTATGTTAGTAATACTGATCCAGATGATGAAAATGATTATATCAATTTCTATGAAGGTTGTGCGGCAGTCCCAACAAAAGGCACTTTCCGAAGAACCAGTTTTGGTCCATTAGCTTGGATTTCATTAACGCGAAGGGATCCGTGGTTATCGCTAGTTTGGAAAACAATTGATGCAAAATATCAAAGTACAAATCCAAATGGTTTGGTACCTCCTATAAATCAAGAAAATAACCTAGTTTTCAATGCTCCCCAAGCAAACACAAGTTCAGAACGTTCATTTCAAAGAAAAAACTTGGAAATAGAAGGTTATGCTGAAATCTTACCATTTAAAATGTCTTCCTTACAAAATACTCGTTGGAATTTGAATGTCTCAAATCTTACACTTGCAAAAACCCTCTTTGAAGGTAAAACAGACCCTGCATTGCAACTAGTAGAGCAAATCAAACAAATCCTACCAAAGAAAAAGGTTCTTTGGACTTTGATAGATAAATTCTTTACAAATTTATATCCCTTTAATCCTTTTCTTGATGAAATAGAATTTAAAAAGGAATTGTCAAGTATTTTAGGTCCTATAAGCTATGCAGATGAACCTTTGGACCAAGTTAATATTGAGAGAAAATTAGATTTGGCTTACGTTGCAATTTGTTTGTTTGTATTAAGATTGACATATATTTCTTTATTTTCAAATAGAGATTGTATTAATGCTCATATCTTGGAATCTTCGGAATTAACCGAAGAAAAGTATCTCCTAACGCATCCGATCAATCTTGCAACCGTTGACGTTGCTAGAGCTTGTATTGAGTGTTTCCAAATACTGAGGAAGTTTAATTTGACTGTATTTCAAGCGGTATTATTTATGAGACTCTATTGTAATCAAGCCCCTGAAGAAGGTGATGGGATCGATGGTGGAGACTCTCAAGTTGCTATGGGTACATTAATTCAAATGGCTTACTCGCTTGGTTTCCATCGTGAACCAGATGGTTTTGATGAAAACCTTACTGATGAACGTACAAAACATATTGGTAGAAAAATATGGCATTTCCTCCTAAGAACTGATGTGGTCAATTGTTATAGTATTGGAAATTTCCCTCAAATTAATGACAGACATTTTGACACCAAAGTTCCATTTGCTAATTCTGTAAATGCTAATATCCTGGATGTTACCATGGAAAAATATATTGCAGAGCTGTATGATTACAACAAAACAGAATTGAGGCCCTTTGGTGGAGTCTTGGCAGTAATTCTAGACCTTCAAAACGGTTGCAAAGTTAAAGCTTTGGTTTCTGAAGTAGATAGAGCTGAAAATTCGGTTAGTAAAATGTATGACGTTTTATCTACATTCCCGGAGGAAGTTTTACCAATGACCCTTAATGGTGATCAATTTACTTTGGTTGTGAAATCAAAGGTATTCATTACAATCAAATTTTCCTTGATTTCGATTTACTTCCACTTATATTTACATTATGAAAGTCGGACCAAATTTGAAGCCTCATTTCACTATTTAATGAAGATTTATAACATTATCACCGATAATTTATTACCTTATATTTTTGAAGTACTAGCCGGAAGATTAAGTAATCACGGACTTTATCTCAATCCGGCTGTTCAAATGGCTATCCATAAATCGAATCAATTTTGTTTATCTAATTTGACAAGAATCAACTATTTGAAATTCTCAATGACTTCAAAACTAGATCATGAATCAAGATTGAAGAATGATTTTGAATATAGACTCCACTTCAATAGGATTGTTACCTTACTGAACTCCATCAAATTGGCCATTGATACTATGACTAAAATCTTTGAAAAATTCGCTTCAAGATATTATTATGCTTGGAAAATTTGTAAAGCATACAGGTTAATGCATAAACATTTGAAGAGGGAGGATTTCTATAAAAGACCTCCCGCAGCTATCAAGAAGTTGCATTCATTCCAATATACTTCTAACCAATTGGATCAAATCACTCGTTCAGTTCAAAAACTATGTAAATCTGCAGAAGCAATAGTTCACTATGATGATACCTTTGAAAAAGTCCCAGAAAATCCAATCTTTGGTAAATCTGATGCCATAAAATCACCTTATTCTACAGGGAAAACAGCTACAAAAATGGAACGTGCACAAACACCAAGCAGTGTTGGTAACACTCCAGAACTGAACCATTCAAGTATCAATCAAGAATTAGATCAAATGTGGTTACTGATGATGCAAATGAAAACAGATTCAGATTTGAATGGTCCATTAGTTGATGATTTTGATCCGTTAACACATCGCTTGTCAACTTCGGGTGGAGTCTATGGCGGAACTCCCCAGCCTGACTTTTATCCACTTAAAAATGAAAAAGAGGGACTTGGGTTATATGCTTCACTAGATTCAAAAGTACCTGCTCAGTCTCACCTCGTTCCCCCAGCAAATTTCCCTGCTTTGAATAGTTTATTTGCAGGTGGTGGGCAACCACTGTATATTCAAAGTCCTCAGGACAACCCGTTAAATGGCGAAGATGTCCCAATGTATTTTGGCAATGAATCAGATTTGGTTGCCTTGTACAATTTGGAACAACTCCTTAACTGATCTAGTTGGAAAGTATCACTACTCTCAACGCTCGAATTGGTTTACTTAATTATTTATTTATACTGTAATTTTATGTGTTATTCAAATCACAATCTCCATTGGAAGTGTACATAGTCTATTAATTTTGGTCGTAGACGAGAGTGATTGCGAAAATAAGTACCATTTTGCTCCAAATATATTCAATTACTGTTTAATTTGCATTTGTAGTTTACATCTATGAAACTCTTGATGATCTATAACTTAATACCGAAATCGATTATATTGAGTCCAAACGCAGATGCAGAAAGCATGCAGCTTCCACAAAGTGGAAGTGGTGCAAAATGGTTGTGTTTATACGGAGATAAAAAGCTGAACCGTTGAGAACCGTTGATACCCGTGGTAGTGAATCGAACCAGTACAAAAATCAGCTAATTCACGAACATGCGGCTAGCATGAGGTGGTGGAGGATTGGCGCTATTTATCACAAAGCCAATTACGAATTGAGTACTGTTTGCAAATGCAAATGTCTGGATTTTCAAATTTGTCTGAGTTTCCAATTTGGTATCGATTCTGAAGGTAATTTTGGAATGCAATGAATATTTTGCACCCAATTTAAAAGCTAGGATTAGTAATACTCCTATTATGCAGCAGAAGGTATGAAATCTCTAATTTGCCGTGATTCCAGTCAAATGTACCTCTCGCCCCAACCAAAGTCACAATCTTCAAAACATTATCCGGAATATCATGAGATTGCTTTACCAGAACTCGGGGTAGATGCAAAGAAATTACCCAATCTATTTTGTCAAGCATTTATTTTGCAGCAATATTCGGGGAGATGTCTTCAACTGAATAATAAATCTAGTAAAATATTAAGCTAAAATTTAGAGCTGTGCGTTATTATTATTAGTCCAGTAACATGTTTATAATTCAGGGAATACTGTAATAAAGCGAGTAGATTTACGAGATAAAAATGAAGACTTGTTAATTCACAGAAAACTTTGCACTAAAGCTTTATAGCGTAGAAACCACTAGACCGTATATGGTGATTAGTTGAAGTATCCATCGTTTGAGACTTCAAAGGTCATTCTGGGTATCTACGTCTCTACGGAAACACAATTAATAAGTGCTACAAATAATCGTATATGCATTCTGTTACTGACTTGATTAGTTAGCCCTTTGACATGGTATCACACTGCAGTCATATTCCAGCTTTAGTTACTGGTGTTACCATTTTAGTTCCCATTTGTTACCACTACTGTTAGATTGAGAGTCTGATACTATGGTCTACCAGCATTGCAAATTTTTCGTCTCAGTTTCCCTCGATTACTCAAAGTGTTTGTTTAAATTATCTTGAGCATATTCGCTTCTCCACGCTACTTCTTCGCATAGGTCAAACTTCCTAGCTCCCCACCATATCCCTCTAAAGCCTTCCCCGCTACGTTCTCATCATCAAAATCCACGAAGGCCAAACTCCTCACCTTGACCAATCTCAAACTAATAAATCCATCAATCTTTTCAAAGTATTCCAGAAGTTGCGATTCGGTGACTTCGCTAGGAATATTCTGTAATAGAAGGACTTTATTAGGAGGTAATGCTTTGAACTCTTCTATCTTTCTCTTCTTCTTTTTTGGAGTGATTGTTGTTGGTTTAGTAACCTTTGATTGGGTCAGTTTAATTAATTTTCTATTATCTATTACTGATTCGTCTTTTGCTATCAAACTATGATAAGTATCTGAATTTGACTTCGCAAATGTAACATTGATTTTCTTATTGAATAGCGTGTGTTTGTTGAGTTCATGTTGTGCTTTGATTGATGATTCTAGACTATCATAGGTGATGAAAGCTTGACCTTTCATCTTTATGTTCTTATTAGCTGTTATTTGAATTATGTTTCCATATGACCCAAAGAGGGATGTTAACTCGGACTTGAGGGTATTTAGTGAGACTTTATCATTAATATTGTTTATGTAGAGTGTTTCAAGGGCCATGTTTAAGCTTGAAGAGAAATGTTCGCAGCATTTGAATTTTTAGCCCACACCTAGCAGCATTGACTATTTCAAAGTTACGAATTTATATTGACTACAATTCTGGTTTGAGCAGAGACTGTAATGGTATTTGGTAAGTTCAGCTTCTAATTTAAATTGTTATACTTCGTTAAGGGGTCAAGATTTTAAAAAAAAATTATTTAATGGATTTTGCAAGTTTTCTACCAAACCTTGAGAAAGTAGCATTCATTATTCAACTTTATAAGTTAATCCCTAAGAATATTATATCACAAACTCATCGGCTAGAGTATCATAAAAGCCAAAGTCATTAAATTACTAACTAGATATCAGAGGTGGTAGATTTTGTGGAGATACACACTTCGGAATATGAATATATACTGAAAACGGCAGTCAAAAGCTCCAGGTTAGTCTTATTTGAGCTTCTAGAGAGTCCAAGCTTTGTACTATCAGATTAATGTAAATCGGAGAAGTCTTTAGAGACATTGTAGTCACATCTTGGACCTCCCGCCAGATTTCCCACTTTGTTCACTTCATTAAATTCTCTACTTAGAATTACTTTAGTTTAGTGTCTACTTCGAGTTGAAGAAATTTTCTCCGACACCTGAAAAGTTCTGAAGTCAAATTTGACATGTAACGGAACAATGTGACAGAATTTCCATGAGATGGTCGTGTGAAAATGAGACGTAATGTATTTAGAGATCAGAGAAACTCCCATTAATACATTACATGGGTGATACGTTATTCAACCACATATGAACCCTTTTAAGTACTTCTATATGTAATGCAGGATCAATTCTTTACAAACCGGAACAATAATCGAGGCACTCACATGAAATAACCAATTGGCAGTCTTGTAATCAAATAACTCCTTTACGTAGACATGTTCTCTTGTCTATAATGGGGGTAATCAATGCGTCGCGTCTAGAAGTTGCCGCCGTTAGTGTCGCATTTTCCAGCCAATTAGATTAAAGCAAAATGTCAGCACATACAAAAGAAAGAACATATACAATAAGAAGGGCCCCGCATATATAAACATAAATATAAAGATTTTTCATTGTAGTATAAATCAGTAGAACAACCATCACTGTACCACACCACAGTTGCCACAGTTATTAACCACTTTCAAAGTTAGCGACAACTAATTGTAATTCAAAATTAGCAACTAAGCTCAAAGATTTAGTTCAAGCAACATTTAAGAAGATCAAGTTAACACTCAAATATCAACTTATTCACAATGTCCATAGTAGCATTAAAAACTGCCGTATCAAAACTTCTCTTCCCTGCAAATGAATCAGATGAAGAACTTGCCAGAGTTGACGAACTTTTGAATACAAATCAATCACCTTATGGTTCTACAGATGACCCAGATAGATCACAACAAATAGCAAATGAAGAAGCCATACTAAATGTTTTCAAGGCGGATAATGTGCAGTTCGATGATGAACAACAAGCTGGATTCTTTAACAAGTTCGATCCAAGAGTTATGTCTGATATAATTATAGGACTTTCAGATGGATTAACTGTACCATTCGCTTTAACAGCGGGATTATCATCACTTGGTGATTCGAGATTAGTAATAACTGGTGGAATGGCAGAATTAGTTTCAGGAGCAATTTCAATGGGTTTGGGTGGTTATTTAGCTGCTAGATCAGAAAATGAATACTTCCATTCACAAGTAAAAAGAGAAAAGTTGGAATTCTTTAAAAAGCCGGAATTGGTAAATCAAGATGCAGCTGAAATCATGTTTGAATTAGGAGCTTCTGAAAATACCATCGCTTCATTTTTAAAAGATTTAGACTCCAAGCCAAAGAATTTGATTGATTTTGTGATCAGATTTGGCAGGGGTTTAGAAGAACCAGCAGAAGGTAGAGAATTTACTTCAGCAATGACTATTGGTCTTTCATACTTTTTAGGAGGATTTGTACCTTTAGTCCCATACTTTTTCACCACGCAAGTTCAATATGGGTTGATTATTTCAGTTATTGTTATGTTCATAACACTTTTCATATTCGGGTATGTTAAGACAGTGGTAAGTTTGGGTGAAGATTGTGGCTTAAGGAAGAAGACGTTTGAAGGGGTGCAAATGGTTGCTATTGGTAGTATAGCTGCTGGGTCCGCATGGACGTTGGTTTACTTTATAGATAGTTGAACAAGTCCGGCGTAGTAGTTTGTTTGATCTAGCTACGTTAAATCGGGGGTGAATGCGTATAGTCCAAGGTAGAGAGGGACTCATTCACTTACATCATCGTGAATTTAAAAAGCGTTGCAGATGAATAGATTCACATTGGCAATCCTGCCTTATTACCCAATTTACACATGGAAATCAATATATATCAGGTATTGTCAGACTGTCTTACGATTGAACAGATAACTGTATCTCATACATATTTCAACTTGCTGCCACAGGTAATAAATCATTTGCCGCCCAAATGCAACCTGTGCTGTACTTCATAACGTTTGTTTCGCATTTGAGTTCATGCCAAAACTTTAGCTATTGCTTATCACTTTAAGAATCGTGAACTACAGATCTGGTATTTCTGCGAGCCCAAATCCTAGTTATAGTGATAAATTGGCACTGTTAATACCGTTGTCATAACACAACAGCAGACAACGCTGCTAACTAAATAAGCCCAATTCATGAGGTACAAACTGCATTACTGTGGAGTAGGTTTGATTTACGATTACAAGTGATAGTATTGGATTCATTTTCCACTAAGCACACCGTTTCATTGCATACCCATTTAATCAGGTATTTGATATTAGCATCCAATCTATGCATGAAAATCATTGTAGAGATTGGCCTTTTTATAGTATTAAATAAACTGATACACTAAGACTTTTGTAAGGCTATTTCTAAATTGTAGATACTAGACATTGTGAGTGGATTGAATATGGATGTGCCATCCTCCTTGTTAATTTGAAAGCTGACTTTTGGCGTGGTCAATTTCACCTTTGCAGTCGCATAAAAACTGCAACATATTTGGGGACTTAAGTCGGATCAGGTGTTTATGATATCTAGAAAGCATAAATTGTAAATCTAAGGTCTGTTAAGTTCATTGAATCTCTAGTATCTCGTATACATATTCTGTTCAATGGGGAGTAGTACTGCGGACGAATCACAATATATAGAAAACCACTCTTTAAGTTCCATTTCCTCCAAATATAGTTTCTCACCGATATGGGAGCCACTGCTTATCCATACTTTCAGTATTCACACAAACTTAAGTTATCTAAAGTAGAGATTACCTCCATTCTTCTATGCTCATTTATTCTTCCAAAACGTTCGCTGATTTTTCTTCCAAGTACTTCCCCAAAATTTCAACCAAAAATAGTGGCAATAAAGCAAGAACATGTCCAATAGAATCGTAGAAATAATTTCCAAAATAGCAATCCCAGCTGGTATAGCTATTACCCTTGGACAATCCGCACTTTACGATGTTGAAGGAGGTAAACGTGCTGTTATCTTTGATAGATTAAGTGGTGTTCAAAATGATGTTATTGGAGAAGGTACTCACTTTTTAGTACCATGGTTACAAAAGGCAATTATTTATGATGTTAGAACCAAGCCAAAGACAATTGCAACTACAACTGGTTCTAAAGATTTACAAAACGTTTCTTTAACTTTAAGAGTATTACATCGTCCAGACGTTAAGAATTTACCAAAGATTTACCAAAGTTTAGGATTGGATTATGATGAAAGGGTTTTACCAGCCATTGGTAATGAAGTTTTAAAATCTATTGTAGCTCAATTTGATGCTGCTGAATTAATCACTCAAAGAGAAGTTGTATCAGCCAGAATCAGACAAGAATTATCAAGAAGAGCAAATGAATTTAATATTAGATTGGAAGATGTTTCAATTACTCATATGACATTTGGTAGAGAATTCACAAAAGCTGTAGAACAAAAACAAATTGCCCAACAAGATGCGGAAAGAGCCAAGTACTTGGTAGAAAAGGCAGAACAAGAACGTAAAGCAAGTGTTATAAGAGCAGAAGGTGAAGCTGAATCCGCAGAAACCGTTTCAAGAGCCCTTGCTAAGGCTGGTGATGGTTTGTTGATGATTAGAAGATTGGAAGCTTCAAAGGAAATTGCTGCAACTTTGGCCAATTCTCCAAATGTGAGTTATTTACCAAGTGGGTCTAAGGGAGACTCAGGATCGGGAGCTGGTAACTCGTTGTTGTTGAGTATTGGACGTTAAAGAGATTTGAACCGCACGACGGAGTCTCGTCAACTGACCCTGGAGATCATTCCTCAATTATATGTGCTGAGGGAACATCTCTAGAGTGAAATCCTATCTACTGTCAACTTGGGGCTAAATTATTACAACTATCTATGTTGTTGAAATGTATATATTATTGAAAAGCATAAAGTAGGTAACTTGGATTAGGAATGAACGATTGAATTCATAATTGTAGATCATCGACCGCGAGGTTCAATGGAATACCAAGCATTCAGTGTTGGATAACTTACAGCTCAGAAACTTTATTTGAATAATGTAGTCTATTTGAATATTTTTTGCATATCTATTTACATATTTCTTTCCTAATTCTATAATTCATTTTGTAGAGTAGGGAGGATAGGTCAGCTTACATTACAAAAACCAGCTATGCCAGATTTCATTATCCAGAAATCTGGACCAATTCTTCCACAGAGGTTGCTTTTAAAGTCCCGCTAACCAAACCCTCGACTTCATCAATCTCCTTGACACATTCTCTTGTCAAATTTATGATATCATTTCCACTCTTTCCGACTACTATATCATCTTCAATTCTAATCCCAATTCCTTGAAAGTGCTTTGGGAAACTATCATTTTGAGGGATATATAAACCGGGTTCAATAGTGATGACATTTCCCTTGACTAACTTTTGATGCTTTGAAACTGAAGGAATATCATGGAGATCCAAACCTAAATGATGCCCAATATAATGAGGATATAATAACAGACCTACGATATTATTACTAACTCCCGAAAATCCAGGTAACGATCTTAAATCTTGAGCCAATGAATTTATGGAAAATTCATGGATATCATTGATAGAGAGACTTTTATCTTCTGCACACATTTCAATACACTTTTTGTTTGTATTTAGAACAACTTGATACAAATCACGTTGTGGTTCCGAGAAGCCAGAAGGTGAATTTGGCCAAGCTCTTGAAATATCTGCGCAATAACCACCCAACTTACCACCAGCATCAACAAATACCAATTCATCTTCATAGAGAAGATCATCATTCCTTGTCCAATGTATTGTCAATGCATTTTTCCCGCTTGCAACAACAGGTATATACGCTTGTTTATCACAACCCCCATAAACAAATTCGTATTCTAAATACTTTGCAAGGGTTTTCTCAGTCCGTAATGGAGAAGTAGATACTCTCGACATTGCTCTATTTATTGCTTGACTTGAGATCTGACCAGCTTTTTGCATAACTGCAATTTCACCAGAACTCTTTCTCGATCTCAATTGTGCAACCAACGGACTTAAAGGTTTCAGAGATTTTCTGTTTCTTAACAATAACCCAGCTAATCCAGTTGGATCTTGGGCCCCAAAAAATGATTTGAATGCATTAGGTATTCCAGGCAAATCTACGTAAACATTCTCATTTGTCTCTAGTAAACCTTTTACGTATCTTTCAACTTTATTAATATCTTCAACTTTATCAGCGTTGAAAAAGTCGTAAGCACCTTCTAAACCCAGTTTCTCTCCTTCCCACAATTCAACTTTAGGGTTTTTCAGGGGAACGAGCATATGAAGTTGAATATCATCTTCATTATTGGAGTCGGATTTCTTCTCTATGATTGCCACAGAGTTTGGTTCTAGCCAACCAGTTAAGTAGTATAAATCGTTATTTTGTTGAAAATCATAAAACACCGCCCCAGAACTGAATTGAGTTTGATTTCCAATCAATATAGCAATGGATTTTGGTGGTAACTTCTGTGCTAAATTAACTCTTCTTTGATAGTATTCAAGAGCACTTATACCCGGAGTTAAATCTCCTTTAGATATATAATGAGGTCTTGTTTCATATGTTGGTTGTCCAGTTCCGTATGGGATTGTTAGTGGGACTCGAGTAGTTGAATTGAATCGTATTCCAAGCCCATATTTAGTATGTTTTAGGAACTTGAACATCTCTAATGGTACGATTGTCGCACTTAAAATTTGGCAGCTCGATTTCGGAATTTCGGACTCAGAAGAATGCTACACGCTGCAGCTTGTAGTGTACCGGAGTACAAAAGATGACAATAAAGGTATTGTAGAATAAAATATAGTGGTCAATTGTGTTGCAAATTGGAATATGGAATTTGAAAGCCAACTCGACTACTCTTGCGAGGTCTCAATTCACTTAGATGTCTACTTATAATGAAAACCACTCCCTGAGACAGCGGGGTCAATCGGACCTTTCAAACCCCGAATTCAATTGTAGTACCTACCTGCCATCGACAATTTAAATTTTGAAAGTTATTTTTGGCTGCAAAAATGGTCTAATCCTCAGAAGATCAATCCAAATGGTGAGAGTTAGTTAGTATACTCTGCGCAAGCTCACAGATGATGCGGAAATTTGGCAGTTAAGAAGAGATGCAAAGTCTCCCACTACTAAGCTTTGACAGTTATTTAAGCCTTTGCTTCAAATTAGCTTGCCATTATCGTATATTTATTAGGTTTAATCCACATGTGGAAGCAAAAGGAGAGACCTGATCCGAATATGAATTATAGAAATTTTAAGTATAATTTTATGCCTAACTTTGAGACATTTGGCAAAGTCAGATCATCGTTTTGGAAATTAGATCATGTATTTCCCTCCAATATTATATGGCCATAACAACACAAATCCAAAGTTTTCATTACTTAGTCTGTTGGTCAATATTTCTTTACTTTACTCATGAATTTAGTATCTATTATAACTGGGACGAGGCTTCAGTGTTATTATATGTACAAATAATGCTCTCGCACCTAAATCAACTGGTCTAAATAAGGTACACATTAAGATTTTGCAACTTTTCGCAATCGAGATCGGATGGAATTTCTTCCAAATAACAAAACATCTAATTTAGAAAACTATACATGCTTAAGTACGATACCCATAAAGGGTTCTGTCGTATAGATGAGATTCCTCCAAAGAAGAAGAATCAGATCATAACCAATGGCCTAGATCAATTGGATTGGGAATCTTTCCTTCCTTGTGTGGAAGAAGAAGTTCTTGAATCACTTGAAATTCCAGAAGCTCCAGCAGTTAAACTGAAGAAAGAGCAACGCCAGCAGAAGAAGATCAATGCTGCAAGAACTAGACTGCAAAAACGTCAACAAGAACAATTCAAACTTTCCGAAGATGTTGAATTCAACCCATACAATGCCAAAAATGATCTAAAATCATTTTATTCTAAAATCATAGCCTTATCAGGTAAAACATCCAAAGAAGAGTTTAAAGTGTTTCAATATCATTCAATTGCAACATATAAATCCGATCTAGACCATATTCTCCCGGGAGAATGGCTTAATGATAACAATATTTCATTAATCTACGAATTAATAAATTTATTTGTACTTGATCAAGGTAAAGCTTACATGGGACAGATCCAACTACTATTCCCGTCTTTGGTACATTTGTTTTTGCATTTTCCTATAAGCTCAACAGAAGATTTAGAAAGTATATTGCCCATGAATGAACTACGTAAACTGAGGTTGATATTCATACCAATCAACTTTATTGATGGTGACTGTATGGAAGAAGTTAATACAGGAGATCACTGGGCATTGTGCTTGTTCTCAGTATTAGAAAGCACCTTGTATGTCTATGATTCAATGGCCGAAGACGGTAGCTCTGATGAATACTTGGCCAAGTTGGTGAATAGATTGGGGGCCATGTTGGTAAAGAAGAAGATAAAAGTAATAAAAATGAAATGTGACCAACAAGACAATTTTGATGATTGTGGGGTTTACTTGGTGATGATAACGTGTTATTTGATAAATCAATTGATAAGCGGGAATATTGATTTGAATATGGGGAACGTTAAGTTAAATGCATTGAGTGGAAGGGTCGAAATGATGAGGTTGGTTTGGGAGATAAAAAAGAGGAGTGTTGCCGATGAAAAGAATCGAGCATGATCACGACATTAGGAGAGGGTTCAAAATAAGTGATAACAGTAAACGTATGAACACTTAAGAGGAGACAAACTTTACAACTAGGAGTTAATTAGGCAATACATTGCAAGCATAACGATTACGCGTAAAAAGTATCTACATTTAATATCGGTTGTAACATTTTGTACAACTTGGCATACCCATGGTTTTTCTAATCACTGGTCAATTTAAATCTGTCAATAACATTGAAGATCTAAAGTATCGAATTCTCTGATTAGTAGGATTCCGAGTTATTGAACTGACATTTCAGGACTTTGCACGGCCAGCAGTACTTTTAATGCACTTGCAAAGCCAATCGAGCATTCAAACTCAAATTATCAATTCTATACTCAAGATCAAGGAGTATGATCGTTCAGGCAGCACACAACTAGCATTTAAGCTTTACACTAGTAATTTTAATCCTTTACACCGTTTATTGGTACGTTCCGTAGCTGAATACACAGTATAACTAATGGAATCATGCGATGTGTTGACTATACCTCTCTTTTCATCACCATCCATAGCATCGATGGATTATTATTCCAATGCTGCTGCTCGAGTTGAGTTCAGTTATCAGCAATTTTGGCTCAAATTGACTTTTCTAATCGACAATGTTGTCATACAAATGTTGCTCTTGCTACATATGGATGTGTTCAATTGAGGTACTTATCAATCAACAACCCCTTCACAATACTAGCATATCCCTCACTTTGAACCTCATTAGAAAACACCTCCAAATCAAACTCACCACTTTCAACACCATTATAATAATTATCATCAATGATATTATAACCCAAACCAATTTTTCCTAAACTCAATGAAGAAATCAAAAGAATTGTATTTATATGAATTTCATTCAATTGAGATTCCGATAACTTCTCAACATCATAGCCTAAGAGAGATATGAATTTCAATCTTGGTATCAGTTTTGTTAATGAAAGTAAAATGATTGTATTTTTAATATCAATCACTAAGGATAAATATTGAATAAAAGTGTACAGTTTGGATGGTGGGGTTGCAAAGTCAATACTTGCCTTAAATTTCTTGATGAAATCTTTTGATTGAATTGTGTCGATTACACTGATACCTTCTGATAATGGAATCAAAACATTTGAATAAATCTCGTACTCGAAACTATCTTCATTCAAGGTAAATAAATCTATAATTATATCTTGCTGTTTGACAAGATTCAATTCACTGAATGGTTTGATAAAAATCAAAACAATACTCAACATTGTAAACAATATTGATTTTATGATCGGTAACTCTTCTACTAAAGTATTTAGGAGGGTTTCATGCTTAGATATTTCAAGGAATTCTTCATAGAATTCATCAAATTCCATATTTTTGAAAAGTAAGGTCAATCTAAAGATTCTAAGTAGATTGAAATAATTGATTTCTTCAGGGAAATTGTCTTCCAATAACTTCAAATTCTTCTGATAATAAAATGCTGCTTTTTTATAAACATTTAATAATACTTTCTGTGAATCTCTATCTACTATATCATCATTAAACCAAACAAGATTGTACAAATTAAGACAGAATATATATAATGAATATTCCAAAAATCTATTACCATTCTTTGCTTGTGAGGTGAAAGGCACTACTAATGAAAAATCACTTAATATTTGTATACCGGTGGGGAAATCTTGATTGATGAATACAATAATTAATACCCTTCTAACTCTTTCAAAAAGACTTTCTGTATCTTCAAATGTCAAAGGATTATTGTTTCCAATAAGATCGTTTAGTTCCTCAGTTAATTGAAGTATTTCTTGCTCCAGAGATGCTTTTGATTGACGAATCTCCTGAATACTTATATCAAATAATGTTTCGGATATTCTTGGTTTGACTTGATGTTTGGAGATAAGTTGGAATGCTCTTGCTTTATTGGTCGCAATTCCTCGTGATAAACTATAAAGAAGTGGTATCACTTCTAGGTGATCTATATTGATGGGCATGTGTGGTTGGTGTGATACAGTTTTGAGAATCATTTGTGTGCGCATAGGAAGAAATATCTCCCGCAAAAGCAAGCATGCACTTGCTGCAAATTTACAAGGAATATAAAGATTGTTCATTATTTTGATTGAATACATAAAATTAAAGAATTCAAAGTATCTGCTTTATCAAGGCTGTCACAACTTTATATCAAGCATTTTGTTTGTGCGTGTGAGAACGTATATAGTATTTGGTACGTAAGACGAGAAGTCAGAGGAGGAGTTGCAAATCTCATGAAAATAGTAGATAGTGATAGTTTTCAAATTCCATTAGAGAGAAATACTTGTCATGCATTCTTGAAGATTTTTAGCAGTACATTTCCTTCTCTGAATAATTGCTGTTTTAACGAAGAAACGTATACACTACTTACATTCAATTCGCTTATCGAATTATTTCAAAAGCCAAGTTGCTCTGTCTAAGTGTAACGCTAAAATGTAATGTACAAGCGATGCAATATGTAGCATACGTACGCCTTCTGGTGCAAGCAAGGTTATCTCTGCTCCAAACCCACTTCCAAAGTTTGACTTACGTCACCTGTTGAAATTTCCAGATCCCGAAGTACCCGTAGATCCTACAGAAGCCCCACACGCGTACACTTCCACGCAGCATGTAGAAGTGGTAAAATTCACACAGAAAGGCTACACTATGAGCACTATAAGCGAGCAACCTGCTCTTAAATTGAAGATTTGTAAATATTTATTACTATGTAGAATGGGTGCAAATTTCCGCCCGCAGAACTTACACCACATTATGACCTCAAATTAGTCTCTGCCCAGTCCTCAAATTGTGGATAAAGCCCAAGAGAGTCTAGACCAATCTCGCGACTTCGCTTGGTTCAAGTTAATGACCACCTTCTGCCCTGAAGTATCGATATGGTTGAGTGCTGTGTATTTTCGTTCCATATGTCAAAGCAGGCTAGCAACAAAGCTAAAGAGTTGAAGACAACCTTATCGTCATAGGAACGTGAATTCAAATCTCCATTGGCTATGCCATTTCAATTGGAGTATTTTTATTCATGATCATGATGCCAAATAAAGAGTCTAATTTCCATACAGATACCTCAACTACAGCTTGAACATCCTAAAACTGTCTGACTACTGCACTTTACGCATCTTTCGCGAAAATCAAGCTCCCGTAACTTCTCTTATAATATTACGGCACTAGTGCTGTATGAATTACTCAAGTCAAACAAAATTCCTGCAAAAGCCCAAGAAAATGGAATCCAGGAACTTAACTGTAAGCTACCAGCATTATAAATAGCTCCCAACAATACCCCTACAATAGCTCCTCCAACAAATCCTTTGATTAACCCAAATATCAAAAATGTAAAAAATACAGTGGGTGCACTCCATTTAGAAGTGGTCAAACCATGCCTTGTATTATGCTGAACAATGTTAAAAACTGCTATGCTACCAGCTAGTAGGTAAATTGCACCAAAAAGTATAAGGAACCAATATAAAGTGAACTTCCACGCATCAATGGTGTAATATAGAAACGACGCTTGGTACTTGGAACGATTTGGTCCAAGTGGCCAATATAACCCAGGAAATTGTGGAGTGGTATATCCAACCGGCACGTTTAATGAACTTACAAAGTATTTCATGAAAAGGCTGAGCGTTGGGATCCTAGGTAGGAATGTGGAAATAACTAGCTTGAAGACCGCACTTTGGTCGTAAACTTGCGAATCACGTGACAAATTGCAACATATCATGGTAATCCATCCTTTCGAAGACAGACGGGGCCTTCTGAACTATTCGACTTCTCAAGAGTAAGTTTTCGTTTTCTTTATATAATGCGTAAGCCTCGCATTACCTTGGAGTTTTTTTTGAAATGGTTCTGATTGTAGGTATATATAAATACCATATAAATACAAGTGCTGACATTTGTATGATCCTCAAACGGCACAGTTACACTCTGACCAATTCAATAAGCTGAAGTTATTGCTCGCATGCCACTGAACTGTTTCAACGTCAAAAATTACACCATTCTTATTGGTTGCAAAATATTGAACTTGTTCTTCAGATTGGGGAACATCGAAATAATGGTCAAGCAATTTAAGCAACTTACACTTCTACGAGCCAACCCAATCCCGAACCAGTCTTGATGCTATAATTGATCTTTTGATTAGGTAACATTATCACGTGACTTATTTTAATGCTGTCGCATATCTCCAACCATTTCTAACAAATTCGCCTCCCAAGCACAGTATGTCCAGAAGATACGATTCAAGAACAACCATCTTCTCCCCAGAAGGTAGATTATATCAAGTTGAATATGCTCAAGAAGCTATATCAATGGCCGGAATTGCCATTGGTATATTAACTAGTGAAGGAGTTGTGTTAGCTTGTGAGAAGAAGGTCACCTCCAAATTATTAGATGATGATGGATCGGCCGAGAAGTTATATGTGATCAATGACAATATGATTGCTGCTGTTGCTGGTATGACAGCTGATGCGTCAATTTTGGTTAATAATGCTAGAGTACAAGCCCAACTGTATTTAAAAACATATAATGAGGAAATTCCTTGTGAGACTTTGATTAAGAGAATCTGCGATGTTAAACAAGGGTATACTCAACATGGGGGTTTAAGACCTTTTGGTGTAAGTTTCTTATATGCTGGATATGATGATAGATATCAATTTCAATTGTATACATCTAATCCAAGTGGAAATTATAGTGGATGGAAAGCTACAAGTATTGGTAGTAACAACAGTAGTGCACAAACTTTGTTGAAAAAAGATTACAAGGATGAATTGACCTTGGAAGAAGGTTGCAAATTGGCCGTCAAGGTGTTAAGTAAGACTATTGAAAGTAGTAATTTGAACAGTGAAAAGTTAGAATTTGCAACAGTAAGTTTGGGCAAGGAAGGAAAGGTTTTGAAAAAGATTTGGAGTGCAAAGGATATTGATGAATTGATCAAGGTGAGTGGTGTGGATAAAACTGAAGAGTAACTGAGGAAAGTGAAGTGAAACTGAGGTTGACTTGGGAAAGTGAAATGAAGTTGAGAAGAAACAGGGAAGGTGAAAGTAGGAGCAACTGTGTAATTTGAAATCAAAGAACAGATTGTAAAAGATCTTGCAGTATATTGCTTACGTGGTTTGAATTTAACAACATAATATTCTAGTTGAGTCGACGTACTGGTTTTGGAAATGTCTTTTAATTTCTTAGCATGCCCCATAAGAAAGAATACATTTTAGGCCAATTTTTGTTTTGCAAACTCAATCAAGATTTCACTAGAACCCGCACTTATTGATACATGTCATGATGGAGTTAAAATTCCCAACTTAAATATAATTACTACCCTGAACCCCGAAGAAAATGATGTGGAGTTAATGAAGAGGAAATAAAGAAGATATAAAGAACTAGCAGAATAGATAGCAAGTAAGTTTATTGTAGAGTCTATGGTATTTTGTAGAGTTGTATTTGAATGAGAGTGTAGTCAATGGTTGTTTTGTACAGTTGTATTAGAGTGTAGTCAAAGTTTGGAGAGCCCAAGTTAATGTTCTAATGACAGATTAGTAGCACTTACAAACACAACATCAAAGGAACCCGGATACTACTTTTAATTGTTTGCTTCTGAAGAGATACATGCATTTCTCTGCACATGACTCCAGAGTCATACTCGCACCAAATTAAAGCAAGCCAAATCACAACTCCACATTAATTATGGATCTTCTTACTCCCGGTCTAAAACCACGTCTGTCACAATCGGTTCAAATCATCAAAGAAATCAATAATAATAGTCGTATTTCTTTAAAACTTAAGAAGAAGTTCAAGGAAGTTAATGCTACTACCAATGATTTCATACTTAATCAATTAGCTGTGTTCAATGGGGGTCAATATAACAATTCACATTCAACAGAAGAATTCGATAAATTGGAGAAGGCATTTCAAGATTTATATTATGAATTAGGATTAGAGGATTTTAAATTCAATAATATATCCAATATTAATATCAATAAAATAAAAAATATCTATAAAAATGTCAATTCTACTTATGCAACCTATGGTATCAATCATTCATTAAATGAACTAGTTAACTCATATACCTTACTTGTTATTAATCTGAATCTTTCAAACTCTTTGATTTACAAGACACTTATTTTGAAGAACAATTTGATTTATTGGGAAGAAATGAATGATTCAAGAGTTAATAAGGTGATTTATTTCATTCAGACTAGTCCATACAAACTCTGGGAGTTTTGCACATATATCTACAACAATCTTCAACATGTGAATTTTAATCGAATTCGTACCGAAGGCACCGAAGAAGATAATATGCTTTATAACTCCTGGATAAAATTCAAAGGTATTTGGAACTTTGCTTTGGATACTATTTCCAAATCAGTATTGAAAAATAATCCGACGGTTGCAATTTTTGCAACCAAGTCCCAATTTGCCTTTATAAAGAGTGTTATTAAATATCCACTGAAATTGGTAAATTCGGAATTGGGATCTAAAATCAAGTTGATAAATGAACAGATCGACGTTTTAGAATCTCATATTGATACTTTGTTGAAAGTTGATCTTGATAGCAATAATAAAACGATATCTACAATCCAAAAGATCTTGGATGTGAAACCGGAGACAAACGAGAATACGAACTTGCAAAGAATTCTTGACAAATTGATTACAACGTCTTTTACCCCAGATGAAGAAACTCAAAAACCTTCTAAGTTTACAAGATATTGGCCAGTTTTACTTATCTTACTAAGATACGGCCCTTCGCATGGTTATAACATATACAATAATAGTGATGAAATAATTGCTTGGGTCAAGTTAAATTTTATAGACACTATCAATGGATTCTTTAAGAATTGGCTCATTAAACCGATTTCGGAAATGTTATCTGTGCTCAGACAAGATGATGGGTTATCCATCACCTCCAAAGAGTCTTTAAAATCTGACCTTGATTCACTTGAAAGGATGATTGTAGATTTTGTCAAAGATGAACGAGTTTCTGATGTAACTCCAGAACAAATTCATCAACTTATTCAAAATGGTGATTTGACTCCTTTAATGTCAAAATATGAATCTGAGATTAGATCCCCTGTAAAATCATTGATCAAGGGCTCACTCATAAGGTCAATTTTGATTCAAATTCAGAAAACAAAGGTTGATGGTGGTTTGGCAATAAATGGTATTGATAAGTTACTTAAATCACAACAATTAGTCTTTGGAATTGTTTCCATAAGTCCTTCGCTTTTCATTGTTTATCAATTGTGGTTATCATTGATTTCTCCGAAACCACTTATGGTGAATGGTAAACAAGTCAATATTCTTTGTTTGAAATCTTTGAATAGTATTGAGAACTTATTGATTTTATTGAATAACGGCGGAGAGAAGAACAATTATGAAGGGAAGTTGTTGATTGAGATTATCAACTTAATAATCATCTCGAAGTTATTGATACCGAAGCAATTGCAGAAAGATTGGGTTCGAGATTTGAATGAATTGAATAATGGGAAGTATGATTTGGTTACCAAGTTGAATTTGGTAAGGAAGGTTTGGAATGTTTACGGGGGATATTTTAGATAGGTTTGTGTAGAAATGCCTCTAGCTCGACTATTAAGACTGAGGCATTGTTTTTGACTTTTAAATGTATGAAAATAACAATTTAAGTAGTAGGTAGATTGAGAATGTCGATACAAGCACAAGTACGAGCCTGTGCCAATTTTTAATTCGTTATACCTTCCACTGCTTTTTAAGAAAGCAAAACTATGTTGCTCCAAACAACGTAAAGAATCTTCCTGTAATCATTTGCCCAAAGATACCCTCATTCCAATCTTTGGTGATTGATATCCGCTACGCATTCATATGTTCTATTTATTGGAACTACAGACTTTTTTATGCCTATTATCCTATCCCACTCTACTATACAATGACTATTTCACAGCTATAACTGTGTAGGTATTAGTGTTTCCTATTCTCCTTATTCCAACCTTGTTTGCAAGACCTCTGATTGCACTCCCGCTAGTGAAGTGGTGCAAATCCACATCTCCGAAATTGTTACAGCATCTTTAAGCTAAATAGCTATATTGCAGCTATTTCTATTTATCAATCGAATATTCTAGCGCTTCTTCTTCTCTCGCCGTGTTCGATTAACAACCCAATACCTTGTTCTTTGGGAATGAGTATCCTCCGCTAGCAAACGAAGTCAAATTAGCGTTCTCATAAATGTTCAAATGCAGTTGAATATAATCCCAAGTAGGATAATCTTCTGGGTCACACCCGACGTTAATCTGATCAGATGGTTGATATACCCTGACGTAATCAATTCTAAATGTCACTGGGAAATGTAAAGAGGGCCAATCTATATACGCCCAGTTATTTGAAAGACCCATATTCACCACTATAGACATTGGTTCTTTGGATATTCTTCTCCAACCAACATTTCCATTTGGATGCAAAGCATTTGCATAAACAGTCAAAGTTGGATTTGGACCAACGAACCATCTCAAATAACCTTCAGTATTATCATTCAAATATTCGAAGCCAAAAGTTTGGAAACTATTTTGAGAAGCACCTCTTTCATACCATGAAGTATTTAGAGTTGTGACTGCTGATAAAGCTTGTTGAAATGGACCTCCAGTGTATTTATTCATTGTTGTTAATGAATCATTATAGATTTCCATGAAATTATAATCTGGATAGTACCAAATGTCCATAGGAGCTAATTGTAAAGATTGTGATGCAACCCCATTAAAAATGGTTGTATCAGCTTCTGCTTCAATAACATCAATTTCTGGAGCACCTCTACCAGTTCCACGATTTGGATGATCACCATTTACGCAAGTACATGAGTTTAATCTTTGACCAGGTAAGAATGAAAGTCCATCAGGAGATGATTGATTGGCGGTAATACCTGCGTCACAAGATTCATAAGAGTATGGCCAAACACCTTCAGTTGTTGCTAAATATCCTGGTCTTCCTAAATTACCCATTGTCCACAAACCAGGCCAAAGACCAGAAAATCCACCGTAATTAGGTAATCTTGCTGAAATTTCAATATTACCTTGAGTAAAGCAAAACTTATTCCAAGTTTGGACCATACCAGATCTATAAAACAAATCGTGATTTTTAAAAGCATCCATACGCAAATTGAGAGTACCCTGAGATGTAGTCACAGCATCCGGGTCGTACCATTCCAAATCTTTTGTAGCATCATAATGTAAATCTGGAGCTGTAAAGAATTGATCATCACCTTCATAAAAGGTACGTCCCTCAACGTCGAATTCATCTGAGAATACTAATTGCCAACTTGAACCATCCTTTGCTATTTTTGTTAATTGATCTTCAGGAGTGTCTGGATCAACAAGACTTGTTCTAATAGCCAGTAATAAAGGGTATTGATATTGTGTTAAAACTGTATAAGTTTGAGGAAGTACTCTATGATTTGTAACACCTGAATAGGTTAAAACAGGAATTAACACAAACACACAAACAGTAATGATTCCCAACAATATTATACCTGCGATACCACCCATTGATCTTTTATCCAAGTTTTTCAAATCCAGAATAAATCTGTTTTTATCATAGTCAGCATCAGCTATTGGATCTGGATTATGTAAATAATCATCTGGCTCTTTTTCATCGATGTGTAATGGGAAAACACTTGCAGGATAGCCACCAAAAGGTGAGAAATCAGTACTATGAGCAAATGGGTTACTTGAAACTGAAGAAGCTTCTGCATCAGAAGATTTGGAGTGTCCATTTGGATTTGTACCTCCGAGCATATTTGATAATGAAGTTGAAGAAACAACCCTTGAACCTGCCATAGATGGATATCTGTCAAAATCAGATGGAACCAGTATTTTGTTGTTATTTCCAGAATAACCATTTAAACCGGGATATTGACGACTTCCTCTTGGAAGTGAAGCAGGTGTGGCTGTACCTGGAGGGGCTTCATTTGAAGAATTATCATTTGATAGTAATTTTGAACCATCATAATAGTTATTATAAGCATTGAAAGGTTTTCCATAATCTTGATGTGCTGGTTTGTTTTCTACGGCTCCAGTATATAGAGGAGAACCTTCAGATCCAGATGATGAACCTTGTTCGAATGATCTTCTTTCAAATGATGAAGATTCATTTGGTGAAGTAAATGGATTACGCAAGTTCTGTTGAGAACTGGTCGCTGAATCATCACTTGGGGATTCCCTTTGACCTCGAGGGGTATTATACGTCAAATCTCTTTGGGCCATGAGAGTGTTGGTTAAGAATAGATTTGTATACAAAATGTTCAATTCGAGGATGCCTAGGTCACGTGGATTTTTGGAGAAAAAAAAATAGTTAGGCAAAAGAAAGGTTTGGAGAAGTAAGAGTGGAATGTGGTTGGAAGATGGCAGTGTAATATTTATGATGACGTAGTGTAAATGATCTAATTTGCTTCTTCAAATTATATTGATCATGATATCATGTAAAACAATTTTTTGAGGTACTATTTACAAACTTTAATATTTGTTTACCTTATTAAATCCACAAATTAACCGTGCCTAGATTCATTCAATAATGATCCTTGTAACTTAAAGAAGATTCTACCGTTGCCAAGGTAGGTGACGTTTTTGGTCGGAATTTTAATAAGTTTAGATCAAGGCTTTACTGATAGGGGGTATGTATGGCTGTTATCTTGTAAATTTCTGAAAAACTCACCTTTGCGTTCAACACGAATGAGGAGGGTTGTTCATCAGATTATTGAAGTATGAGACGCCATTCGCAATCTCACTTAACACTACCAATATCTCACTCACCGGATGAGGACCAAAATGCCCTAAATCATGGAAATATGCCTGTTTATCCGTGATTGCAAAACTTTATTCGAATTTTAGCTAATATATTAAGGAATTTCAGATGATGTCAAACGAATGAAACATAATTCAACATTATTCAAATGATTTCTAGGGATTTCAAATGAAAATATGTTTTGCTTAATTCTAACAATTTTAACATTTTTACCCTCTTCACTTAAAACCTTGGCTACTCTTGGCTCGTCAACTTGGCAGGGTAAAGTGGCTTAGAAATATTTGATTAGAAGCGTATACTTTGTTCTCCCAAAGGTATTGTTGTCTTTCGTGTTGTGCTGTTTCATGTTTCGTCGGGGGCGGAGTTATGAGAAAGTGTTTCGAGTTATGAGCAAAAAAATAAGACACAATAGTTACGTGGGAATAATAGTTACGTTTAACAATTGATAATTATATTTATAGAATAGATTTACCGAAGAAAGTGAACACTTTGAAGATTCGCATATTGTCAACAGCGAATATTTACTACGTATATGCGGTTTGACAGTTTCCTTTAATTTATTCTCCGTATAACTCTCTCATGTATCGTGTTTTCCACCTCTAGGATTATATTTTCTGGCACCCCTTCAAAATAAGTGATAGTCTTTTAGCCTTGCGAACTCGGATTTTAAATTTAGGTGGCTGCAAAATAGCATGCATTGATTCCCAAAATATTCATGCTGAACCTACAGCTGATCTTAATTTTTTCGTATCAGAGCCCAAGAGCACCGTGGAAAGGCCAAGATGAAAGGGGTTACTTAAAAAATGTCACTGTGGATCTCTTTTACACTCCTCTAGTGTTTGCAACCTCTTCTACTTGGCTAGGAACTACTTGGCTAGGAACTACTTGGCTAATCTGTATACTCCAATCTCCAACCTACTAAAAACCCTTCAAGCTTGACCATTCTCAGGCCATGATACCTTTTAGTTTTGCAATCCTAAATGACAATTCCAAATAGTATAACTTTGCATTCTGTTGAATGTACATTTTGCAACCATTAAAAGGGTAGACGCTTACGCTCTAGTGCGGTAGAAACACATTGTAGGATCTACAAGTTGAGTTTTGCACATTACAAAAACTACAGTCGTGATCAAACGTCAGTGCCTCTTGGCTTGATGAGCAACTTCAAAAACGAATCAATCACTGCTGTGGCAGCCAAACTTGTGATCTCACCATTCGTATCGTATGGAGGACTAACTTCAACAACATCACATCCCACAATGTCCAAACCCTTCAACCCATCTAAAATCCTAATCAATTCTCTTGTTGTTAAACCACCTGTTTCCATAGTACCAGTTCCTGGAGCATAAGCTGGGTCTAATACGTCAATATCAACAGTTATATAAACAGGCACGTTTTTCAAATGCCTTTTCAATTTCCTTATAACATGACCAATGCTTGTATTATCTATTTCATTCATGCCTATGATATTGAATCCACAATCAGAATCATGCTTTGGATCGTAAACATCGTCAATATAAGGTGCACGAATGCCAACATGATAATTCGATTCGTCCGCAATAAAGCCCTTCTCATGAGCATAATGTAAGAAAGTTCCATGGTTAATTTTCATATAATCTGTTATACCACCTCCTAAGAATTTTGGATCCCATGTATCAATATGTGAATCAAAATGAATTACATGAATTGGTTTCCCAAGCGATTCATAAATTGATCTGATTCCCATTAGAGTGACGGTATGATCACCCCCAAGTGTTATAATCTTAGGAATCTTCACTACATTTCCTGAATATTTATGGATCGACCTCAATCCACGATATAATTGATCTAAAGCAACTCTATTATCAAATGGAGTCAATGGTACATCTCCACAATCAACGATACTGAAATTATGACTTGCGAAATTGTAAGGGTTGATTGGAAGTGTAAAATCTTTGGGGCCATCTGTACTATATAATCTTTTTGATGCTGATCTGATAGCGTCAGGTCCAAATCTTGCACCGGATCTATAAGATACCCCAGTATCAAATGGTGCACCAAGTATTGCAATATCAATATTACCTTCTTGTTCATTTTTGAAGGTATTCACATGAGGAAAGTGAGCGTACGTTACAATCCCTCCAAACATTGATGGATATAATAAATCTGATGTATCATCTTTATCAGGGAAACTGACTTTTGACAAATGTGCATATTTTTGGTTAACTTGGTGGAGATAATGATCTTGAGCAGATTCAAGACGAATTGGTTTTCCATCGGAAATATCAAAAAGATTCCCATAGATACTATCCAAGTAGGATATGGCGGTTGCTAAACCTATGAGTGGTATCAAGTATAGCATTGGAGTGGGCTTGAACGTTTTGGCAAGTACTTCGCTATATATATTGAAGCGCAATTCATCCATATTAGGAATTTGGACGCGAACGAGAAAGGTAGTTGCAGATGAGACCTAAACCGGAATGAAAATCACCGAATGGGTTACTGATTTAGTTTACAATGGATGCAGAAAATGATGGTTATATAATAGTTTACTCAATTTCGTTATTTAGTCAATAATTTACCCATATATTAGATTATTGAGTCGTACCTGTTGTCAAATTAATTCTACCTCCCATATAGCACACTTGAATTGTAAGTAGAACGAGAATTGTTAAGACATATTCATATGATGGGAATCTTTTTGTCTTCTTCTTGCCCAATTGTGATTCTAAGTCAGACTTGAGTTCATCCTTATTTTTGAAGTGTTCAGCTACCACAGCTTTCTCATACATTACCGGCTCTTGGATAGTGATATTCTGAGTATGACCGACTTTGACTGTATCTAACTTGACTTCTGCAACTTCCTTCGCTTGATTCAACTCTCCCCCCGAAACCTTCTCACATGAGCTGTCAAGATACATTGACCTTCCAATAACATCAAGAATCACTGCGGATTGCGATAACTCTAGAGATTTGTTTTTCTTCGACAGCTTGACTGTCCTTGGACTTCTCATACACATTCTGTGGAGGTAGATGATAATTTTGGTTATCGATTTTTAGCGCGATTGATGTAGAGGTGAAAAGGTGGAAAGGTGAAATTCCTCTGCTACAATAGATGAGTAACGCTTTCATTACTCAACATTCTAAAGTCAAATACAAGAATATAATAATTGATAGTATAAAAGGAATGTTAGGGTATTTGTTAGTAGTACAACCAGGCAATAGTGTCGCTAGCGTGGCCACAAGCAATTGCGTGGTAGGAACCAAAGTACTTTCGGAGCTCTATTGAAGTGGCATGGACACTTTTCAACAAGTAGTCTAGTACGTTCCACGTGAAGTGATTATCATACAATACATGGTCAAATTTATTCCTGATAACCACCTAACAATATTGCTATATATGAATTTCCGAGACCCTTCAGCAATGTTGTTCCCAAAATAAGTAAGTAGTTTGAAGTAACAATTTATGATTTATAAGAGCGTTTCTTCATTGCATCTCATATGGGTCATTGCAGCAGAACTGGAGTTTCCGGTTCATGCATGGAGTAAAGTAATGAACGTTGTGCCCCTTTTGGCATTCAAAGTATCACTTCAATACTGATCGCTATTTCTTTAATCCAACCACCTCTTCTTTTTTGCGGCACTACTCAAACTAGCCTTCAGTACTCTTTCACTAGCTGGATAGAAATAAGTTGGATATGGAGCCACTGATGCCCAATTAGGCAAACTAGTTGGGGTATAATCCCACCCTGGAGTGGCCGTAGTCTTAGCGTTTGGAGTACCAGAAATAGCACTATAATATGTTACTGCACTAGTTGGGTAATTGATAGACCAGGTGGTGGCAGTTACTGCAGAACCTGGTTGAGTTTGCATAGGAGCAAACTTGGTTCTACCAGATTGTTGGGTGTAACGTAAAGTAAATGATTTAGTGTCAATAACAGCAATTCCGGCGTTGATTTGAGGAGCAGGTGGGGGACCTGTTGCCGTAAGAATTAACGTAGCTGTAGTTGTTCCACCAATAGGGGTAACAGTAGCACCTGACATCCCTGATAATTGGAATCTAGGTGAATAATGATTTGTAAAAGAACTTCCACCAAAAACAGCATAAACTTGGAAGAAGAACCAACCGTTTGGGGCATCTGTACTTTTTATACTGGCAGTGAATGAGTTACCTGTGATTGGTTTATCGACTGATAATTGTTTGAAACACTCAATATTGGAATCTATACCAGTACAAAGCGAGATAGTATAGGCACTAACCAATGTTAACGAAGTTGGTGATGTAGAGTCATCATCGTCATCGTCCCATTTTAAATCTATTGAAACAGCTCCACCACTAGCAGAAAAGGTTGATCCTTGTGTTGGAGCAGTTATATCCACATCTGCGTAGGTGATTTTGAATATTGAAAGTAGGAGAAGGAGTTGTATTACTTTCATTGTTGTGGTTAAAAATAGGAAGATCTGGTGAAAAGACTGCGGTTTGAATTAGCGCAGAAAATCAGGACGAGATAACTCAGGCTCAGAACGATAAAAACGTCATTTCGAGCGCGAGAGACGTTGACTGGGATTGCCTGGACAGATGAGGATAATGATGGAATACTGTTTGTAAGGTACTTAAGTGTTTAAAGTGTACATTAATGTGAATGTAAATATCATTTCTACATCCTAGCTTCGAATAGATTAAAAGAGCATTAAGCTGTACCAGGAAAATGAACTTTAAGCTATACCAGGGAAGTCACGGCTAGGGTAAGTCGTTAATGGCCTTAGTTAAATAGTAGAGGTGATGTATTGATTTGCATTATGTTTCAATTTCATTGTGATTAGAGTTCTTTGATAGTTAGCTCTACCGTTCTATGGTAAATGTGAAGTGTCATTCAGCAACAATTCAAAGTAATTCAGACCTCGATATCATCTTCCCAGGTGTTGAGACTATACTCGGAAATCTACACATCTTATTAGACACAATACCGTTTCGTAGTGGGCACAACCTCGTCAAAGATCTGACTTTAGAAGTCGTATGTCTGTGATCGTGATACCTGTTTGAATACGAAGCTTCACAAGATGAAAAGTTTCCTATTTTGTCATAGCTCCACGAAAATGTGACATAATGCTCGATTGTTCTACGCATTCCACTATTCTTGATGAATGGGTTGTGGTTTTGTGATTAATACCATCAGTGTATGAATAAAGTATGCAGACTTATTCAATGAACCAACGGATCCAATAGGCTATAATTTCAATTCCATTTCTAAACCATTGTATCTATATGCTGCATTATAACTTGAATCAACATAAGCCTCATTCTCTATGCTTTGAAATATAAGTAAGAAATGTAGTCATTCATACTGGTACCATCATAATTATCATCAAGGTCACCAATGTATATTCGTTTGTTCACGGATTTTTCAGATGACAATTCAATTTCAAGTTGAAACTTGGATTTTCATTCACTCCGAATTTGCAACCGGCAGAAATATGACCGACTGAAAAATATTTCATCTTCAGTATAACTATTATGTTGCAAAATATCACGGCTCTTCTCACAATCATAAGTAATCTCCTTGTTCCGAAATACACTGGACTGCCACGTTTTTGTTTGTATATCTAGCTTGCCAGGTTGGAGTTGTATTTCCGAGAAACTCATCTGTTGCGCAAGCATCTATTCCATAATTGTAATTTGAATAGTCCTAGCTAAAACTCGGAGAGCTCAGGATCCGGAAGTACTTGTTAAACCCCAGTTCGACCGAAAACACTTGGCGACAATCACATCGGGCTTGTGTAGGGAATTCTCTCGTTTTTCGGTTGCAAAAATCTCGGTTACAAAATCTCGGCTTAATTTTGGTATGGAACTGATTAATGCTTGACATCATCTCATCATGGGTCGCCGAATTGCAGGAATATGTATTTATGACAATCGGGATACTACCTGCTGAATTAGTTGAAGTGTTTCCAAAATAATATTGAATTTCTAGATTTTGAAATGTGAGAAGTTTCTTACGTAACCTTTGAGTCTTCTTTACTACCTTATTCTTCGTGGTTATAGTTGTCGTGGTTGCGTCAATGGTTGTAGCTTGCTCCTAAATTATGATGCTATTTTATTTAGTACATTTAAGCCGCGTTCAATGATAAACGATACAGTCTGACCGCACTTTAGAACTTGAGGAGAATTGAGGTGGTACCTTACGATTATTTCCACGTTTGATTTTGGGTGCAAAATCTTGAACAATCGTCTAATTGCTATACAGCAATGCACACAAACGGTATAGATGAGGCCATTGAGTGAATCTATATACACCCACACACAAGGTATATACATACTACAAACACCCAAGGCAAAATAATTTGTTTAAAATTAACCTAACCAGAGCTCAATTACAAAAATTAGTTTAGTGCAACGACTTTAAGATGCGTATCTGTTGCTCAATCCAGTTCCTAATTCTAACATCCCTTCTTCTCATGAATTACTTATTCCCCACATTAATATTTAATAATGCATATGCCAAAACCGCCAAGAATAAAATTCCGCTTCGTCCGTGCGTACCCGTTTTCCATATAATTCCATGAATGACAGATCGGTTGCAACCTTTACCAAGAAAGTACCTCCTTGAAAGTCGATATGTAGTAGCCTACAATGATGTGGCATTTTTTTGGTTTTTCTCCTTCAGAGCGAAGGTCGTAATTAATATGGCTTAATTTAAGGGCTTAGGTATGGCAAGAAATCGTACCATGAAGTGTTCTAGAATTGTACTACAAACTCCATGATTATGCTTATGACTCGTTATTCATTAATAAATATACATGACGTTCAACATGTAGTTCCAATGCTTCTATTTACAACTTTCAGTGTGTTTGTTTGATTTTTTTGCAGCAATTGTATTCGCTATTCTCTATTGCCTAGAGTTCACACTTTTAAAGGGGCAAATCTGACTTTCTTTTGTATACTGCTAATACTTTCAGTTTCACTTTCTTCAAAATACCCATCCGAAGTAACTGTATTTACAAAATGATGTAGGTTTAAACCACCTTCAATTGTAATATCTGGGGATCCTGTATATCTATAAGAACTTTCCAAACTATTGAAGCAGTTGTGATTTGTAATTGGCAGTTCATTATGACTTGTATGAGGTACATTTCGTACTGCTCCACTTAAAGCATTACTTGAACTGATGACAAGACTGTGTCTTTTTTGTAATGGCTCTTTAATTTTGACTTCATTTAATGTGTTATTGAGCTTAATTTCATTAAATGAAGAACTACGACTTCTGACTGATGATTTTCTAGATCTGACTTTTGGAGTTTCAATTTTTGGTTCTGGTTCTATACGCTTTTGAAGTGATTCTTGTGAATTTCCTCTTGAATTCTTCAATTCATCTGCTTTCTTATTACGATGTAATTTCCCAGTTATAAAAGGTATCACCTTCAGATCCATGAAAAACATATCTCTGTGATATGAATTTCATAATTCAAGAATTCCACTTATACTTATAGCATCTGATAAAAGAAAAGACTGCAAAAAATCTTAAATATGCACAAGCCGGATCCGGGTAGATAATGCTTCGTGGTTTGTCCGAAAAAAGAACAATATAGACGTATATTCCATGATAATTGTAAAGATGGGGATTATGAGGGGAGGCTTGTTGTCGTATACTTCGCATGATCGTATAGCTTTTGGTAGGTAATGGTATGATGTTAAGTTGCCAAGATATGCATAGAATCTAAATCAATCAACTTTCCCATGAATCACCAAGTAACCTTCTAGATTACACATCGTAGTCACTCATAATCATAAAATTCAGTCATACCATTTACTGTGGTTGTAACGCGTTTCTATTGCCGATCTGGCATCCTTGGAACTATCGGCTAAGTCGCATTACGAAATTTAGAAGCTAATTAGCTACGCATGTGTGCCTCGGTATAATTTTTTCACCGTGAAGTATTATAGAAGCGCTACATGCGAGGTGTTTAAATATTGAGGGAGTAATTTTTGGTCATCTGAATAACTTGAGTAAGAAGGGATATGTAAAGAAGGAACTTCGAAAAAGTCATTAATAAGCTAAATTATTCTGTTAATGTAGGTGTAAGACTGGAAATGAGTGAATTGATTGTGTGTTATTAGTCATATTAAGTTGGCTCCATGGTTTAATGGATTTTCTTGGTATTTTGGATCGTTTTGGAATAATCAGTAGCATTATCAGGAACAATGTTTTTGGTGTATTTAATTTGAGTTATTTCGGAATAGGATATTCGATGGGCATTCTCAACAGGGGATAGGGTACAAATATTCGACTGGATAGGATTCGATGGTACTTTTCTGGAAAAAATTGCAGCCGTATAAAACTTTCAAATTAAGTTGGGCCACTGGTAAGTGTCGCAAGACGATAAGAAACAATGATTTCTTACAATACTCATCCATATGAATTGGAATTGTTTATTTGTTAATGAAGGGGGGGTTGCCATCATTATCTCGTATCATCTATTTGAATTAATCTGGCGCTTCCATAATCTTCTAAATTGCCGGGTGTTAAAGCGCATCAACAATGATGAAGAGGAAAATTCCAAAGGTTAAAATTCACCTATTTAGTGAAACTTGAAGGTACTGAGGCAATGAGTTGGTTCAGCAAAACCTTGCTTTGGTGTTCCAAATTTGTATATGCATTTCTCTTCTAGACTCAATCAACACCATTTACTGGGTCCAAACCAACCGCACCAGCAATTGCTCGTTTACTAGCCAGCGAAAACTCTCATTGTTTTACAATGTATTATTGTATCTCGTTGCCTTGTCGGACTTAAAATATGTATTGTGCCGTTCTTCCAAATACACAAAATTCCATTCCATGCCAAGGAAGGTGTCAAAATTTTGATTCCAATCGACTTTTAACTTTTCTGTACCAAGTTCAATCGATCGTATAATATTTACTAATATTTTTTATGTCTTTGAGAATATATAATTGTTGGTTAACAGTTAAGAGGAATATATGACGCATACTAACCTTCTCGCAATGTCGGAAGTTCCCCAATGACTCCACCGTTTATGACGTATATTTCTTCACAAACTCATGATGGAATCTACTCCAATCATTTATCCAATCTATTCCTGGTGGCAAGAAAGTAGTCCTTAAGTGCCAAGTTCCTTCAACTTGTCCAAACCCATTACCTGGAACACAACAAATACCAGTAGAGCTCAACAATTCAGTACAATATAAATCATCAATTTCAAGACCTTGTTTTTCAGCTTGTTCGAATAATTTCGAGTATTTCTCCTTTGAAAAGTTCAACTTTGGGAACAAATACATTGCACCTTGAGGTTTGTTACATTTAATATCTTCCATATGTTCGAAAGCATCATAAAGAACCTTTGCTCTATCTTTAAGATCGTTTTGGATTTTTTCTGTTTCAGCGGTATAAGTTTCGTAAGATGGATCACCTTTCTTTGGAGGATTAACCATAAGTTCAACTAAAGCTTGACCAGACACAACGGAACATAAATTAATACATGCCAATTTGAACAAGACAGCTTTAACTTCTGGAGTGAAACCAACAAGTTCCATATAACCACCTCTTTGACCACATTCACCAGAAACACCTTTACTTGTTGAATGTAAAGAAGCAAGTTGAACCTTTTTATATTTTTCATCTTTCAATATCATGTCACTTAAAACATGTTTAAATGAACCAAATTTTCCTTGGAAAATATTAGTTTGATAAACTTCATCAGCAATAATTACAATACCATTTTCGTATGCAATATTAATCAATTCTACAATATCTTCATACGATAAGATTGACCCAGTTGGATTACCTGGATTAATAACAACTAAAGCTTTAATATCTTTATGTTTGTTATCGGCAATTAATTCTCTGATATTAGAAGGATCAGTTGACCAATGGTTTTCTTCATTAAGATAGTAACCAATTGGAGTACTTTCATTCAATGCAATACTTGCAGTGTAAAGTGGATATTGAGGAATTGGAATTAAAAACGCACTATTATCAGTAGATAATAATTGTAATAAGTATGCCACTGCACTTGATGCCCCACTTGTTAAGAAAATATTTGATGGATCAGATGGATGTCCATCATCTCTTTCTTTAATGAATTTGGCAATCGATTGTCTAACAAATAATGAACCTTGAGAATTCGAATACGCTCCTAAGGATGATACATCTTTTAAGATATGATCTGCCCTCTCAACAACATCTTTTGGGTAATTTTCTCTAGATTGTTCTGGATATTGCATAATCGATAAAACTTGTCTATACCAAGTTAAAGGTTGTTGGTTTAACTGATGTGGATTCCCAATATTAGCATGAATAATCTTTTCAAATGGTAGTCCATGAGTTCCCGGATTTTCTTGAATTAATGAAGCAAGTTCATCCGCCAAAATTGGAATAGATCCTCTAACAGCATATTTGGCGTTAAGAGTGGACTTATTAAGATCCTTTAACAGTAATTGCTTGGAGTAATTTCTTAAGAAGACTCGTCTCATTGTGATGGTTGTAAAAATGTTGATGCCCAGTAGATAAGTGCTTGCTTAGTCATAGAGGGTTGCGGAGAATAAGGACCGAATATTCAGAGTCAAAGTGGGAGAAGAAAGATAGCTTTTGCTCAGTGGGGAAAGTCTATAGAAGGCGCCGTAAGACATATCTGGCACTAGATGGATATATTGCTAGTATAAATTAGCCATGGCTTATGTGAAACTGACAATTTCAAACAATTGAGATAGTCTAGACAGTTTTAGCGTCAAATACGATGGCTGGTGACTCGTTTGACTATTATGCTACTTGTATCATTAGTGGCTACCACCAAGAATTCATCAAAGCATTTTTCATTAATCACTTTTCAGTAAAGTTGGTGACTTGTGGAAGACTGTACTTGTATAACGTGGTACAACGCAACCTTACGAAGATTTGATGCTTGTCAAGTCAAACGATTAAACTTCAGGTAAGTTGCTAAAATAACCTATTTTCAGTCTTTGCTAAATATACCCTTCTTTCCTCATTTCTTAGTTAATACGAGTTTTCATCGCAATCAACCGGACTCCGACTAGCCCTTTATCCACTGAACAATATACCAGCTATAACGGCTCATTCTACTAAATTTATTTGCACCTAAGCCAAATTTCAAACTAAGTTTACGGCTGCAAATGCTTAGCTAATCTGCATCTTATCTTAAAATACGATTATCGAAAAATTACAATTGATGAAACTGAAATAATTATGATCATCTTCCTCAACAAATTTAACTTTTTTTATAGATAAGCCGTAATGTGTAATCAAACTTTATACTTCGAAGGGCTCGTATCAAAGAGGTCCGAGCAACTCCGAACTCCATTGCCTGGAATGTTATGCGGTAATGGTGTTTCTTCAAAATTTCTGAAGGCCACATGTCGTCACATATTAAGATACAATAAAGCTAGCCGTCATCGTAGGGCTTACTTAATAAAAATCTATGCCCCTGATTCACTCGCTTCACTTCTCTTCAAACTGAAACCTTGACTATCAACCAAAAAAGAAATCAAAATACGAATCGGAACTGCGAAAGTATCATAACATCATAGCAATACTTACATTTTGTATATGAAAAAACCATAGCAATCTTATAACGTCATAAATCTAAACTTGTTGTACATTGACGCATTAATCTTGCATTTGATATGGACCCGGATCCCCAAATGTCACGTTCTTGTACCCCCTTTTATTGTATCGTGACTAAAAAAGTTGCAGCCGTGAAAAAACTCCCCACAATCTAGGGGGTATATAAAGCTTGTGAGTTCTTCACAATATAAATAATGAATAAAATAGTAATATGATGAACCCACACTTTAAACTTGCAGTCAAGACTCAAACATGCCCTCTGAAACCAATGAGTGCTTGTTTACTTTATACCTGGAAATCCGCTAGTATGCCAAATTTGGGAGAGACCTTAAAATTTGTAGACATGGAGAGAAGAGGAGAGAAGAATCACCATAGGAGACTGGCTGTTGCTATAAGGTTTGAGAGTCCTAAGCAACTTGCGTAAACGAAGTAACTTATCGAAGAAAGTGAGCTAAGTTAATTTGAAACATCAATTGGTATGTCGAAAATCAGCTAATAATGACTGGTAGGTAAAGATTGTTGGCGAATTTCAATAGCGTAGTTGTAGCCCTCGTGGGTTGTAGCAATGGCCAAAGTATCGTGGGAAGTTATTACTTGCGATTCATCAACTTGTCCGTCATCATTTGCTTTGCTATTGCTACTTGCTAGTTGGTTGCAAATTATCATCTGTGAGTCCTAACCTCGGATAACGAAAAAATAATATCAAAGGCTTGTTTAACAACTAGAATGGTATAGTAGGACCATACTATGTTAGTATGCTTCCGAGTTCACAAAGAGGTATCGCCCACTAAGGTATATTCCTACTACTGTGAATGATAGTCATGAAACTATTCAAGAATGTGAATTTGCATATGTTCAGTATATGTCGTTTATAGAATTATTTAATGGAACGCCGAAAATGTATTACGGTCATTGGTAGTTTGTATATTTAATCAATAAAAGTTTCTTAATGATACGTACGCAGTTGATCTTGGAGCTCTCAAATCCGAAGACGGGACAGCTAGCGACAGCTTTGACTTTTCTTCGCAAGTAGCTGAACCACCATATATCAACATCGAATACAATATAGGTATTATCACCCGATGTGTTTACATTCAGTCTCATTACAGACAGAATTGGGGATTTGCCTCAACTTCAGTCAATCATTCTGGCATGAATTGAACTAGAAGCTGAGCTATCTGAGTACCAAATGGTAGATCTGGAGGTTCAGTGGTATTAGTACTAATTTCTCTCCAGGATACTTGCTTGTCAAAGTTGAGCGTATATACCTTAGCTAGTTTGAAACTTGTATGTGTGCTTTTCAAACGTGTAACGGCTGCAAATATCTGAGACTATTTGGCGCGAAGAATTCAGGGATTTTGGTATGAATTCAACTGGTTACATTGAGTGAAAAAAATTTAATGCTTACCATCGCCGATAGTGGGAAATAGCTTCATGAAATTTCTAACTGAGTAGGACTTATCAACAAAGTGGTACAAAATACGAAACCACCATTTTCTACCATTGTCTTAATCCAATGGACGTTTAGTACAACGTAACAAGGTTGCAAAGGCTTAAGAGAAACTTTACGCGCAAAGAACATTAAATCTGTCTTGATATTTATTCTCTATTGTCATTTTTAACTTGAATACTCTTTGCAGAATCATAGATCGATGAATTTTTTTTATGGTTACTTACCAATTTAATGCACTTATTTTGGATATTGCAGTTCTAATGTCTGTGCTGTCTATGTCAGTTCGCTCCAACAGCTTTCACTTGCATTATTAACTCCCAAAGTATAACCCATCAATAAACCTCGTCCTAAAACACCAATCGACATCTCTAAATCCCTCTTCATTATAACAAACATCTTTAACCTCCATATTTGACAACTTGCCCACCACAGTCTTCACTCCTGGAAACACATGCTTTATTCTACCCAAACCGATTTCAGTACATAAATAGGTACACAATACAATGTCATCTAAATTAACTTTATGGTCTATCAAGACTTGGATAGCCATTATAGCTGCAGCACCACTTATAATTTGAGAATCAAACAAAAATATCTTCTTACTTTTAACATCATTCGGTAAAGATTCATAATGTAATTGAGGCTCACCAGTTTGACTATCACTTTGAATGAGTAATTTTCCAATTGAAACATCAGGAATAGTTTTCTTTATCAGATCCAGAAAACAATCACCAGACCGAATCATATTTACAGCCATTATATCATCTTTAAATTTATAACCTTTATATGTATAATCATGAGATTTTGAAGTTTTTACGATCAAATCCTCGTAACTTGTTTCTGTTAAAAATTCCAATGCTTTTTCAATGATTAAAATAGACATTCTATCGAAATAGAAGATGAAGTCTGATCTTTCGGTTTCTTTATTAAAGATAATTGAGTTTATACCTCTTGATTGATTTGTTGTAGGTAAAATCTTCAAATTTGGTATTTCCATAATATCTCTTGTTGCATAAGCACCCAAATCCTTTAAAGCTTTTAAATGTGATGCTGACTTGATTGCCAATTGTTTTTCAACATGCTGAATCATCATATTAATTGCAATTTGATTGTCCAAACCTCTTGGTAAAATAACATCTGCATTGTTCATTTGAGGCATAACATATCTAACGGCATTTGGTTTGACGAATTTTTCCCATTGAAGCATTGCTCCTGGTAAATCTCTACCTCTAACTAAAATATCTCTTGTAAGTCTACGGGCAAGACATATATCCAAATCAGTATCTACATAGATTTTAAGATCCATAAGATCTAACAATCTTTTATCATGAAGTGCATAAATTCCTTCAAGTATGATCACATTAGCACCATAAACTGTTGTTGTTTTATTGGTCCTATTATGACTTGTAAATGAATATAAAGGTATTTGAGTTTTCTCTCCACGTTTAATCTTCTTGACGGTTTCATAAACCAAATCCATATCAAAAGAATATGGCATATCAAAATCAAAATTACATTCAAATGCTTGTTTACGTTCTTCTTCATTCAATGGGTTATAAAAGTTATCAAATGAAAGAAGTACTGTCCATGGTTGATTCAATTCTTGAATGATTTTTTGGGAAATGGAGGTTTTCCCAGATCCTGAATTACCAGCAACTCCAATAATGTATGGTTCGGTCCATGGTGGAACATATGAACTGATTTTCTCATCTTTGAACGTCCTCTCAGAGTAGAATGATGTGATGTCATCGACACTCATAATGGCTGTGAAAACTTTGGTTGTAAAAATCATAAAAAATTGCGATGTCTATTGATGAAATCCAACCAGGAACGGGGAAGATTCAATCGGGAACAGGAAAGAGGAGGCTAAGAGAGGATGTGTTTGGATTAGATAATGGTGAAGAATTGATTCAAAAAGATATTGAAAGCGAAGAATTCACTCGAAATGATTTGACGGAGAATGTGGATGGCAACTCCGATAATCAAATTGGAAACCAAGATGTGATACGGCACGAAACAAAAGAAGTCCATGAAATTGACTTGCAAGGTCTAAAAGGTTCTGGTAGTGAAATTAATCTGAGTACATCGCCTGCTTATTGTGAAGCAAACCGATCATCAAGTACAACTCAAAACAAGTATCGGAAACATAACCCTAAAGGTGGAAACCAAGTGCCACATCACTCCACAACAATGCATGTGGACAATCAACTGCCACCACACTCCGCAACTTACGAAGACAAGAAACTGAAGCATGAACTACTCCATTCTAAACAAGGAATATCGCATGATAAACCATATGAAAATCAATGGGAATTAGAACAATATAAAAAGGCTACTCAAATAACTTCATCAATAGTGATAGAACCAACAGAAGAATATGAGTTTGTTTTTGATGAATCTCAATTTGTTGATTTTGGTCTGGAAGATTTGATGGAGGGTGATGAAAACAAGTCGAATCCTGACACTGCTATCCAACCACTCGACACCTCACTTGAAGAAGTAAAAAAGAGTCTTCCAGTATATGCATATAGAGAAGAATTCCTCCAAGCTATTGAATCAAACCAAGTTCTTATAGTTGTTGGTGAAACCGGTTCGGGAAAAACAACACAATTACCTCAATATCTTCATGAAGCTGGTTATTCAAAGGATTCTCATGGTAATCTACTAATAATAGGCTGTACTCAACCACGTAGAGTTGCTGCAACGTCGGTAGCTACAAGAGTCGCTAAAGAAATGAATACAAAATTAGGTCAAAAAGTAGGATATAATATTCGATTTGAAGATAATTCTTCAAGTCAAACTATAATTAAATATATGACAGATGGTATGTTATTAAGAGAATTTCTCAATGATTCACAATTATCGAAATATGGAGCAATAATGATTGATGAAGCTCATGAGAGAACATTATCAACTGAGATTTTATTAAGTTTATTGAAGGATATATCAAAGTCAAGACCATCCTTGAAACTTATAATTGCATCTGCTACTATTAATGCTAGCAAGTTCTCCGATTTTTTCAATGGAGCTCCTATTTTGAATATCCCTGGTAGGAGATTTCCAGTTGAGATATTTTATACAAAGAGTCCCGAAGCTAACTATGTTCAAGCAGTAATTACCACTATCTTTCAAATCCATTTGAAGGAAGATGATGGTGATATTCTTGTATTTTTAACAGGGCAAGAGGAAATAGAACAATTGGAAGAGTCCTTGAATGAATCAACGCTTAAACTTGGATCCGAAATTAAACCTTTATTGATTTGTCCAATTTATGCTAATCTCCCAAATGAAATGCAATCAAAAATCTTTGATCCGACTCCGAAAGGTTCTAGAAAGGTAGTTCTAGCCACGAATATTGCTGAAACATCGATTACAATTCCTGGAATTGCATATGTTATTGACCCTGGGTATGTCAAACAAAATTCTTATAGTCCATCCACAGGAATGGAAAGCTTAGTAGTTGTACCATGCTCTAGAGCATCAGCAGATCAACGTGCTGGTAGAGCTGGTAGAATTGGGCCTGGGAAATGTTTCAGATTATATACAAAATGGTCCTTTTATAATGAACTTGAAGCAAATCCAATTCCAGAAATACTAAGAAGTAACCTTATTTCAACATTGTTATTATTGCTTTCGCTTGGTATTAACGATTTAATTAATTTTGATTTCATGGATCCACCATCAAGTGAGGCGATTATCAAATCATTGGAATTATTGTATGCTTTAGGAGCTTTAAGCTCAAATGGTGGATTAACTAAATTAGGCAAGAATATGTCAGAATTTCCCATTGACCCAATGTTCACCAAGACTTTAATCGTGAGTAATGAATTGGGTGTTTTTGATGAAGTTCTAAGTGTCGTTAGTATTTTAGGTGAGTCAAGTAACTTATTTTATAGACCAAAAGATAAAAAGGAACAAGCTGACAAAGCCAGAGAAAGATTCAAAGATGATAAGGGAGATCACTTAACCTTGTTGAACGTTTGGAATGAGTGGGTTGATGTTGGTTACTCAAATCAATGGTGTCAAGATTATTTCATTCAATATAAAACAATGAGAAGGATCAAGAATATTAGAGAGCAATTGTTGAGGGTTTGTCAAAGAGTTACAGGAACTGGTGCTGCCAAAGAAACTAATCCTTCACAAATCAAAGTGCTTGTTCAAAAATCAATTGTCTCCGGATTTTTCCCAAACATTGTCAGATTATCACAAATGGGTGATTCGTATAGAAGATTAAAGAAAAATCAAGTTGTCAATATACATCCTTCTTCAGGCTTGTACCCGGTCAAGCCACCTCCAAAAATGTTGCTATATCATGAATTAGTGTTGACATCGAAGGAATATATGAGAAATTGTATAATTATAGAGCCAGAGTGGATTAAGGATTATGCGGAGCACTATTACAGCGAGAAGGAGATGGGAGTGAAGGTGAAGAGGTAGCAAAGGCTGTTGGGTAGTAGGTAAAAAGACGAAGTAGGTAGAAAATGGAAGTTAATATGTAAAGTTACAAAATAGAATTGTATATGATACCATCTATCGAATTGTACAAGTTTTCTCACCGATTCTTGTTATATCCCAGTAATCTCTTTTTAGTTCGAAGGAAAACTGAACTTGCAGTCAACTTGTGCAAGTCTCTTCGTGAGCTCGGATAATATTTCTTCCACACTTCCACTCTCAAATGAAAGAAAAAGTCTACGCCAAAATCGTTCTACATTTGCACCCGATCATATAGAATGAAAGTAAAACTTAATTACACCAACGTGGTGCATAATGCAAGTTTAAGTAGGCGAAATACCTTAGATCGTTATGTGTACAATTATTTGCCAATTCACCAAATCTACCAGGGTGGTATACGATGGTCTTCACTGATTTCAATTCGGAGTTCTTCAGAGATGCAACACTCCGGAAGATGTTGCTATCCAGTCCGCCACAAATCTACATTCACATCACCATCATCTATAAACATTGCAAGTTCAATGTCTCGTGGCCATGACTCTTCTATTCAATCGATGGAAAATGTCATGAATATCCTCGAAGATGCCGAATCTCCGATTCCCAAAAAGAGAACGTCGCCATTTTTATCAGCATTGAATAGAGTCGATATAGATTACTTGAATAAGTATACTCAGAAATTTGGAGAACAAATCTACAAGTACAAGGTATTATACGAACTCAATTCAAGGCCGTACCTTCAAAGTAATTTATGGCTACTTGAAGATTTCAATACCAAATTTGATGTTTTGTTGAATCGGTTTATGAATAGAGCTATTCTGCCCAAATCAAATTCATTCTTTTGCAGGCAATCTAATTTGAATTATGATTCTAAATTAACTTATGCACAGACCGTGGCAAGATATTTTGTACTAAATAACATCCATTGTATGCAAAGACTTACAATAGATATACGACAAACATCAAAGACGATTCTTACATATGATAAAGAAAAGGATTTCCAAGGAGATATTCTTCAACTTCGATTGAAAAGTCAACCGCGTAGAGTTACTTCAGATCCATTGGTTATTAGAAATGCACTTGGTGGAAGACCATTCAGAAATTGTTTACCATTTTTAGCAATGGATGAAGATGTTATAGGATTCTTATTGAAGAATAAAGAGGAATGTGAATTACTCATTTCAGCTATGAAAGCTGATGAAATTGAAGGTTCACTTGCTTTTGAGATATTATGTAAGAGAGTCTTGTTTGCAATTCAAGAGAAATCTCAAGAAGAACCTCGTAAAAGAACTATTCTGGACAAACAATATTGGGAAGGTGAGTTGATTAAAGATGAGAAGGAAATGCAAAGTGTAAATGAAAGAGTGAAATCAGAAACCGATAATTCGCAGCCACAAACTATACCCACACCAGATTCAATAATATTTGCAAAAATAACCCAAACTAAAAAATCACTGGATTCTGATTATAAATATCCAGATAGACAAGTTGATATAGATTACTCGAATTTGAATGAAAGGATTCTATTATCTAAATTCTTAGAAGATTCAATACTGATGCGTAATATCAAAGCAATTGTTGCTTATAAAAGTATGATACCCTACAGACTCATGAATACTATGTATGGTAAATTTCCATATGAATTGGCAATCAATGAAAGTGAATGGTATACTGAGTTGGTAACTAATAATCAGGATGATGCTATAAAAGAAGTGCTTGTTAGCTATTTCGATCGATTCTTTGCTAGATTTTATGGAATTCAACCACTAGAAGCTGAGCAATGGTTGGTGAATTTGTTGATTACCTTGGATGCTCAACCTGACTTGGTGAATGAAGATTTGGTGGCTGAGGCTGTAGAACATTTTAAAAGAATGATTGATAAATGCCAATTGATTGGCAATACCCAGACTTGGAAGAAGAGAGAAAGTGGTGGAATGATGGAGATGTTAAACAAAGCGAAGCAACTTGAAAGATCAAAGCAAATCCAAAAATTGAAGAGGGTAATTAGTTCTACTTCAAGCAAAATCTGAGAAGGCGGAATCGCTCAGGCAGGTTGGGAACGGAATGATGCGGGGTCCATATTTTTTGAATTGACCCCAGATTTTGACTTGTTGCCTTTTATACATGAAAGTTAGACCATAATTTGCGCCATCTTTTCCGTAAAAATTATGCAATGATACTAATGAGGTACTGAAATAGATGCTTAGTGTAAGCATAGTGAGCGAAGTCTAATTTAAAGGGTTCACATTATTAAGGAGGAGTATTCAATTATAGATGAGAGTATGAGCTCTAGCAGGCCTCCTTCATATGCCAGCGAAGATTTTCATCGAGCTGTTGGTCAAAAATTAGCAAAACCCCACCAATTTTATGAATAATTTTAAGATAGGAGATGCCGGATCATCTTCGACATTCTTCTATACAACGGTCGTGTCAAGGTATCCTGCTTATATATTCACCCTAATGATGTACTATGACGAGGCTCGGAGTACCAGCGATGCATCTTTTCGCCATATGAAATTTCCCCATATAGATAGCAAGGTATAAATTCAAATATATCAATAACCAACTTTGTAGATCGACTAATACTTTAAAGTGTAAAGTTCAAAAGAATGTCTGAGAATATTGGCAGGATCACATTCCCACGCCGCACATATTAGTGAACTTTCTTGACAACACCGCACATATTAATCTACTTTCTCAGTTCATACTTCATTCAAACAATTCTACACCTGATTTTACATTTTCACCTTATAAATAAAACTTATGTACACTCCAAATTTAATTTCTATTATTTTGTGATTTTGCAACCATAGATCACATGACATTCAATCTTCGAATCGGAATTGTATTTCAAGAATTCCCGACACCTACCAACATCGCAAACGTTTGAGGTATTTAATTCCCACTCTTATATGTCGATCAACTTTAACGTACATTTTGTTTCCCCCCTTATCATATCCCTTACCATATTCGAGAATGTCGTACCCAACGAGGTAAATTAATTCCCAATATTCACACTATTTCGGTCGACATTTAACGACATCTAGCAGTCGTATATTTCTGCGTTATTTCTATAGTTCGCGTCCGTTGTCCCCTGAAACACCCCTTGTATATCGCACCTGCATATAATTCAACAAGCCATCAATACTTAGCTCACCCATACGTAAAGTACTCTCATCTGGAAGTATTTGAAGTGTGCCCAAACGTAACCTACATGATTTGAAACCCTGGCATGTTCCCAACCTTGAGTTCCAGTTCATCTACAGGTGGGTGTGATTGTTTTCTTTTTCCGCACTCTAATTTTAGCGACATAACTAGGGAAGTTTTTTCTCGTGTAGCCTTAACTTATAAATTATTATACGTTTGATTATAATTTGTTAAACATTATACATTCGCTATGAAGCTACTAATCGCTATAAGCTTGATTAATGTTGTTACAGCTGATATATTAGTGGGATGTTGGGCATCCATTAATAAAAATGGAAATGGAGTTGTAGATTCTTTCCAAACCCCGTCATTATGTGCACAAACTTGTTCGACATCTCCATATCTTGGACTTCTTGCTGGAAGTACGTGTTTCTGTTTAGATAGTTTACCGTCTGGACCACAAGGTGGAACTTGTGATATCAATTGTTTTGGGTTTGGTCTGGAGAAATGTGGTGGTTCAAGTGCTTATAATGTTTATCAAAATCCAGGAGTTCTGGTACTGAGTAGCATTGGTAGTAGTAGATCTAGTGCCAGTACTAGTAGTTCTAGTAGCTCCAGTAGTGCTAGCAGTACTAGTTCAAGTCCAACTACTTCATCTACTGATAGTACATCAGCCACTCAAACTGTTGTTACAAGCACTCAAACACAAGGAAATCTGATTGTTACAAAAACTATCACTTCTGGTCCTTCAGGTTCATCTACTAATCAAGCAAACTCTGGATCTTCTGGACATTCTGGTAAAAAAAGTAGTAATGTGGGTCCAATTGTAGGTGGAGTTGTTGGAGGATTAGCTGCATTGGCTTTGATTGGTGTGGGAATATTCTTCTTCTTGAGATATAGAAACTCCGAGTATGACGATGAAGAAGAATTTTATGATAAACCAGCTGGTCCAGGAACTTTGGGTGCTGGATTGGGTAGTTTAGGTAGAGGTAATACCGCAAAGGGAAGTCGTAAAAATACTAGTCCATTAGATATGCCAATGGCAAATCCATTTGTTCATCCAAATGATGCAAACGCAGGTGTTCTACCGGGTAGTGGATTGGTTGATCCAAGATTGAATCCGATAATGATGGGTAGAAGAAGGTTAAGTGAGGGAAGTTTGGCTGATGAAGCTGATTATCTGAGAAAGATATTATCTATTGCAAATCCCTAAGTGCATATTAAGATAGTTGGGCGTTCCATGGTAGACCTCAATTAGACTTAGCTTGGAAGCAAATATCATAATCGTTTAACTTGTCAAGGCTGAGTTTTTCGTAATCCGAGTTTCAGCACTCCCTAACTCACAACATCAGAAGCCTTAGTCTACATCGCAGAGAACTTGAAGGAGCAGGATTTAGTATAATTTGATTTCATATGCAAGAGCTATTTTTAACTTTAGTAAATGCAAGGCATTTGAAGGCAGTTTTATTGATTCATTACGACTTCTTTGCTGATCGATTACGAGTTACACCATTAGGATCTTGTGAGGACTATTTAATTTTTCCAAGTCGCTAAGCCTCTATTCCACACTACACGTGTGTTCAGAATACCCGGATTCTGCCAGTGCTGTTACGATTTAGTCACTGTCAGATCATTGAATCCGTAGTAAGTCCAATTTATTTGTATTTGGATGGAACTCCAAAATTCATAGGTATAAATTGAGCTGAATTACAGTTCTACTTTTGACGATATCCTATCCGAGAACTCTCTAAAATTGAGGGAGATTGGGGTATCTCAGCGTTTACGCGCAATTGTTTGGCCATTTGGCCATTCTTCCTTAGGTTCACTTTTAATTAAGTCAAGCTATCTCTTTAAATCACCAAGCTTATTGGTTATATATGGTATTGCCATTGTGGTACAGTTTCGCGGAGCGAATACTGAATAAATGAATTTCTGAAGTCTTGTAGGAAAATAGTGCAAATATAGTGTTTGTTATCAATTTAAGAGGATCAGGTACGTGTCGTCATATGATGAAACCATATCGACTGGAAGTTCTCGCTAAACTTCTAGCAATTTAATTCGGAAGCACTTTATTAGTGGTTATTGGTGTAGAATGTCATTGGCGACATCAGTTAACTTTTTTAAAGATATAACTTTCGGGCAATTTCTCAGAAAACTCATAAAAATTGACTTAATTTCGGTAGATAGGGTTTTTCTACATCACCCAATTACGTGAGAGAAGCAGGTTTAGCCAGTATTACATACAGGCAGTAAAGCATCTCACCCAGTGAGATATCGATTTAGAGCAAAATAAACCCAAAACATCCTCAAACTGAAATTGTAACCACTTTTCATATTTTTGGATTTACTCATTTTGCAACCATTTCGAGTCGATTTCACATCCCTTTTAGGTGGTCTCTAAATAATAAAATCTAGCTAGTATATCCAAAAGAGTCATAATATCTACCAAATGCGATAGATATCCCTTTCTTATTTAGGTAAATCGGAAATGATTGTTCCGAGGAGGTACTAGTAAAATAGAGTAAAAGGCGAATACCGTCCTAGTTTTTACCCTCGCCACGCGAGGTCCGTAACTTTCCGCCCATACCGACTTCGACCGCGTTGTCCACCATAACGGAGCTTCATGGTCCCACGAGTTGGTAGATTTGTCTTGGCAGCGCCCCTTTTTAAGCAACTCATTTAAGGTTGTATGACCTCCTAAGGTGATGAAACGCAGCCAACTAGACCAATTCACTACGAGCGGTATCTCTTATATATTTGAACATGGTTCTACAATTTTTGAGTGCCCACAATTCAGTGTAGGTAACTCTCCGGTACAAATATTGGATCCGCCTAAATATGCCCTCCCCAATATTTACTCCAGGTTTACTTGCACGGGAATCTTTATCTCCAGACAAATCCTTCTCGCGAGTACTCTCGCCGGAGTTTTTCTCCCTGAGGTGAGGCCATTCTTACCGCCGCAAAGATTATCTCCCTACAATAGTTTTGAGTCGCCCCTCAAGTCGCATTTTTCAAGCAACAAGTTAGTGACTACCCAATGAACACAGTCTATTCCCGCCCATCAACACCAGTTATCACCCGATCTAACTTACCTAATTATGAACGTGCATTCCACGACAAACTTGATTCGATTCAATCAAAACTACTTGATATGAAAAACAATCGTAAAGCTTATATTTCCCTGAAAGAGGTTTATGAAATCTATGATAATTTCTTATCGCTTCTCCATGAACTCAAATTGAGTCGTAAAGATGAAGAACTTAAAGGATTAACGTTAAATACTAATTCCAATGATCTTAAAATTGATGATATATGGCAGCTATTATCATTATGTTTTGTTACATGTGGTCTTATCAAATTCGCACCAGCAACATATTCGTCATTACTGACAGTATCGAAACTATTGGGACATCTTAAAGAGTGCCAAGTTTATACACTTGATGATTTGAAACCGATTAAAGTGAGACTTGTAGAAATTCGTAACATCATAACTTTTACTAATGATGAAGATGGTAAACATAAATCTGAAGAAACTTTACTTTTATTGAATAAACTTAATAAATGTGAAACCCTTTATAAAGGTCTTGAGGATAGTTTTAGAAATATTCCAGATGATTTGGAACCAATCTATAATAAATTGATATCTATAAGGAAAGAAATCATGAATTATTTTACAGATGAAAATCAAACTTTTAACATCGAACAAAAAATCGTACAATTCAAGAAGAATTTGAAAAACATTGAGGAGGAAAGAGGAGATGATGGAAAGTTCCACTCAAAATCTGAAGGGGAATTCGAAGGTTCTGATTCAAACCCAGTACAACCTATTTTGAATGGTCTTATTGATGATTGCAATAATCTTGTAAACGATCTCGTTATTAAAACAGATAGTTTAAGTGGTATTGGCTCACTTTCAATTGAAGATGATCCTTCCATGGGAAATTCATCTGGGCCTTCAATAATTTATGCCACAGAAAAAAAATTCGAATCTTTATACACCCAACTTATTCAACTTAAACATACTTTAGAAAATCTACTCATAACAAGAAGATGGACCTTAAGGGAAACTGATTTATATACTTATCAAAAATTGTTGAAAACAATCGATGATGAAAGAATCACTTTAAATAAAAGCTTAACTGATCAAAATCAACAACATAATAAGAAATTGAGAAAAAATCATATTCTTATTTTATATCTTTTACGTCGTTGTTATTCATTGATTTATAAATTACTTGAAAGTAGTGAATCTGTTAGTGAATCTTTGCAACCTATTCATAATCAACTTAGCACTGTTAGAAGGTGTTTATTAGAAATTAAACGTATTGATGGTCTTAATAGTTTACGTGATTTGTATCCGTTCCAAATGAAACTTGCATCTTTGGATAATTTACGTGAAGAGGGTAAATTTACTATAAATAATCAAATTCCTGAAGGTCAAGGTACTTTGAATGCTCTTCTTGCCGAATGCTTCGATATAATGCATGAGCTTCAAATTGAATTGGAAGATAAAGATGATGTTGAAGATGTTAATGGCGGGGATTTCACAAACTCAAAAAGTGTCAGTAAGAAATATGATTTAGATGAAGTGGAAATAAAGAGAAAGAGGTACGGGGGATTTATCGAGGCCGATTATGATAAAGAATCCGAAAGTGGTTTGGATGATGATGACGATGACGATTTTAGCGAAGCAGAAGGTAATGATTATTATTAAAGAGAATGCGTGAAGTTACTTTTAGTGAAGTAGTACATTAAAAGGGTAGTCATAATGCATAGACTCTACATGACTTATAAGAATCAGGTTGTTTTCTAATTCCCAACGCATAAAGCTCCTACTGAAAATTAAATCTTCGTCAATCAACAACCCATTCGTCACATTCATATCATCTTGAGCCAGCACTCTCATTCGTAAAGCTAGATCTCAATTTCCTATTTAACTTGTTCATATGTCAGTTCTCAATTAATTTTAGTTATATTTTGCGTATAATATGCTGGTGTTGATGTAGATATTGTGCTATGTATGAATTTTCTTATCAAATTCCTCTTTTGCCTATTTCTGTTACATATTGATACGATTATTCTTACTCTGAAACCTAAGTAGGTATAGATTAGAAATCCACTCGTACATATGATATAGGCATTTATAACTTTCAGTCAATAAACGTAGACACTAAGAGTCATTGGTTGTGTTACCGTTGTAAAGGTTCGCAGAGAGAGTGCTCATGGGATTCCAAATTGTGTTATTCTGCGCCGAGCTGAACAGTGATATGTAGCTTAAACATGAGGCTGCGAAAACTTCTCCTTTTGTAAATTATTTGCATGGTCAAAACACTCTTCGTGAACTTCATCTTAGCATCGGCCCATCTAGTAACAATTACAAAGTTTATCAATCTGTCTGAATTGAATATGGTCCCGGAGCTTCCTGATGCTAGCATTCCCAATGTCACTTCGGTCAATCCAAGGACCGCAACAAACTTCAATGTCCTTGAGTCTCCTACTCTTACGAATAGGCCAAACCAATTTCCAGATACTTCTGCAATTGTTCAAGTTGTCAGTTCTGAGAGTTCAATAGAAGCTCCAATCGCTCAAGACTACTCTGGACGTAACTTCAACTCATATAGAATTCCCAGAATCCGCAAATCTGATCTTAAGCCAGAAGATTCCAGAGGTTCTTGAAGACTAAAAAAGTGCTGTTGAAGGCCTTCTGGTGAATTAAGGAATATCACAATTTTCAAGGGAACTGCTGCTCTCATTTGGGAGCTTCAAGGAATGTCAAAGACGAATAGTGTTCAGCTAGTCTGCAAAAGTTTTGACTTTGTCACTTTCTAGGACGGTTATCTAGCTCTGATTCTCTTATATCTACTAATACACATTTTATTTGTACAACCTTTCCGAAGACTAATCTTCACATCCCATTTGTGCTGCATTTTTTCGCACCCAAATCAATCTAAGCTTAATATTCATCGAAACAACCTCTTTGTAAACGCCACTATGAAGATCTTTGAATGTGTCATTATTTTCAGTATTTTGATATCAGTTAGTGCTTCACCTATTCCAAAGAATGGTAACGATCTTCAATTGGGCTTTGGAGATGAGAATCATAAATTTCCAGATGTAATTGTTAGTTCTAGTGAACCACAAGATATCAGTCTGGGTGGTATTTCAGATACTAAAATTCAATATTCCACTACAATAGAACCTTTACAAGATGATAGATCAACAATTGATATAGTTGAAGACACCCCAAGAATTCCGTTAGGAACAAACGATAATAACATGATTTCATATTTAGCAAGTAAAGAAGACATTAATTCTGTAATCCCATATCTAGCCAAATACTTCAATTCAATCATTTCAAAAACAACTGCAAAGAATTTTACATCTGCAATTCCACACCTTGCTGAGTTTGAAAAGAATTCCATTCCAAACTTGTTACAATATGTTGATGTGATTATTGGTACAGAGACTCAAGAAGTACACTCAGGTGCAAATACTGAGAAATTAAAGAAAGTACACTTTGATGGGGAGATTGATTTAAAGGAACAACCCTCTCAAAACAAAGCTGAGAATTCTCCATTGGAAATTACTTCAGATGATTCAAACATGCCTAGTGTTGAAAATAATTCAGATACCATAATTAAAATCCCAGTTACTCAGGATGTTGTTATCGATGTTCCTGTTGATGCAACTATCAAAAAAGGGCCAAAATTCCGTCTTGCGATTGGACTTTTTGCGGATGCTGATGCTCATAAGAAAGGTGCAATGAGATCGTTTGAGTGTACAAATAACGAGTGTAAGAAAGGAAAGATTAAGCAATTGTTAGAAGCCATTAAAGCAAAGATTTTTGGTTAGCTGGGTGGAAATTTAATCAAGATACTTATAATAGATTCTGTGTGTTTGTAGTATCGTAGTAGGTTTGTTAAAAGCCAAACGTAGCTTTCCGCTACAGCTGATTTCCCTATCTCATTTGAAGGTATTCCTTCAAGAACCTCCTTTAATTACTACAAAAAAGACCAAAATTGCAAGTGACTGTTTTTCTTCCAATTTGAATCCTATCAATTATCTAATCATGGATTTTGCAACCATTTTTCCGGGACTTACGGATATATCCGAGACAAAACCACAGCACTTTAAATTCCTCAAAAAAATTACCATCAACCTTATAAATATTTTCGCCCATCTACACAAATGAATTAAGCCTCTTCTTCATTGTATTTCAGCTATCCTAAACTCCGTCAAGACTAATCTATCCCGGTATTCGCTCCGCTTTCTCTCCGTAAAAAAACCGTCACGAACACGACCCTACGCTCCTTCGGAAAGTTGCTCCTCGCCATCTGATAAGTTACATCCATCACAACCAACAGCATTAAAGAGCTTCTAAAGTATAATAAACATACTTCAATACTAATAACAACTAATAATATAAGCGATTTATGATCTCAGCTGGGTTCCAATGGGGAATAAAACCAAAATTACATAAACGTGAACCATCCATTACCACCAATACTAGAAAACGAAGACATGACGATATAACTGAAAATGTGGTATCATCCATCAATCGAAAAGTCCATACTATCAAAAAACCAAAAACTCCTAGAATTCTTGGACAAACTTTACCTGTTAGTAGACTCGTTGAAGTTCTTGATCATCCATCGTTACAAAATTTGGTATCTGAGTTAATTAAGCATCATCCTGAAATAGCAGAAACTGTAAATAAACTATCACCAAAACCAAGTGTTAACTCTTCATTATTGCTTATTAAGGAAAAGTTTGATCAAATCTTATCTCATTTACCTTATAAATGTGATACGGAGAGTGATTATTCATACTTAAGGGTCAAGCCGTACTTCCTAGAGTTCTTGAATTGTTTATCTGATTTCATATTGAATTTTTTACCACCAATAGAATTAAATACAAGAAATTCATTAGGATTTTTAGATGCTATAACATGTTTATTACATGAATTACCACAATTCTCAAATACGGAGTTTCAATATACCAAGAACATGGCTTATGATCAAATTGCAAACATGTGGTCTATTATCATAAGTGGAAGGATTTATGTAGATGATGAAGATATTGAAGATGAATTGGAAAATGGTTTAAGGTTGATGAAGATAGTAGAGGAATTGGAATTGTTGAAGAGCTTGGAAAATCACCAGGAGATTACTGGAAAATTTGCAGGAGTTATAGATTTTTTGAAAAGGAAAGAGGAGGACGTTGGAAGTGTTGTACGGGGTGACGTTTTGGGGGAGTTAATTACAGTCGATTACTCGAATTTTTCGGTAAGATAATTTGTGTGTGATGCAAACTTTGCGGTGAAAGTACAGACTCGTGACACATTCGAGTGCTGTTAGTGGTAAGACCATGTCGACTACAATCATCCATGATACTAAATCATAGCCCACATTTGATATCAAGCCTTCACTTCTCACAATATTCAAAATATTCCATAATAATTCGTTTGACTGAACTGAAATTATTACTCTTGTTTAGCCCTTCCTCAAAATCCTGAGATTGTCTAAATATACCAGCATGGCTCAGATAAATCTTCAGGTCTCATTGGATGCTTCAACTTACGGTGTTTGCTTAACTCTCACCTAATAGACGAACTCCCATATGTATTGCATTTGCCCCTACCCTAATTATATAGCATCTTTCCATAAATATCTCTTTAGATTAACATCAATGTAGTTGTGTGAGGAATCGTATTCGGAATACTTCTTGGTTGGTCTCTCTTACTTAATTTCGGCTGCGAAATTTACAAAAGCGACAATAATCTTATGAGTCCATACACTCCAAAACGCCCTTATTCTCCACCTTATTCCCCAAACTATGAATATATAACAACTACAATCAAATGGTTATATAAAATCCCCAGTTCCCCAATACAAACAAGCAAAATCAATGAATTAATCAATCCATACACCATCTACCGACTATTTAAAATATTCCTTAATGTAAGAGATTTCGATCCTTGGGATGAGTATCAATTTGAAGAGAAAATTGCCGTTGAACTCAATGAGAAAGGTTGGTTGGTTATTCCAAGTACTTTAATTCGCCAAATTAATATAATAGAAAAGATATATATGAATCATATTAATTTGCATGCAGATTTTAATATGACTTCAATTGATTGGAACAAGATTGTATTGTTTTCAAATCTAGATGAGATTGTTAAGTTTTGTAGGGTGGTGAGAGTCCTCTTGGTGCTAAAGAAATTTCAAGATATTGATGATACGGACGAATTGTTAAGAAGTGTTGAAAATGATCAAATATTGCCTTGCAAATGTAAGGAGGTTACTGGGGTGGATGATAACGTACTTCAATGGGAAAATAACATCCTAGAGAGAACAATCCAAAAGTTGTTGAAAGGGCAAGAAAGAGTAAGTAGTGGAGTGGAGACAGTAAAATTAATGGATTTGATGTCCTAGTTCAAACTTTGGAGCAAATGTTGTTTATATGATATTATTACTATCGAAAGTCGTGTATTCACTGTTGCTTGGTTATATTTATCATTATGATATTAAGTAACGTAGACCTGGTAGTAAGATTTTATGGCGACTTTGAATCGTAACCCAGGAAACGGAACATTAATGAACTGGTTAGCTTCTTCCTAAGTATTCCAATAATTCATATCGGATTTGGATAAGCTCTACAATGTCAACTCCTATCGAATAGCTCCCATGTAGTTCATATCAAGAGCATCAGCCAACTACAAAATGAATTTGAAGTTTCGACTGCAGAGTATACTACACTATATCACTCACTACTAAACATTAAATGCCTATTATGATTATAAATGCTCTATATAAATTATTAGTGTACAGTGAGTAGTGTGTGAATATGCTTCTTCTTAATACACATGTTGTTTCGTCTATTTTTCCGAAATTCAATTGAATCTCTCCAAAGCAACATCCAAAACTTCCTTCTCCACTTCAGCAGTTCCACCTTCCTTCAATCTCTCCCTTGCCTCATTCTCCAATTTATAGTTTACTTCGACTCTCATTCTTCTTTCGTCAATAACGTTACTCTTCTTTTTCCTCATAAATGCTCTTAAGCCTGAATTCTTTGCCTTGACCTCAGGTCTTATAGCTGTTTTATCTGGGATTTCTTCATTTATAATTGTTCCTCCATTTCCATTCGTTTTCAATCTTATTGAACTAGCCTTTTTATCAACCAAACCTAATTGACTTGGATCTAAAGTAATAGTATCAGGAGAAATTTTATTAAGTAATTGATGGATTTCTTGTTGTTGTCTTTGCTTGGTAGATTCATATGGATTCAATTCCATAGCATCATAATTAGCTTCACCAGATCCAGGTACAATCAATGAACTAAATCCTTTTTGATGACCAACTCCAAGAATATCTTCAAATGGAGCAAATTTAATTTTCTCTGTTCTTGATCCAGGTATTAAATGACTCATGTATGGTTGAGATTGCCTTGGGGATTTGAAAACATCTTTCCAGATAGTCACATGCGGACCCCAACCAACAGATAATAACCCAGAGTCAGATATATCAAGTGATGATGCAGGTGTAGGTGTATAGTAAGTTTCGATTTCTTCCAATTTACGCAAATCCCAAATCTTTAATGTTTTATCAGACCCAGATACTGCCATATATTTTCCTTCTCTATCTATCGCAATATCTCTAATTGGTCCTCTACTTGCTTGAATTTTTACTAGTGGAGTTGACATTGAAGGAGCCCATAATGAAACAACCCCATTACCATGACCCAAATGCATTACAGCATTCCAAGGATTTTGTTTCATAGCTAATGTTGGACCCATTTTAGTTTTGAATTCACTTACTAAAACACCGGTTGAAACATCATGATATCTTAACATTGGACTATGGCCAGCAGTTGTCAAAAGAAAATGATACGGTAAAAAGTCTAACAATGTAGTCTCAACATGTTGCTTCAATCTATGCAATTCAATCCCTTGTTTATCATATACAAAAGTATACTTCTTTTGAGCAACTGCAAAATACTGATCTGAATGAAAATATTTCACAGCATTTACGGTTTCTCCTAAATGTAATTCACAATCAATAGTACCTAACTTCCAATCAATAGAAGCAACATGACCCTTTTTACCTCCAATAAGTAATTTTCTACCATTTCTGGAGTAATCAATTGAGTATGGTCCAAATTCATTCAATTGTAAATCGAATTTCTTGTTACTAGTACTGACATCTACTGCATCTACAATTTCATCTTGTTTGAACTTGAAGGTCTTTTCCATTCCTTCCGCTTCTAAGAAACCTTGTTCTTCTTGAAGCAAGATGTCTGTTCTGGCAGCAGATTTAACGGCATCTTTATATTGTCTGTCGATTTGATTAAGTTTTGCATTTAGCACACGATCCTTAGCTTGAGGTCCCTTTTTCTTCTCTACAGGTGTCCCTCTTTCAAATTTGGCCCCATACTTTTTGACTGAACTCATCTTGTAGTTGAGCTCATCGGAAAATCATCATACTTAAAGTCATCTCCAATGCGTGTGTGTACCATTGTGAAATTTAGAAGAAAAATGCGCGAACGAAATATCTCATATTTGGTGGGAAGAGTGATCTTGATAGTTTGATTATTTCAAGGTATAGCTAGTAAGAGTTGCTACATCATATTTTGAATTAAGATATATTTAGATTGAAAACCTTTTCCAAAAAGGGGTGCAACCAACCGACATGGCTGCGTAGATCTGGTAGAAGAGATCAGTGTAAGATATCGCATACCAATAAAGGAAATAGATCAATCTTAATCCTCACTAGGTATACAAGTAGTTAGAACATGAATATCGAAGAATTGGAGCCCGAGAATAGACGCACACCACAATGAATATTTTTGCAGCCAATTCTATCATCCAATTATAATGCACGACATGCTGCACCTGATTTTCTCAAAGTAGCGCTCACTCGTGCTCTCCTAATGGAAATAATACAAGCGATTCGTGCGGTCCGCTATTATCCAAATGGAAAGCCCTTCAAATATTGGGCAATTGTACATGACCCTTTCCAAGACCAATATTACAAAGTATCTAAATTTAGGCCATTATACTACGTCTCTAGCCATCTCTACTCGTCATATATACCCATGATTCACACATTCATAACTAGCATTTGCAGTCGTGCCCTGACTGAAAAATCGTGAGCCGACTACACAACCTGATGCGAAAGGATCTCCAATCGATATCAAATTCAAACAATGTTCAAAGTTCTTAGGTCGAATGTTGTTGGTCCATTGTTTGTTACTGGAACTCTTGCCACAATTGGAGGATATTATGCTTACGATTCCAGATCAGCCATCCACGAATATGTGCTCTGCCCATTAATTCGTAACCTTACAACTGCGGAACAAGGTCATAAACTCGGGATAGCATTCTTAAAGTATGGACTTGTACCGAAATTATTGGACGAAGCCCTTGTTGATACAACCACTTTGAATGTTAATGTTTTTGGTAAGACTCTTGGAACTCCTATTGGTCTTGCAGCAGGTTTAGATAAGGACGGTGAAGGTATTGAAGGTCTTTTCAATTTTGGATTCTCTTACGTCGAAATCGGTTCCATCACTCCAGAACCACAACCTGGTAATGATCTTCCAAGATTCTTTAGATTACCAAAAGATGAAGCTGTGATTAATAGGTATGGTTTCAATTCAACAGGTCACTTCAATGTCTTGAGTAACTTGAAATTGAGATTTGAAGCTTATCGCCAAAACTCCCAAGACCTTACTTCTAACAGCTTCAGAAAAAATAAACTCTTAGGTATTAACCTTGGTAAAAATAAATTAGGTGATGAAGTCGAAGATTATCTTAAGGGTGTTGAAAGATTAGGTCCATATGCTGATGTTGTTGTCATTAATGTTTCCTCTCCAAATACTCCAGGCTTAAGAGATTTACAAAGTGAAGACAAATTAACAGACCTTCTTAAAAAAGTAGTTTCAAAGAGAGATGAAGTTGGGAAAAATGTATTGGGAACTCTTCCACCTATCGTTGTCAAAGTTGCTCCAGATTTGACTGAGCCTGAGATTGAATCTATTGCAAACTCTGCTATATCCTCTAAAATTGATGGGATTATTATTTCAAATACCACCATTCAAAGGCCTGAGATGATAACTTCTGAAACTGGCCTAATTCAAGAAACTGGTGGACTTTCCGGGAAGCCTTTGAAAGCATTATCTTTGAAGGCATTGAAGACTTTGAGAAAATATACAAAAGATACTGATATTGTGTTGATTGGCTGCGGTGGTATTTCTAATGGGAAAGATGCTTTAGAATTCGGTAAGGCTGGTGCAAGTTTCATACAATTGTATACTTCATTTGCTTATAAAGGTCCTGGATTACCAGCTAAGATTAGAGACGAGTTGTTGGTATTGTTAGCAAAGGAAGGTAAGACTTGGGAAGAGATTGTTGGGACTTCTGAATGATTCACTGATTTGTGGTGAGCCCTATGGATATGTAACAACTTCCAACAAAGAGAAAAGTAGAAATGATTATAAATAAATGAAACGATAGACGAAGTTCCCTCTGACTCTTACTTTCCGACTGTACTGTTGAATGTACATCAATTACATTCAATCATCGGTTTGGACAATCAACACGCGCCTAATTAATAGACGGAGTAACTTCAAAAATCTTCGGCAGCATTACATTGACAATTCTCGGTATCACCTAGGCTCCCTAATCTACTCCAATCTCAATCATTAGTCCTATGCATCACGTTCTCTTCGCTGTGTCAAAACATAAACAACGCGAAAAAACATCTCCACACAAAAATTAGTGCACCACAACAACATGTCTTCTAGGCCAGTTACCCCCCACAGAAGAGTGCGTCCAACCACACGACTTCTTCTGCAATCACCGAAGGTTCATTACCCAATTGATGTCAATCACCTTCCATTAGAATCATCGATAAATGAAGAAAAATTTGAAAGGTTATCAAATCTGATAGATCAAATGTATAAGAATATGTTTCAACTACAAAGGATCCACGAAGGATTATCATCCAATTTTAATGAATCTTTTGCTGCATTTATATATGGGATTTCCATAACAATGTGGTGTGTTGATTTCCCAGGATGTCCATCAACAGAAGTTTACAAAGAAATTCAAGAAGGAGAAGAAAAGCAGATGAGAATACAAAACTTAAAGAATCGCTTGGAAAGAGCGAGAAATAAGAATGTAGAGCTTAAACGAAGATTGAAGGAAGTGACCAAAGTGGAGAAAAAAGTGGTGGCCACTAAGAACCCAATAAGAAAAGAAAGGGATTTCGTAAGAGAAAATCGTCAATCCAGGATACCTCAAAGACCGAGGAAACAAGAAGTCACTATCAGATCTAGTTCAGGTGTAGGTCCGAATTTGAATCAACCTCCAAGGTATATGAGAGGTTTGTTTGATAGTAGTAATGTCGTTAGTGGAAGTACAAGGGAGTATTTGAAAAGAAAGACGTAGCGAGAGTGCATTGACGTGATTAAGGTGATCATAATATTCATATTTGAAATATGCTGCTTTACCTTTTCAACAAAGCACATACTAAAGAGTCTTGAATCCTAGATTCACATGAAACACCCACTGTGAAGTTTGTGTTCTCTCTGAGAAGTAGAATACTTGTCAGTTAAACGATCAATGTAAGAGCTTCAGGAGTCAATTTCATTATGAACAATTAGCCTTGCAATGTTTGACACGGTGGTTATAGAATATTCCCATTAGCATATTCCCCAAAATAATAAAGAGATACCAGGTGGGTTGGCTAATGAGGTTAGTGTTACTTATTCGTAATTACAATTTATAGAATGTCTTGTAGACCATGGCATCTTGTGTTATAATAATAAATGTATATTAGTATTATAATGTAATTCTCATTTTAAGCTTGACATTAGCAAGGGAGTCAAGATTATACAACACCCTACAAACGTTCTGTTGCGTGTTGTATAAGAAAGATATGGACTCTCCAATATCTATCCTTTCCTTTCCTTTCAGAATACTGTGGTACACCACTTGTAAACCCAACTTGTCGATCATATTCTCAAGGTCCCTTCTTATAAGTAAGCTGCAATACCAATCTTGAATTGACTATAAAGGGAGACCATCGATTCCGAATTTGCGTATTCTTGACCTGTGCTATTTGAGTTTGGTTTGATTCAAACTAAGCCTATCTTCTCCCTTTATTCTGAAACGACAGATCAATATCAAGTACTCCAAATGAGCGGGGGAAGCAAGTTCATATTATGCACATTGAATGGCACCAATCATTATCTACTTTCCATCGATGAACCTTTGCAATAACTCGTACTTAACTTGCTCAACACTCTTTTCTTGTTGACTTGCTATTATCAATAAGTAGTCTTTATTCTCCAAAGAATTCAAAATCGTCTGTCTACGAAGTTGTTCCTGATAATTAAGCGATTGGCTCATACCTATTTCAAATTTTGTGGGTTTGGCGTAGTTGAATCAAATGTAGTGTTATATGCAGTGTAATGTGAAATCAAATGAAGAACGATCCACAGTCAAGTATACCAGCGAATGTTGAACATCTTTATCGCGCCATAAGACTTTCGTAAGTATAAAACGTCGTAAGACTTTCCTAGGAGTCAGGTTGGTTCACTGCCTGATTGTAATTTCCTACTGCAATGAAAATTTATTAAGGCTGCAAAATCTTCCAAGATTCACAATTTACTGATTAGTCTTAAACAAGTTCATAGAACTAATACCACCTTCCAAGTTCATAGAACTAATACTTCCTTCCAAGCTCATAGAACTAAACCTCCTTCCAAGTTCATAGAACTAAGCTTTTTCCAATCATGTACCTTTGACTGAGGTAAATACATGAATTACAGGATCAGATGCAAAGTAATAAATTGTGCTGATTTATTCTTCTAAGTATTATGGTACTTTCAAAATCACCAACATCAGTTATTTGGTAATCATCTGTAACTGACCTTAGCACACAAGCAATTTTCTGTGGAAGAAACCTCCGCCTGACGAATAAAACAGTCCCCGCAAAACTCAAAATGTGCCCGAGCAAAACTGCTTAACAAAAAGTCACTCTTTGCAACATGTCCGTATCAGCAGAAGAGAAAAAGCGTATCCTTAGGGAACGTAGACAAGCCAAAATGGCAGCAGGAAAAGCCAGTGGAAGATTGAACGATATTTTATCACTGGGATCATCTGTTAAGGATAACGTTGTAGTGTCTGTGTTGGACAAGGAAGTGCCTACTAGTTCTGGTGTGGACGATCACGACGATCCTGAAATTCAAGATATAAGTACTGTTGAAGAAGATCTGAGAAATGTACCAGAAGATATGGAAAAGATGTTCCAAAATATGTTTGCAGGTGCAAATCAGGGCCAAGGTAATGCTGAACAAGATCAATTTTCACAAATGATGATGAATATGTTGGGACAACAGCCAGGCGGTGCGTCGCCGTTTGGAGACATTGGTGGAGAGGGTGGGTCGCCTTTTGCAGGACTTGGAGGTATGGCAGGACTCGGTGGTTTAGGAGGATTTGATGGCAATACACCAAATCCGTTTGAAATCAACCCAGAACATGCGAAATTCGAGTCAGACTTAGTTTTGTATAATGCTTACGAACAGAAAAAATGGAAGTTTAGATTCTTAGTAATTAGATACATTGCTACGCTAGCCAACTTCTTTTACCATTATTTCCATTTTTCGGGATTCTCAGCTGCATCATATCCTTACGTTCGCGAGCTTGTGTCTGAAAATACAAGATTTGCAACTATTTTTATCACAGTTGAAGTTGCTATATTATCAAGCTTTTATTTGGTTAGCTTGGACAAGAATTTGTTACAAAGTAATTCAGAGAAAAGTTATATAATCAAAGGATTAAATTTTGGATCGATGGTGTTGCCACAATTGGCAAGCTACAAGCCTTTGGTTTCCAGATTATTGGGATATTACGAAATATTTGGTATGTTTTTGGGAGATTTGGGGTTGGTGATTGTTTTATTTGGTTTGTTTAGTGATTCAGTAAGATAGGACTTGTGTGGGAACGATAGAACTGTATATTCCTAGCCATAACTTAAATAAGAAAACAATAATTTTAATGCACAGAGTATCCAATATGGAGATTAATATTTATTTCTATATACAATTAAACTTGGGCATCTCAAATATTTCTATATCAATATGCTTTCATCTATAGTCCTGTGGATTTCTTCAAATTCGAAGAGTACCCTTCTCACCTTCAACTTCAACCACCAGTGCATTAATCTAGAACCTTTTCTTCATATCACTCCTCTTTGCCGCAATCATTTTATCTGCCGAACTGTACCTCCTTCCCTTCCAAATCATATAGATGAACAATCCTGAACTACAGAATGCTAATCCGAACCAAGTCACCAAATATTGCATATGATTATTATTGAGTTTAACCTTTGCTGTATGAGCTATTGGGACACCTTCCTTTACAAATTCAAACTCTTGATATGCCACAGAACTATCAGAATCCTGGTTCTCAGAAATATACTTGACATCATCGGAAACTGATTTTTTGAAGAACCAGCCAGTCTTTTTAACTTCTTCAGGAGCTCTCCAATCAGGATGCTCCTGTAAATCATAAATCATTTGAGCGTAGATCGGTTCAGTTCCAGTTTGTGCAGCCATTCCAAGTACATCTGGTGTATGGTATAATCTTGAACCTTCTTCATGATCAAAATGTAAAGCATGCTTCTTTGGCATGTTTCTAAATAATGCCACAATTTCAATGTCACCTTCTGGCATTGCCAAATGAGCTAAATAACCTTTGTTTCTTGTACTAGGTATAACTTTATCTTTTCTAATCCAACCTCTTTCAACTAAAATAGTCTGACCACCGTCACTTCTTACAAATGGAGCAATTACAAGATAACCAAGTTCTCCACCACGTATTCTAGGTCCCAAGAATATTTCCTCGTCATAATTGAAATGTCCCTTCAATTTGAACTTACGGTACTCAAACTCTTCAGCAACAACAGTTGCGTCCAATTTCAAAGGTAATCCATCGATTGGTGGTTGTGCTAACGATTTCTCATTTTGAGAAATGAGATTAACTTTCCAATTAAGACGTTGGACCTGCCAGCATCCAAGCCCAAATGAAATCACAGGCATTGCAATTAAAAGTCCAAGAAAGAAAAGACGAAGTTTTGGGGTTTTTGCTTGATGTTCAAGTGTGGCAAGATCTCCTTGCACTCCCTTGATTGGTTTCCAATCAACGGATGAAGTCTTGACACCTCTCCGTTGGATACGACAGCGACTGTAGTTGTTGTTTAAACGAATGCTGCGATAGCAGCTCTTAATATTTATACCAATGCGGAGCATGTTGTATAAAGAGGTATGAAAAATCTTGAATGGCTGCGACATATAATAATGGTCACGTGAAATTCATGGTTGCAAAATGAATATGGTTTATAACAGGGAATATAGGAGTAGAGGTGTATTGTTTGGGTGAGATGGACTTTAGAGTGGCAGTGAAGAATTTTCTGAAAGTGCGTTTATTGTAAAGGATTTGTTGTCATCAGCTGGTTTCTGGCAGCACTGGTGATATTACAATGCATACTATGTAATTGGACCAACAGCTCCTAAACTTCTTACTTTACCTAGACTTACGTATCGTACAATCTAAAAACAACAAACTCCACTACAACCAAAGATGAGTCGTGTACACACACTCAAATCGTCTACACGCATTATTATATTAGTACATTTTATTATTTCTATCATCATTAAACAAATTCGGTACACAAATTAGTGTACAATACGATCAACTCAAGCACAGCTGATGAACCATCCTCTATTGTCGTTGTGGCGAGCTTTGTCGAGGTTGAGTATGCTCCTGGTGGGACTGTAAAAGGAATAGCAGTTGAAACAGTTGGGAAGGAGCTCAAGCTAACAGATGGGGTAGATGTGATTGAGGAATCAGAGCCTGTTGAAGACGATACACCTGAATCTGTTGACGAAGTTAAACTGGCACCTGAGGATTCAACGCTTGATGAATCAGCTGAGGAAGTAACAGAACTCACTAAACTTGAAGTACTGGAACCGGAAATAGTTGGGTCATCGGAGGTTGATGGAATACTCGTACCGGATGTTACAGCGGATGAGCTCAGATCAGATGGACTACTCACATTAGCACTTGACACAGATGAGGCGTCAGAACTGCTCGAGGCGGATGTTGCACTTGTAGTATCTGGGGTGCTTGGTGTCAGTAAAACGGTTGTGGTTATTGTTTCAGTTGTCAAGGCGCCATTAGTTGTGAAAATATAAGCAGTTGCAAGTACTTCTTCGACTACACTAGCGGTTTTTGTAGCAGTTACCACTGGAGTCGTTGTCACCGTGGTATCAGCCTTCACGAGTGCAACCAAACAAAATAATATTATAGAATTTTTCATATGTAATTTAATTATATTGCCTCCATTCCGGAATGTTACGATATATATATCATCGTCTGTCAATACAAAATGCTTATTTAATCCCGTTTCTACTGTCAACCAGCATCCAAATTGGTAATTTCTCACTTTGGAGTTTCGCAACCAGCCAACGGTCAGAAAAATCCCCAAACAAAAAATAACACAAAATCACGAACAATGCAAATGAATTACTTAGACAGATCCTAATGAATGAAGTAGCGCTGGTTATAGCTCATTGTGATTTGACATACGATATTATACAAAATATGTGTCAGAAGGTATGACACCGAGTTTGAAATATTATTTGCGTATACTTACTGCTGGTATGAACTTCGATTTATGCTGGTTTGATCCACAAGCTCTTATTTGCATTGTAGCCAGTGAACTTAAAGAGTATTAGTGACTATAGGAGGTTAAGCCATTGTGCAATGGTTATACATCTTGAGGTGATTCTATACATTAATTCTATTGATTCGAGATATAACAGAGTTACAGGATGTTCAAACAAGATCAACATCCATTGACAGGGTACTCTAATTAGGTATAAATATTGGTATTGTGTAGTTTCTTATTCGTGTGCGCTTGAGGTTAATGGAACAATTCAAGTGGCGTGGAGTGTTCCTCAAAGTCTGCTTTACGGTCCATTCCTTTGAGTCACCTTCAAATTCACCAGTTCCACGAACCGCCTTCCATTGGTGTTCTCACCGAAAAACATTCCAATATTTTATCTTCTAGCTTTATTAGTATTACAATTAATATTTTCAGTGGTAGCTACGAGTCGTTGGTATTGTAGAAGCATACAAAAATCTTTTGTATTGCACGTAGATTAAACTTAAGCATTTCCATGTAAAGGTAGTAGTTTGGCGTTCTTGCTTCCCCAGGTAGGTAGTTTTAAACTCACTTTAAATTTAAACTAAGTCAAACAGCCGGCTTCTCGTCACACATGCTCCTCCAATTCATGATATGTGTCCTATCAGGCCACCATATATACAGCTGTTTGGCAACTTATTGGTTTTTCTGAGTAGGCAGGGATAGCACCTCTAGAGCAAACTAGATGCTTTGCTACCTATGGTGTCTTTGTCTCCTCCGCTCTTTTACGAATCTTCTCAATCTCACCACTCAATCTTGGAAACTCTTCCACCAACTTCTCACTCAATACATCTCTCAATAATCCAAACCCGTTCATCTTTCCCTTTAACTTACTATTCAGTTTGGCCACCACCTCGATAAATTCTCTTGTATAGATGTCAGGATTTCTACCGTCTTCAATGTAGCTTATCACATCAACCGGAATTGGATATTGATGTGTGTACGGACTCGATGTTAGTTGTGATAGCTGACTTACAAGTTGATTAACTTTGTGGATTAATGCTGTATTAGACTGTTGTGTACCCTGATTGTCATGAACAAGTACACCAAGTTCAACAAAACTTTCTATTAATTGTGAAAGTTGAGACGTAGTCGCTATTAACGTTGAGTTGTCTGACGTGGGTATTAATGTGGATGTTGTCATGGTTAACTTGGAGTTCTTGATGTGTACGAGAATGTTGATCTTTGGTGAGAGAAAGCTACATGCCGGATACAAAGCTTTTATTTATGTTAGTTATCTTGTGTTCAGTTTTTCTCAATAAAAGGATCTTTGGCCGAGTGGTTAAGGCGACAGACTTAAGCTCTGTTTCCGTAAGGAGCACGCGTTCGAACCGCGTAGGATTCATTATTTTTTAAAAAAAATTACAAGGGGACAAAGTAATGGAGTTACAAACGTGGGTGGATATTACTCTCTTTATAGTGGCTGTTTGATTTGTACTATTTTTTGAATGGAACAATGGCCTTAGAATATTTGCAGGCATAGAACTACAACTATTTTGAGATATAAGGGATAAGGGTAGAGAATCCAATTAGATTATATTCAATTAGATGGTTTTCCGTTTCGAGGTACGGATGTCGAAGTTTTTAAAACTAGCGGTGACTGGTGTATTTCGCTATTAGATATTAAGCATTCTATGATAGTTTAATCCACCAAAGCATATGATATTTCTGATGTCCTTAAGCTTTCGAAGATGAATTTACATAGAAGTTTTTGTATAAATTGTCATAAGTTTGACAAAATTGGCTGCTTTTGCAACCATTTTTCATTTTATCCATCCACAGAAATAGCACTCTATTGAGATATTAGATGGATTCCGAACTACAATATTTCAATGGTATACCAGATAGACGAAGTAATTAAGAAAAATCTCTCAAAATTCCTTATGGCATTGTGCACATTGGTATTGTGCAAGTTTGCGCCGAAATTTCCACAAAAAATTAGGGAAGGAGAAATGACCCAGACTCACCCTACAAAGTTCAAGATCTTCTATAACTTAGATCTCGAATAAGAAGTAGCAAATTGTACTTCTACAGCCGAATTTTTTTTTTTGCCGAAGATGGCTCCATTTCTCCACTTTCACCTCTTTTCCTGGTTGATGATATTTCTTCTATATAACGTACATTATCAGATTACGTACAGCTACATTAAAGGCTCTGGTCTGTAACAATCGAGTGGCCCATTATTAGACTCGACGTATACATCGTACTCTTTAAGTAATTGTTGTCAGGTAAAACTTTCCAAAGCTCCTGTAATGAGATTTTCAAGCCTGCGGCCGAAAATGTTGTTGCGAAATTATCTATCTGTATGTCTTATTTTATCACTTTGAAGTATAATAATAGTAAACCACAAGAGGTGGCCCAAGATTTACAAGGTCCAGGTCATTGGCCTGACAATATTAAGGAAGAATTTCCAAAGAAAGCTCAAGATAGATCTAAGGTGGTAAAACTACAGTACAAACGCTTAAAACAACAAGGTGGGTCACTGGATCAAGAAGAAGATGTTTCATTGGCCATTAACGAAGAGATTCAAGAGAAAGGTGTAAAAGAAACGCCCCAAGAGTTGGCTGAAATCCTAGAAGATATCAGTGACGTTTTAAAAGAGTCGGCTGACTTCGATGATGTTTCGGAAAGAAGTGATGGGGAAGTTAACCTTGCGGGGTTGCTTCAAACAGGCGGCAATGAAGGTATTGAAAGTTCTGCAAGCTTAAACGACGATGTAGAACAAGAAGATGACCAAGCTAATGACAATGACGCCCAAGACGACACTCCAGATGATTTAGGTACTCAAGGAGAGTATGATACGGGAACTCAAGGAGATGAAGATGAAGAAGCAGCAGATATAACTTTAGATCAACCACAACAACCAAAACAACCCCAATTAACCCCTTTGCCACCGACGATGTCCCTTCAACTACCTGCAAGATCACCAAAGAACACCCCACGATCAAGAAGATCGAGAATTCGTAGTCCAACTTCTTCTCCAGTACGTGCAAGCGAAAACGAAATCAGCGAAACTGAAGGAGATTTGAGCGAACAGGAGATTGAAGAAGCTTTGCCACCACAATCAAGGAAATCGGTAAATGAAGCCTTAGTGAGTTTGCAAAATTATGGTGAAAACTATTCAACAAAGAGGAAGATTGGTGATGTTTTGGGAACGGTCCATAATAAGGTCGTAGAGGAAGTTTGGAGGGGAGATGTTGATGTTGTTGTAAAGAGGTTGTTCTTGTTAAAAGAGGCGTATGCGAAGTTATCTCGAAGGTGAACACCTCGAACTGGTGAGGGAAATTTGGTAGATTATTAAAAAAATTTGCCAGCCTTGACGAATAATGAAAATACAGGATTATTAAGAGCAAGTAACTTAAGAGCAGCTTGGTGAACCAATCAAACTATTAATCATTGAATGTCACCCAACTCCATTTAGGGAGAGTCATAGACAATAATACTGCCTCGTCTATATTTCACATTGCCGTCATTGGAGTTTCTAAGTCCCCGCCTGGCCAACTAACAAACATAAGACCTCTGTATGATGAATCGGCGACCGCTTGTTGCTGCAAAACAAATAGTGCATAATGACAAAAATGAATATACGAAATTGTAATTTATATTTGAACATTTCAGAGAGCTACAACCGCACTCGATCTTTTGTATCTTATCACCAACACCTGGTAAACTTTCTTGTATGTCCATCTTTTCAATTGCTGGTATGCTTGGTATGTGTAGACTGCACAATTTGCTCCTAGAAAAATTCTCACACGTGACTCTCAATATATGATAACCAAAAGTCGACCTTTAATTTAAAGCTTATCATGAAACCTGTTGTATCTGCTGGACCAGCATATTGCTGTACCATTCTTTCAGCATTTGCTATTGTAATTCTTAGTGTAATTGGGGTTTTATTCCATACTAATCATCATTCAATGATGGGGTCGATTAATGATCCTGAAGATGGAGGTGCTGTTGCTAAGACTGTTTTCAATGCTGTGTTTGTTTACATAGCATTCTTTGTATTCTGTGGGTTCCAAGTATTCTTATTGAAGAAGGATACGGGGATAAAATTATAGTGGAGATGTGATTGATCACAGGGTAACATCTCCATCATAGATGAAAACAACATGAAGAGTGGAACTTATACTTGATAAGAAAAATTGTATTTGGGTTAGCACTCTAGTACTATGGGAAGATTTCTTTACTTTGCATTTGAATCAATCAACAAAGTGATTACTGGACGATGTTGGCTAAATACAGGAATATATAATAATAAGTAGTAATATACTAAAGAATTAAGTTATTGTAGTTTGCAATAGAATAAAAGACTTCCAATATCGGAAGGGAACCCTGCTTGGTTTAACTTTCAAGGTAGGCCGTAAATAAAAATAATTAGGACAGGGAAAGCATATAGCAGCCAATCTGAACACGGTTTGGGTGGATATAATGTGAAAGGAACTTCCTCTGATAATAATACATTTATGATAATACGATTGAATATATTGATATTGGCATTAATTGAGATATTAATGGAAAGTGTTGAAAATAAATATTTGTAGTATGTAAGATGACAGAGATTAACTTATTCAGACTAGTGTCGTTAAAACTAATCGCATTTGCTGGATAGAATTATAGACTCATTTCTCCTTTACAAACCAGTGGTGAGGGACAGTTTAGCTCAATTCTCATAGAGAAAGATAAAATAGGGTAGCATACCTAATATCTTCACTGCAAGAAAAAAGTCCACAGGATTTCAAAATCATGCTAAGCTGATAAAATAGCAATGGTCAGATTATAGGTTGATTATAATTTTGCAACCCCATCTTTTCCTCCCTTCCACGAAACCCCACCAGACCAGTCACACAAGTCAAAAACCAAACCCCTCAACTCGTCCAATTCACCTCTAGTTACACCGACATTTACAGCACCTCTCAAATGTCCCTTCAATTGAGGATTTACATCTTGTGGGATCAAACTAGCAACAATACACATTGACGTTTCTCTTGCACTCAAAACATCTACAAAACTCAACAATGGAGAATAAACATTTTGATAAGCAAAATACCACAAATCAGGGTATGCGCTTTTCATTTGCCTTTTAACTCTAATATCGATTTTATTCGTATAAATAGTACTCCAAAATTCAGATCCTCTCACAAGCTCAGTTTGAAGGTTTTTAGTGTTAAAAGATGCTCCTGAAATTGGACCATCAATTGTGTCATACGAATCTCCTGGTGGTTGCTCGAAATTTGTACCCTCGAAATCTTCAGAAACAACATCGGCTGAGTTTACCCTGGAATTAACAATTGGCTTTCTTTCGGCATATTCACTTGGCCTTATAGAAGTTGGTGTTACATTCTTCAAAATCATCATAGCGTTGATAGATTTTGGTAAACCAACAAGAGCAGTACTCTTGAGGATCACTTCTCTGACCTTTTTAGCAATAGACTCTTGGCAGTTCTTGATGTCAACTTCACTGGAGTACTTGAAACTAAGAGGAAGTTTTGTGTAATACGTATATGGGATCAAAATATCTGGAAGATTAACACCAACAGCAGTAAGCTCATCGTACAAGGTTGAAGACGAAATGGAATCTTGAGCTAGCTGTATCAAAAATTTGTCGGTAAGGAGTTGATGATCTTGTGATTGTTCCAATAATTGTTGTCTTAAAGCAAAGTGGAACACTTTTGGAATTTCCTGTGGTTGATTCAAGACAGTAAGGCAGGCCGTAGCAATCAAATACCACGAGTTATGAAGCTGTGGGTATTTGTATGCTAATCTGACAAGTCTTTCTGCTGTTAAGATGGACATGTTGAAGAAGAAGTATTGATTTGTGGGGAGGATTAACTGGTTTTTTTCTTTGGTAGCCGAGGAATTCCCTCCAGGAACCACGGCAGGAGAGTTCAACGGGCAAGGCAGGTATATTAGAGTACAGTCGACAGATTCGAAGGAAGTGGACTATATAGTAAGAATGAAGCTAGCATAGAAATTGAAGTTCCTTACGATTGCAGTGTATCCGCTCATTTTGAAACTGCACAAAATGGGCCCATGCACCAGTGGATAAGCCGGAAAAGTGCTCCTTGTCAATAGGAGTATGATTGGGCTCAGGGAAAAGTGGATAAAATACGTTATCATGCATTAATTAATAGGGTCTATATAATTGGAGAACTTACCAAAAATCGAATTGGCATGCGACTGGATCAGACTTGCAGCAGATCCCATGTGAAATATTACCTTTAAACTATTTCCATGAGAATTTCAAGATGTTACTTTCTTAAAACTAACTGAAGTAGAGTATACGCTAATCACTTGGTGTGTCGAATCTATAAATGTACACTTTTCAAATTGAAATGTGATTTTGGTTGCAAAAAAGGGCTTATGTCTTCAATTGAATGCACCCACACCTTAATGTTAACAAAGATTTTTGGAAATTCGTATTCGATTTCTAATGTCCATTTTGCTTAGGGAAGTGAGATCAAACCATTCTTCATGGTTGAAAGAAACACGCATTTGAAACATACTCTAAAGTTGAATCAAAATCTCAAGATAAACACGCTAAATCAGATATCTCAGTACGCAACAAATTTCTCATACTTTACTTCCGAACACTCAGTCTGATCCATGATTTTGCAATTCCGTCCTTAAGTCTCTTGCCTTGTGATGATGTCCACTCCCCCATGGCCCAGAAATGATTCAAGCTTACAAACTGGGGAGGATTTAAAGGTGCTCTCTTTGATATTTGTGATTCTGTGTTTTCTAGATTGTATTGAATTCTAGTGGTCGTCTCCCAAGGCCTCATACTTTCGTCAATAGGCACCCATTCTATTTCTGCCCACCTTTCTGAGCCCACCATTTCTATTATCCTCAGAATAGCTCTTTTATATGCAAATTGCTCATCCTCGCCTGTAAATGCAGTTTGATTTTTATAATCTATATCTTTATTTTCTTCTACATATTTTTCTTTTCCATCATACGAAGAAACGTTCGGTCTATACGGACTTTCTAAGTCAATTCTGGTTCGTGCATACATTTCTTCTTCTTGCACTTGGCTGTTATTTGAAACGGACTTGCCTAGTTTTGAAATTATTTGTTCATTGTCTTTATGAAAAACGTCTGGGAAGAAGAGGTACTCCAAATCAACTTCAGCGTTCATAAACAACTGGCACTTCGACTCATATATTGCATCGATTAAAGAAATAAACCTTTTTGCCTCGTTTTTCATATTCATTGTCATTATTGGTACTTTGTCTATAATAATGGTTTTATAATTTGAAGTTAAGGAAATATAATCCGAGGAAGCAAATTCACCTTGACAAATCTCAGAAAAGTCAAACTTACAAACAGTGCCACCATTGAAAGTTTTTGGGACTCCTAAAACCCTACCATAAACTACTATTGATGACAGTTTACTTTGAGAAAATGGTTGCAAGATTTTCAACCATTTTTCTTCATCTCCGATACTTAGATTCTTTGCTTCCCCACTCAAGAGCACACGATAGTCTTTCGGTGAAGCCATCTCAATTTGCTCACACCTGGAGTGAAGTATGCTAATAAAGCCTTTGAATTTCAGTTTATTGAATTCGTTGGAATATAGTTCATCCGGTAATTTATTCGACGTAGCTACGAGAACTCCTCCAAGTCTGAAATACAACGTAAATAGAATTTTCACGATATTAGCACTAGCAATGTCTGGCAACATGAATTCATCGAGTATTAACACTGTATTCTTAGTGATCATTTTTTGTGCAATTTCAAAAAGAATTAGCTCATGGTTATCGTCTTCATGTCTACCTTTGGAGGATCTTATTATTTGTATCCTATGCATCTCAGTATAAACCCATAGCATGAAATTATGATAATGCCATCTCATTTTAGATTCTTGAGGTAAACTCAGAGCAAAAATATCCATTAAAAGTGATTTACCACATCCTACTTCTCCATTAAGTAGTAAGCCTTTTGGGGTATTGATAAGCTCTAGTTCTTCTTCCTCAGTTACGATTTTAACAATCAGGGTCTTATCTAAAACCTTCCAAATCTTATTGATAGGGCTTCTCAGGTATTTCAGATTGAGTTGTTTCAATACCAGGTTGATTCTTATTTCCATTTCTTCAGGCGACTTGTAATCCAATAGTCGCTGGTACAACTTCTGAAAGTGTTTCATTGTTCGTAATTGAGTTTCATCTGATTCAAGTACACCCAGCTTCACATAGTTTTGATAAATTATGTAAGGATCCGTAATTGTAACTTCATTTCCGTGTGACAGTACAAAAGGTGTCCTTCCATCAACTCCTAATGGTCCTCCACTAAGGTGACGTATGTTTCGAAGGGTTTTTAAGTTTCGGATCATTATTATTACTTTTGACAGGGTGCAAAGCTGGTTTTGTGTGGCACGTGATGAGTAAATTTGGCAAGGTAGGAGTGTGAGTTAGTATTGGGGTCATAAAGAGGTCAGGGAAGTGTATAAATAGTATCCAAATAAAGATTATGGTTTGAACTAACTCGTTGTTTATTATCTAAATGCATTGTCTATGTAACTAGAACGTCGAGTGTCGATTTATGGTTCCGCCTATGATGAATGAAAACGGTCTCAAGACTGTTCAGAGTTACATGAGTTGAGGAGCTTGTCAGCCGCGTGAGTCAAGGTACAAATATTTTAATGCAACTGAACCAATTCTGAGATAGAGTATGGCTTTGCCAGTAAGATACTCTAGCCACTTGTGATGTAATTAATTGAGCATTATTGAATGCGAGTGCATAAGGTAACACTCTGTTATTATGTAGTACACCTGTAGATATCGGAGTGACTACGAATGCTTTGGATTACAACCATTGGAGATTTAACTCTCATTCAACATTATAGTTCTTTTGAGAGACCTATAGGTTTCTCTCAAATTATTGAATCTACAGTGATTTCAGCATCCGCCTCAACTTTTGGTTGACAACTTCATCTTTTCCATCTTCTTGTCCAACGCATTACTCAACCCATTCATCTCCTCATCTGATCTCCCGTATAATTCATACCACCACTTAACGTCTGTAAAATTGAAAAACAAGACATCTCCATTCACAAATCCCGGATTTGTGAACTCCAAAGGTCTTGAGTTAAAATAATCCCAGACAGAAGTTGTGCCATTTTGGACCTTATTAACCTCTCTTAATTCTCTCTCTGAATCGCATAAAAATGATCCATATTGACAAGAATAATAATGGTAGAATAGTCTCTTCAAGAATCTACTATTGAATTCAAATTTACTAGGATGTTGGCGCAAAATTTGATAAACGGTATCCAAAAACTGATGGAAGATTGGAGATTTTTCATGACTAACTCCATAAGTTGAGTTTATGTTTAAAAAGTTTCCGTTTTCTGAATCGTCAGATTGGGTTGTATTTTTTATATGATATGCTGCTCTTTGTAAAAAGTTTGTAACTTTGTTTCCAGTTTCTTCAGCTTCTGGTTCTATTTCGCTGTCAAGCTTTTCTGGAGGAATTGGAGTATCTTTTCTTCTCTTTATTGCACCTGCGCAACCACCATGATCACCTCTTGTTGCAAATTTGAAACCAAAACTGACCCACTCTTTTTCTATCAATATCATAAATCCTTTAATTGTTCTATAAAATGGATCGAGACATAATTGAGATAATGCAGACACCTGGGAAGTACGATCCCAACCGTCGGAACAATGTATAATAACATTAGTATTATTCAAATGTATTGATTTTGTAATTCGATCTACAGATTGCAAAATTATTGAGAGTCTATGTAACCATTGAGTCTTTGTGAGTGCTGTTTGTAATAATGAGTAATTGGGGATATCCAGTGTACTTATAGGAAACCTATCAAGATCATTTAAAATGGAAGCTAATTTGCTTAATGATTCTCTCATAACATGAATATTATCAATATTACAAAATATCTTATCCACATGTCTTTTGCTATTCTTTTCATCCTCTCTGTAGTTATCTATATTTTCTGTTCCCGCACCTAAAGCATGTTGAGCCATAGCGTTTGTTATTGGTCTTAAATCAACCAATAAGTTTCTATGAGGTTGATCTACAAAATCGTCATCTTTATCTTTTCTTTCTTGTTCTTGACCTTTGAAAATTTCGATGATTAATTTTTCATCCTGCAAAGATCTACTTTGCAAATTAATGCCTACCAATGGTTGTGCACATCTTGCAATGATATTACCATTTGGTCCAGAATGACGATAAACTATAGCAGGAATCCTCTGTTTCGAACGGAATTTCCCTGCATGTTTGAGTACATTATCAGATATAGTTTGAGGTACTATTAATACTTTTGGATAGGTTGGACAGAATTTGTATTCATCGTTAATATTTGTAATTCTCCAATAATCTGAAACGAGCCCGAGACGTTGATATTCCTTTACAGGATCGTAGAGCTCCCATCCAGATTCCACTTTCTCTTCCAAAACATTTGATTTGTAATCGTAAGCATAAAATAATCGTACATCAGTTTTAGTCCTCGTTATCGAATTACTTAACTTCGAAAACACCTCACAGCAAATTGAATCATTCGGAAAGTCAAATGAATAGTATGTAAAGTCCTTACAATGGAGTCGTATATGAGAAACTGTATAGTCTGTATCTCCGTTACTTCCACCATTTGTTATGTTGTAAGACCCCCTAGCTTTAGCAATTCGTTCGATTATAGGATAACAAATCCATATTTCCTTGGGTACTTGCTTGATTTGGAATGTAAATACTAGATGATATGGATATAATAATAACGTTCCTTGAATGTTTTGTCCTCTTCGTGAGAGTACAACATTTGGAATTGTATTGACGTCCATGATAAGAGGAAAAATCAGAGTTCTTTGATCCGAGTTTTTTGGTGTGAGACGAAAAATCCAATACAGTTTAAGAGCAATTTTACCTAGAATGAAGTAGTTAACAGGGACATCTTTAGCTATTGTAAGGATATGTCTTTAGTATGATAATGAGAATTCCACAAATATTTCTCCAGCCCCAGTATTACCCCACCAGATTGCTAGCCACTTTATTGGTTATGTATTTTTAGACTCTAATTTCCTATTTGAATATAGGACAATCAGTAGGGTGCTCCATTGAGGTCCGTAAATCTTCAGCATGAAAGAGTAATTAAGAATGAGAGAATCTTAGGTTTACTTCTGCTTTTAAAGTCGAAGGATCGTTGTTACATTTGATACTGGTTGTATTCCAATTGACTGGAATTGCTTCTATTGATTGTAGTTATATATCTGACACTTGAAAGCAGATTAAGCAGTCAGTCGATCAATTGCCTTTTTTGGATTTTGCACCCTACATCCAATTATCGGGTATGGTCGTTGGTTTGCATAGTAGACCTGCAATCTCACCCCCAGCGATAGTAGAATAGAAATTCTATAGGTTATTCAGATTGCTAGTACTCTTCATAGAAACCGAACGAAATAAGTAAATCAAACTTGGGGAATAAATATGAGTAGCACAAATTTGAATATTTTGCAGCCAAAAAAATATTGGAAGTTATTTTGGATCTAATTCTTTATCGTATTGTGATCACAACCTTTTGAGCTTTTGCGAGTTCCATCGGTAGCTTCAATGCAAAGGCAGCAATCAAGTCAGGGCGATTACACATCTTGATTCGTATTACAAATCATCAAACCTCTTGATTCCATGCTCATGCTTTTGCATATTTCTCAATTGCTTAGTTGACATTTGCTTGACCTTTTGCTTTTTCTTAGTTGGTTCTGGCTCTTCTTCAACTGGCTTCTTAGCCTTTGTTATCTTACTTATATCAATAACTCTCCTTTTTGGTTTTGCCATTATTTGAGTAATATCCCTTCTTTCTCTGCGAATAATTGGGGCGGGTTCTTGTTCTTCTTCGGCTTCGTTTTCCGAATTTTCTGGTTCTGAATCATCAAAATCAGATGGCCCTAAGGATCCTGAATCGCTACCGCTATCCCCATTCTCTTCGTTATTTCCAGCGACACCATCATTATCACTATTTCCAGAAATTTCATCATCGTCACTCAAATCACCAATGTCATCAAACTCATCCTCAGCATCTTCGTCTTCTTCCTTTGGCTCTTGGTTAGACCAAATCTTCAATGTGTCCATACCTGCACTTATTAATCTATATTCAAAATCAATATCCAATAACCCAACTTCATCAGGCATGTCTTTCTTTGAATAGACTGGCGAATGAACTCTTGTTTCAACAACCTTTCCTTTCTTATAGTTTATTCTATGAAGTAAACCTTCGCTATCTCCACACCAAACTGAATTGGTCAGATCATCTGTGTCGGCATTCATTGTTGGTATCATACAATCAATAGAAACACCTTTATTTACCTTTATTCTGGATAATTGATCCATTAACATATTCTTCAGTTCTTTCCAAATTGTTACAATACCTTCACCGTGTGCAACTAAAACTGTATCATTTTTGTTTTCATTAACATGATCAGTTGGGAAACTCATAGACATTAATTCATCATCCTGATCATCTGATTGAGTAATAATCCCTTTACGGATATCAATGTGGGTTAATGTGGTGGATCCTAATGTTAAATAATGATAAGCTGATACCGCTGGCATTGCTAAAATATGATTTACTGCATCGTCATGAGCCTTATCAACTCTGAACTTTAATGCTGGGTTTGCACCCAAGTTTTTGGAATCATAAATTAAGATACTTCCTGCTTCAGTACCTGCCAATAAAAACGGTAATGTAGTTGAATGACAAAGTTTTGTAACAGAATCGGTGTTCTTGGTAAAATCTTCCACAATGTTAACTTTTCCAACTACTTTACCAAGTTCAGTTGATGCTTTCTTGATAATATGGTCTGTTCCAACTGTAAATATGTTCTCTCCCACAGAACCAACTAATGGATCAAAAATGGCATGGCGAACAGATCCTTGATGCCTTTTCGTTTTCCAATTGGTTGTTATATCTTCTGTTTCATTAAGGTCATCGATAACAGTCCACCATTTTTGCTTCAGCTGTGAAACAGATTTGGTTATCTCTGCAATCTTACCACGGCTGAAAGCTTCCTTCTCAAGTAAAGACCACTTTTCTCTTTGTTGTTGTTGTTTCTCCTCTAACTCATTTCCATTATATGTGTTGCAAAATACATGTCCAGTAGCAAGTCCTGATATTAAAATTGGCCTACTTGGGTGGGCAGCAACAGTGAATAAAGGATCGCTATAGTTTATTTCTAGAATAGGTGCTACCATAGACTCTAATGCTTTGGCAGCATTAGCAGAGTTGTTCTTCTTCCTTGCCATAGTAGTGTAGTTGATTTTTCAATCCATCGCAGATTTTCCTTAAAGTTGGTACGAGGAGAATTTTTCTTCCAAAAGCTGGGGTAGAAGATGCGGTAGGTTGCAAGATGGAAGTAAAAGCACTTCTTACATAAATTCAGTATTCTAATGTATTGCCAAAGCATATTTAACTCGCCTAAGTACTAATCTACACACATGTCAAAAACAGTTCACTTGGTGTCACAACACTTCAAGTTCACCCTTTCATGTTCGCTGCTAGCGCTCCAAGTTGGTTTAAAAGATATCACCGCTATCTGCCAACTTTCCATCCCTTCTTAATTTCCAATACTCGCCCTTGAATTCCCAGAAAACATCTCCAGTTACAGGATGTTTGTCTTTAACGAACCAATTCGGCTTGTAGGAAATTCTCTTAGCTTCTCTGTCTTTCTTAGCATCACGTTGCTTTACTTCAACTCTATGCTTCTCATCTGCAGCTTCATCATATCTACCATCTTCCATAGCTCTTTGATCTGGTCTAAGTCTAGTGTCGGTAGGTGCAACCCATTTCTTAAGATTCTCATCAAGACCATTCAATGTAAGTGCAAAAGAAGTTAAATTGAAAGGTACTGTTGGACGTTTAGCAGCTTGCCAAACCAAGAATGTTTGGCCAGAAAATGGATCCTTTGAAAGTTTCGTAACTTCAGGTATTTCATCGGAATGAGAATTACCTTGAACTTTTCTAGCAAAGATCTTAGAATTCCAATGACCATGGATTGCCCATTTGGCAACACCCTTAGGATCATGAGATTGACCAGCTAATTGATAAGCACTTGATGCTCTCCAACCTCTCTGCTTCAAATCAACTACAATTGTATCACCAGTGGTATGGTTAGTGACCTCCATTTTACCGTAGTTATCTACAGTTGGATTACCAACAATAATTCCAACTACAGAAGTATTAACCTTCTTCCAAGAGTATAACTCTTCATCGACGTGTTTTCCATTCTTATCAGTAACACCATTGTCTGGCCTTATAGTACAAAACATCTTACCCAAATGCTTGAAATCAAATGACCTACCCTTGAATTGAGATTCAACAGCATTTTCACCGAAATAGTCCCACTTTGGAGATTGAGCTGCACAAGCACTAATTGGAGGATGATGACTAACTTGTTCAACAAAAAGTCTATAGTTATTCTTAGGATGACTGTATTCAAAGGTTTCTCCGAGCAATGGATTGAACGGCTTAGCAATTCTGTTGATTGTGGAAGAATATTCAGAAGCTGCAAATGCAGCAACATAAATAATACGTAAAGTCGAATCATCATAAGTGGCTGCAGTGTCGAGAAGTGGAGCATATTCAATATCTTCAGCTAATCTTTGAACTAATGAGGTTGGTTCATTGAATGAAACAGGTAATGTCATTCTGGTCATATCCTTACCAATCATGGATTTTAAAATTCCAAACAATCCAACCTTAGGACGGTTATCTTCGTCCATCGAAAGTTTTGTTCTTGCAGGGTTTTCATAACCGAGGAAGGATTTCTCCTCTTGAAGTAATTCGTTGACTTTGTTTTGGACAGGATTGTACTTGCCTGACGAAGTAGTAGCTTCCTTGGTATCTTTACTTGTTGGAGCAACTTCTTTAGAAGTCTCTCCAGATTCAGCAGTTTCAGGAACAGCTTTTAAAGTCCCATGGGAGACAGCTTCCTTAGCAACTCCGCCAGCAACAGCCCCTGCTACGGCTCCTGCAGCAATAGCTTCCCCAGTAGCCCCTTCCGTAGTCACTTCCGAGGCAGTGTTTTCTGCAGCCTCATCATCAACCTCCGCAGCCTTATCCTTCACACTCTTGTCTGCGATTTTGGTTTCCACAATATCGGTATCATCTCCCACTGGAACATCTTCGTCGATGTTTTCTCCAACATTTTCTGGCTGTTGGACAACAAAACTTGGAAGAATTACGGATTCCTCAAGATGTTCATTAATCTCATCGTCATCGGAAAACTCATCAGCATCAAAGAATTCCTCGTCTGAGTCGTTCAAGATTTCTCCTAAAAGACGATCATGATCTAAATCTCTTGTGGAATTCTCATCAAGTTCAACTTGTTGTTCTTGAACACTTTGTTCCTTACCGCTATTTGATGCCGATAATCCAATAGATTTATGACTAATCAACTTCTTCAATTGTCTCTTTTTACCATCGTATTCGACTAATTTAGTTTCACGAACTTTGATGTCGTCTTCCAATTGACGAATTGAGCTTTCCCATAAATCGTTAACCTCAAGTTGTCTTTCTAATTTACGAGACAGTCTTGATTCTTTGGTTTGAACTAAAATGTCATACTTACCAAGTAAATCTTGGATTTCAGTTAATGTATGAGTACCAACTTGACAAATTTCTGCGGCTCTAGATGGAGCACCTGTTGAAGTGACTTCTTCGGATTTTCCAACTTGAGCAAATAAATCTAATAACGAAGCTAATTCAACAGTCAACGATCTTTTAATAGTTGACAATTGATCATCCAAAGAAGTACCTGCAGTATGTTTATGATCTTCTGAATCTTCGTCATCACTTTCGAAATCATCTCCATCCTCATCTAAGTCATAGTCATTTTCAGTTGAAGCTATATCATGTTGACTTGCTTGGTCTTCAACTGGTGCTAGAGTCTCATTTTCAGAACCTGCTTGTAAAAGGCCAGTTGTTTTATTTTCACTAATTTTAGCTAAATTTGGAGTATTTGGATCGACTTCCTTAGAGAAGTTGGTATTACCATCTTCAGATGTAGCAGATGCAGCACTATCGGAACGTTTGTGTTTACGAAGACGGAAACGACGTTTGATGCTATCTTTTGAAGAAATGCTTTCTGAAGACTTTCTTCCCTCAGAAATTTGACCAAGTCTGTTTCTCTTTTTAATCTTATCCTTGGCAATTGTGATTGCATTCTGCAAAGTCCAAACCCACCTATTAGTTTCAATTGGATGGTTTGCTTTTAAATGCCATCTCATACCATTTTTACCAATGATCTCAAATTTCAATTTTTCAGATGAATCTAAATGAAGTGTAGCAAACCCAAGATTCAATGAACCACGACACGCATTATTTGTATCATCTTGGTTTGTATAATATGATAAAATTCCACTTTGATCCAAAACAAAGTATCTCAATTTATAACCAGATGCAAAATTGGTCCACTTTCTTAAATAACCTTTTTGAGATGGAGCACCTCCGGTTTTAATAGCAGTACTTGTTGAGACAACAGGATCCATAATGTTTTGGTCTTTTGAAGAAGCTTTCAATAACTTTTTCAACGGGTCATTTTTCCCATGAATTAAATCGACCGGCAATTTCCCACGCTTATCTCTTTTGAAAGGATCACCACCGTGTTTCAAAATCCAATCACACATTTGTAAATCATCTTTCATTATGAATTCATGTAAGACAGTGTTTCCAGTATCTGGATCAGCTCCATTAATATCTAATAATTCGGAAGCTCTTGGGTTTTGAACCAATAATTTGTCCAAATTTTCGAAATCACGATTACTAAAATAACTACGAAGTTGACCAGCCAGCTTTTCTACAAATTTGGCTCTTTCAGTTTGCATTAATTGAGCAATATTGAAATCCTTGGTCAATTCAACAGGTTGCTTTTTCTTCAAATTAACAATTGAATCATTGATTTGAGGTAACGATAAAAGATATTTGACGATCTCATATCTTGACGAAAGCGCTGCAAGATGTAATGGAGTATTACCATCTGGATCTTGACTATTTATGTCGAAATCGTAAGTCTCAGATTGACTAATTAAATGTTGTAATGTTGATAATGGAGCAACTTGAACAGCGTAATGTAATACAGTTTGTTTAAGTAATGATATTTCATGACTTTGAATTGTGGATTTACTATTCGACAATTCATCAATGATTGAAGTAATCTTTGAATTGTCACCACCTCTAAGTGCATCTAAAAGCTTAAGCCTTAATAATGATGCATTCAATTGTGAAGAAGACATTTGGTTATTTGAATTTTTTGTCTTCTTAATTAAGAGTTGCTTTGGAGTTCCGCGGTGATTGGGAGAGCGATCATCAAACCTTTTAAAGGAAACAGACGAAAACAAGCAGGCGAAAAGTGAAATGAGGTAAGCGAGCCTGTGAGTTTTGGGGAAACTTAAGCTTTCGTTGGTTTGTGAGCGTTTATTGATGTATCGAGTACATCGCTAGAAGTAATTCGGATGTATGAGTATCACTCGGAAGTATGATGGCGTCAATACATATGGAATTTAAGAGAACTGGTTACTCCATAAAGATATTTGTTGTCAATTTCGAATTAGCAACAATAACCAACAATAACTAGTGATAACCAATAATAACCTATAAGCAACAATTCACCGTATTTCACAGCAAGCTACAATTCTTCATTGTACAAGTCCGAGTTAAACCCAGTTTTTAAGAGGGCGCACATAATGTTAGAGTGGTAGTAAATGATTACCGCTGAGACCAGTCCACGTTTATACACCTAATTCTACTTATCTGCTCACAACTTGTAGCTTTTAATTAGTCTATTACATGACCTATAATTTACGAATTGCTCAAAAAAGATCGCCCTAATTAACCCCTCACTTTAGCAAGGCTCAGGCCCTGACATTCGCACATCTCCTTTAGTACGATCATATGCGACTTCGTTCCATTGCTCGAATACATCCTTCGAATACCTAATCTATGGAACACCGATGTTATGGACCCTGAGAGTATACGTCATGTAATCTGGGCGGAGTATTTGCAGCCATAGTGGTAGGTCACATGATGTGTTTTTTTTGGATCCCCAACTTTCCCATCACGTGAGACTTGAATCAACCTGATAAGAAACGCGGTACAAATCTGCTCATCGAAGTCAAACATGCCCAAAAGACCAAACACATCAACCACAACTCCCTCTAAGAAGATAAAACTAGAGGATGACGTCAAACCGAGTCAAACGCTATATATTAAAAATCTAAATGATCAAATCAATCCAAAGACTTTGAAGCATAACCTATATTTGTTATTTTCGACTTATGGAGATGTCATACAAATATCCAATAAGCATCGTGGTCAAGCCCATGTTTTATTTGATTCAGTAGAGAATTCAAATCTAGCGATGAAGTGTTTACAATCGGAGGAATTTTTTAACAAGCAGTTGGTTATAAAATATTCAAAGAATGAGCTGAAGTTGTTGAGGATTGAAGAGGAGACATTGGGCGAGAGCGCAACCATCTCCTAACTTAGTAACTACGAAATTTTTACTCAACTCATTGTATGAGTTTAACCCAACTATACTATTTAAAAAAAATGCTTGCTATTGCGTTTACTCAACGATAATTGTAATTGTTAGCAATGAAAAACTGATCACCTTTGTATCAGGCGTAACGCACATACTTTATAAATCTACAACTAAAATCCATACTAAAGAGATAGTGTATCTCAGAAATGTATCATTAAAAACTTCAACAAAGTTTGACTTAATCCCACCTGTTTTGAAATAAACTTGGATTTCGTTTACCTATTGAACCCACAGACCAAATCAAGTTGGTATAACCACATCTTCTACTGGGAAAATCTAAAGTGTTAACTAAAGCTTTCATGTCAGGTCCATTTGAGTTTGCCTTCGCCGCTGTCAAATATACCTTGGAGTGTTCCCAGTTCACCAGCAAATCTGTATTATTATTATATACTCTGTATAGATTCTATTTATCCTATTATATACAAGTGGTTGTTATCACGCAATCAAGGAATATCCTGTAATCCATTTTCCAAGTACTTACTTTGCTATCTTCTCCGCTGCTTCGAATGACAGTAAAACAGCATCAGGCACACCGACCCCTAAACCAAATGCCATCCCACCCAAAGAAACATTCAGACCGGACAATTCATCCAAAACAATTTCCTTGGCCTCGTCGTATCCAACATGATATTGTGGAATACAATTCTCATTGAAACTTGCAGATACCAAAATATCATTCTCATTTAGGTCAACTTCGGTTTCATTTTCCGCAAGGAATCTCAATTTGTGCTTTTCCAAATCAACGTGCAAAAGATTACTTAAAGTATTTCTAATCATTTTCAACGAAACTGTCTTTGTCGGGGTAGTATCAAAATGATGACCACCCATCATCAAGGTTATTTTTTCATAATTTGCATCATGTTTTTCACCCGAAACACTTAAATGTGCTTTATCTAAAAGCTCTTGAGCGTTATTTATAACCACTTGAGTATCATCAAGATTGTGAGCGTTTTGCAAATGATGTTTTGCTTGATCAACAAGTTCTTGGGCCTGATCTAATATTTCATGAGCTTTTTCAACCTTGACAAGCTGTTCAACATTCAATTCGATATCTGAATCATAAATAACTCCTAATAAACCATCATAATTCTGCTTTAATTTAGGAACTAAAAATCCAAAACCTTCCTTTCCTTTTGGTATTAAATTTATCTTTTTAGGTACATATACATTGACCAAAAGAATGCTCACATATTCTAATTTTAATTGAGGAATATCATGGTCCAAAATTTCTGCTAAACTGTTACTATTGATTGTAGACCTTATATGAGCATACTTTCTTGTTTGACCGTTTATTGTCAAATGACCAGTTGGCGAAATATTTTCAACTTTGGAGTTATAAATGATATTCACCTTACCCTTTAAATAATTTTCAATGGCCAGTGGTAATATTTGAAGTCCATCCTTTAATTTTATCATAGGATATGCTTTCAATTCATTAGAAAGAGAGGTTAATTTAGAATTAGGTGAAATCATTTCCTCATATTTTGTTAATAATGGATTCAATGTCTTATCTTTACTTTTGGTGGTGACTTTCAGTAAGATTGCTCGTAAGACAGATCCGCTCTCCTTTTCCAATTGAACCAAACTAGGTAAAATTGATTTAACACTTAATTTGGAAACATCTCCAGCATAAATTCCGTGTAAAATAGCACTCAAAACTTGGTTTGGTAGAGCCTTACTACCAAATCTTCGATTGAAAAATTCTTCTATTGTTTCATCAGAATTCAGAGCTTTGACCCAAGGTTCTTTTAATAATCCAATTATCAGCTCTCCAGAAATCAAACTCGTGTTTGCAAAGAAATTCAATGCACTTTTCAAATCATCTGGTACCTTAATAAGTTGTTTTTCTTCATTCATTAGGTACTTTTGGTTTGCTTTGGATGATTTGGGTAAAACTTCAATTTGATTTGATAATCCAAGTTGTTTAAGCATATCAATAATAAGTAAGGTACCATCACCAGCACCACGCAATGTCCTTGGACCTTTTTCAAGAATTATTGGTTTTTGATTTACAAGTACCTTTTTGGAATTGATCCAACCACCTGAAGTTGGCTTGGTTTCATAAATATCAATTCGAAGATCTGGTCTAAGTCGAGTAAGAAAGTACGCATAGGAAAGGCCAGAAATCCCCGAGCCTAGCACTGCAACATTTGAATTGGGTAGTAACATCAAGAATTACTGTATGGGAATTTACGTTCTGAGATATTTCATGCGACCTCATATTCTTAAATATACGTAAAAAGTGGTACAACTTTTACGAAGGCGTTTATCGTTAGATCAAAGTAGCTTTGACGTGGTGAGACTTGTAAGGAGTGTTTGCCACCAAGTAGTTGACATACCAGTTAGGTGAAAACGTAGAAGGCACGAGTGAATACCAACTCTGGTGGATTCGTTGTAGACCAGTGCCATGGGTGGGCTTCAAGTTCCCTAGTATTCACTGGTGACGAGAATAGCGTAAGAACTCGATATAAAGGGCGACAACAGGTCAACCTATAATACGGCGGTAACGTGAGTTACCACATTTCAACCTCAAAATGCTCTTGACACTAAGACCAACCTTTTGGGTAAACAATGGTTACAAAAGAGAGAAAAGGTGCAACAGGTGATACCCTTTGTGAAGAAGATTACAAGAGGAACAGGTGACTCTAAATGCTAGATGAAACTAACACTCTCCAGAACCGTTTAGGGCAAACTGCCCGTTCATTACAAGACATGAATTTTTCAGACACGCCTTATCTGGGATGGTCTCTATGCCTAATTGTTGGTTAAATACTTCAGGATTTTATACAGAGTGCACTATAGGCCATAGATTACGATATGAAGTTCTCCCTGTCAACATTAGAAGTTACATTCCCTACATAAACACTCTACACTCGTTAATTTGTTCTATGATTACATTAATAATCAATATTAATGCTATTCATTATAATCTATTCTTTATGCTCAAAAAACAGTCCCTACAACCATGTAAAACTAATAGCAATGAAACGTTCTCATCAGCCACGCTGTGACCCTCTTTTATATCCCGTACATCTTATTAGTGGACAAAATCGACAAATTATCAGTCAGATATATACCATGGTTGTTTTCCTCGATTGTAGATGGTAACGTAGCTGTACTTGAATATTTGTAGTTCGACTTTGTTGGAATCGTTTCCGAACTAACAAACAGTAATAACGGTAATCTCTGTACAAAAGTTGACTCCTCCTCAATTATCGAATCAATCAATGAGGCGTTGGTTTCATTGGAATGGTTAAATTCAAGAGGACTTTCCGATAGTAACTTTGTATGAGCTTCTGGGTCAGTAGTTGTCTCTCCAAGCTTAGTTGAGGCTACACCTTGTTCAGCAATTGAATCTCCATCCTTTGCTGGTGTATCTTGTTCAGCAATTGATTCTCCAACCTTTGCTGGTGCATCTTGTTCAGCAATTGATTCTCCAACTTTTGCTGGAGTTTCTTGCTCAACACTTGGTTTTGAATTGAAGATCTTGCTATCCAAAACGTCAGGTAAACTTATGTTTTCTTCGGAAACTTCAATGGATGCCTCGGAATTTCTTGCATTTCTAGTCACCTCTTCATCTCCTTTCCTTGAGACCCCTCTATTCAACTCATCACGACTACCTATGGAACTCTCTGCAACTGTTGTCGTTGGAGTTCCATCAGTGGACAGTCTTCCTGGATCAGTTGAATCAAAAATTATAGATTCCACAGATAATAAGCCCGGGCCATTTGTTGAGATTGTATCATTTAGTGATGAGGAGGGACATGTATTCGAAGACGAACTTGATTTGGTCAATGAAGTACCCACAGTAGTTTCTACATTGCTTGCTAATTGTTGACCCTCATGGGATATTGAAGGTGAACCGGTTGCATTTGGCGATAATGATTTTCCTGTCGTGTTTGGAGATAAAGACTTCCCTGTTGTATTAGGTGACAAGGATTGACCTGTTGGGTTTGGCGATGTAGACCCTGTCGCAATCGGGGATAATGGATCAGACAATGCAGTTAAAGGAATCGAATTTAGTCCTAGTGGGATTGTATCTGACATTAAATCATATGTTGATATAGCTGGAGTTTCAGAAGCTAAATCAAATGAAGCCTCCGCAGTTGGAGTCAATGGATTACTAGGCGATGATAGCAATGTAGCGTCAGCATTTTCTACTCCAGATGTTTCTTCAGGGGCATTTTCTTCATTTCTCCCTGGTGCAAATGAATTAGCCAAGGAGCTACGTAACCTAGATCTGACAGGTGCTGCAGGGTTATTATAAGTGACCAATTCGTCGATATTCAATGGTCCTTCCCCATCTTCGACAGATTCATATGATGGCACTTCATCTGATATTGAAGGAATTCTGCTGATTGGATCTTCACTTATAGAAATCGATCTTGTGATTGGAGACGCTAATGGGGATGATATTGAGGAAGTTGCTTCTTCAAAAGTAGGTAATTCATCGGTTTGTGAAGGATCGAAAGTCTTTATGACCAAGCCATTCTTTTCAAAATTAGGCGTTCTAAACGATATATCTCCAACATCTGAAGTTTCATGTAAGCAAATGTCGTCATATTCAGGCAATTGGACAGAATCATCACTGCATTTGGAACTAACTAACACCAAAGGAGTATCAACTACAACCTCGTAATGGTGCATTTTGTAATCATCTTTTGGATCTGGTTTTGAAATACGGAAGCAAACTTGCAATCTATGATGAATTTGAATATGTCTGAAATTTGAATCCGGATATAATGCTCTTGCAAGACTTGTATATCCAGATTTCACATTTAAAGGAGGGGTAGTAGAATTTTGCATGTCATCGGTAAGATAAGACGAAAATTCCGGTGTGAATATTTCATGTGGACTTAAATGATCAGCTTCTTGATGTGATAAATTAGTTTCCAAAGCACCAATGACTGGAGAAAATGGAATCAGCTGAGGTGCAGCATTTGGAAAGTCCAGATTTGTAATTGAAGCTTTCCTACTAGTCGGGTTTGAAAATGAAGGATAGTCTTCATCGATTGATGAAGTCATGATTGATTTATCCATTTTAGTGGTTAAAAATGGTAATGCTATATTTATATCCAAAGGAGAAGCAATCATTGAGTTTTGTCTCTTATCACCAACCAGTTTCTTTTCATTTTCATAACAAATGTAAAGTAGATTATTATCTGGACATTTTACAACTTCTTCTTTATAAGGTTCAGAACCAATAGCGTTAGCGGTTGCTTTATGCTTTGTCTTCAATTCACACAAAGACACAATACGTTCTTTAAGTTTGTTGTCATGAGTTTGCCTAATATGATAAGGATCCTCACCATCATAATCGTATTCCTTTGAAAGGTCCTTCGATACATAAGTAATTCTTTCGAGTACATTGAATCGTATTCTCTTTATGATTACATCTTTCACAAGTGGAACCAATTTGATATTGATAACATGTTCAGCACCCAATGCAACATATTTCCTTGGAAATGTGATAATATAATGTAACGAATCATTCCAAATTCGATTAACATATATTGGCTTATCAGCAATCGAGTTTGCAAATGATGGAGGAGTTCTCACTATTGGTAAACTATACTCAGCATTTACTTTAACTCTTCTAGTTAATTTTTCACCAGTCTTACTCAAAGCAACACTTAAGCTATGAACCATACTACCATTTATAGATAAAATTGAAGGTGGGATATGTTCAGGTAAAATAATAGGGAGTAAGAAAACATAAAGTCCAGCTTTATGATCGGATGTTGAAGAAGACGATTTCTCCTTGGTTTCTTCATTTATCTTGTCTTTACCGTCGGCGAGGTCACGAATATTTACAAGCTTATAATCTCTTGTTCTTTTTGCCAAATCATTTGGAGTGACTTTTTTCAGTCTACTGTCATTCGTATTAGAACCACTTATAAAAAAATCAGCTTCTGATAATTTGACATTCCATTCAAGATTTCCAATTTTGAACTTTTCCCTTGTATGAGCTTTCGTAAAAGGATCACTTGTTGGCCATAACAACGTTGCAGTTGATTTAAATTCAATCTTAACTTCCGAAACGGATTTGCTATCTTTTGTAAGTTCTATAATAATTGCAAAAGTATGCGGAATTGGAGTTTCCGAGTCAATTTTAGTACAAAGATAATTTGGTGATTTGAAAGATGTCATTTTTTGCTCTAGACGTTTAGGGATATTTCTCGTATTTGGATCTGGAGTTGCAGTCTGAGAAAGGTTTCCAAATGAAGGACGTCCATAAGAAGGCAGGTGAGTTGAGGAATCTGAACGACGAGAACGAGTGATAGCAGGTTGACGAGGTGCTTCATTATCTTCATCGTCATCATCTGAAATAACGACCTCTTCTATATCCTCTTCTTGTTCCGCTTGTTGATTTAATAAATCACTCATATCTACATTTCCAGGATTACTTCCATTTTCAACATCTTCATAGGTAAAACTAGCAGAACTTGCCGGAGATAAATAAATACAATCATTGGTATTTGCAATAAATATTTTTGTTGACTTTGAAATAGCATTACTTGAAACAGGGCCATTTGTAGTCTTTAAAGGAATTGGTTGTTGTAACCCAAGATCCTTCAAAACAGATGCTAACTTTTTAGATACAACTTGAGCCGTTCCTTCTTTTATTAATTCTTTAGTTGACTTCTTTGTTCTTGGAAATGGAGTTGGCGAAGCTCCTCGTGAACTAAGAGGATCATTTGGATTGATAGAGGCAGTTCTTGATTGGCTTGAACCACCACCTCTTAAGTTAGGACTTCCGCCTCTCATATTTGGACTATTTCCTATTAAATTGGGATTTAAATTTCCACTTAAACTTCTGGATCTTGACCTTAAACTTGTTGCCTCAGGGAATTCTCGATTATCTGATTCACTTATGACTATCATGGGGTTTGAAACACTACTTCTTCTTTCAGCTGATCTAGTAGATGCTAATTCAATCAACGACGAATCTGATGATCGTCTATTAGACACTTTATGAATCAACTTATCAAACATAGTCTAATTTGGTTGAGTGGTTTGACACAAGAAAAATCACAACTCCAGAAAAACTGATCTAACCACTTGAAAATTTGGGTGGTTGATTATGTAAGGCTTGAGACTTCGGTGTAGAGAGGTACGAGAGGTTTGAAATGGTAGAATGGTCAGGATTGTAGAGTAGACATAGTATCAGTTTTATAACAAATACATGACTACAGGGATTTACAATGAAGTTGTAACAATATTTACAATGATTACAGTACTACCATCTCCATTATATCACTATCTAGATTAACAACCAAATGACTGTGCTCCGGATATTGTGTGGGGAACGACTTTTGTTATCGACCCTGAAACGGGTACTGCAGCCGCGTTATATGTAGGTTTACATGAATATGAAGTTATTATAAACTAGATGAATCTAAGGCGTAGTTCAAGTCAGGAAACCTGAATGGCCATAAATATTCTGTACTAATAAAAAGTGCAAACTGATGGAGATTTCTTGATTATTGATTTTTAAAAAATATTATAGTCAATAGTGGTAGCAAGATCTCTTGGTACAACATAAATTCAAAATATCAAAGTGTTTCGCCTATATTTATTTTCAATGACTACTTGATGCAATGAAGATTACACAATTACAGTGTATCTCAACCCCCACTGATCTGGTCATTCATTCGCATTCGTAATTTGGGCAACAGTTAATAAATACAAAAGTAGCCGCATTTAAATTTACCCCAACATACAATGAAACAAGGCGAGGAATTCGTCAATGAAAAGGAGCTACTCAAAGAGTCAATCAATGAAAAGGAGTTACTCAA